>JAOXNZ010000210.1:10779103-10792385 GCA_028566095.1 Kryptolebias brasiliensis
TGGAAAATGTTATCGGCAGCTCTTAAGTTGGCAGTGTCACTTCGCTCTGTCTGTGAACTCGGAGCAACACTGCAGCATAAAGTTACACAACTGATTGGCTTTCCCACTGTGGTTTTATAAATCCTTATTTATTTACAGATGGAGGAATGATGAATTTGGTTTTGTGTCATCATATTCAGCCTAGGCGCACTTCTGAACACCATTTTACAGAAAATGTTGCATCCTGTTAAAGGTTTTTTAAAACCTAATCGGTATATTTCCAGTGAGACTGATCATAAAGCAGAATGGATTATACGTTAAATATTTCTTTCTTTTTTTTGACTGTTTTGTCTGTGGATTGCACAGATGTCCTTGGAAATTTAATAAGACAGTTGAGAAAAACTGTTTAATCCTTGTACTCACTTTAGGAGAGAAAAAATCATCATTTGATGGTACCAGATGCAGCTTGTGTGCCATTTTATTTTGATATCATCACATGGGATGCTGCAACACCCATCCTGAGTGCAACTTATAGTCATTTCATCTTTGAACCACTTACCCTGCAGGCCGTCATCAAGGCACCCGAGTGGTTTGTTTCCTGTGTCGTTGGGCCCTGTAACTCCAGCTTGATCAGAGTAGAAATCAGAGCTTGAACCCCTGAGATCTCCCAGGATAGACTCCAGGTTGTGTAACTAGACATTAAAACAACAGATTATTAGTTACATACATATTTAGCAAAGACACCAAAGTCCGAAGCTAAAGGTCCGGTAAAGAAAACATTATAGTTGTACTTTAGGACCCAGTCTTACATCATCAGGAGGTTCTGACTTGATCTTGTTCTCAGGATGTTCGGGTGCAGGGCCCCCCGCGGCTCCTGGAGGTCCACTTCCCTCCAAATCTTCGAGTTTGGGCTTGATATCCACCGGCTCTTTGGAATCATCCTTGTTGAGGAGGTAATGGAGGAGGGCGTGGGTCTTCTCCTTCTTGGGGCTATGCTGCTCCTGTTTGGGGTCTGCGATTAACCCGGGGCCCGACCCGGCCCCTGAGCCTCCCGTTCCGCCCTCACTCCCCTCCTGGCCCCCAAGCGACACCTTTCCCGTCGCCTCAGCAGTGATCTTAGCCACTTCGTCCGGAGTATTTCCGTTCTGAAGAAGTTTGTGGAGGATCTTGTGCTTCTCCTGCAGCGAGCCGGTGTAGTGAGCCGATGCGGACGTGCTGCCTTGGCCTGCCGCCTGTCCTGAACCGGCATTGGCTGACGATGAGGAGGACACTCCTGTGGATGAGGGGCTGGTAATGCCACCCGTGGTGTCCTTACTGTCTGATGCTGCAGGAGCACCGCTGCTGTTTGGTGGTGGTGGTGGTACAGGGGGGCCTGTTGGACCACTTCCGCCCATTCCCAGCTCCTCAGTCGGAGAAGTCAGCAACTGCAACAACTTCTTATGTCCCTTACTGTCCGGGAGCCTCCGTGGGGGCTCGGAGCTCGCCAGCCCAGCCTCGTTGCTTCCCTCTCCACTCTCTTTAGTTGCATTAGCTGCCTGACTGTCGGGTCCGTCTCCAGAACTCTCAGCTGGAGGGTGCTGATGATGATGGTGATGGTGCACTGGGAGGTGATGGTCACTGGGTCCAGGCCCTAAGCCTCCTGCTGGACTTTTGGAGCCATCTTGGCCTGGTTTGGCCTGTTGATTGGAGGACGAGGACGAGTGGATGCTGGGAGAGCTGTCCGGTTTGTGGGCTGGTGAGGGGGATGTTAGGGTGGAGGGGAGTGAGCTCCCTACTCCTTCGCTGATGGCTTGTAGCGCATTAAGGGAGCTGCTGGAGAAGGTACAGGTGCTCCCCCCTCCCCCACTGCCGATGCCACTCATAGGCGAGTGGATTCCTGGATGAAAGAGAAACTCATGATAGCACCAGAAATTCATTAAAAAGTTGTGATTTTAAACTACTGGATTAGTCTGGTTGCTGCTAACAGCCTTACCTCCTGGGGAGAATTGGTTGACGCCCATTTTGGGGCTACCTCGGTTGCGGGGGGACATCAGGAGTCCCTGTTGGGGGCCGCCCATTCTGGGGCTTCCCGATGGGCTGTTCATGCCACTGAGGCCAAACCCGCCGCTGCTCTGAAATGGGGGCTGCTGTGGATGCTGCTGCATGCCTTGGGACTGATGATTCATGGGCCCCATCTGGCTCATCTGATTCACGTGTCCCACCTGATTCATCTGGCCCATCTGATTCATCTGCATCATGCGACCGCCCATGCCTCCACCGCCTCCACCGCCGCCGCCTCCTCCTCCTCCTCCACTGTTCCCTCCATACATGGAGCCACCTCCCATTGGACCCATGTGACCCATGTGACCTTGCTCATTCATGCCAAAGCCCCTGTTCATGCCACCCATGCCGCCCATCCCCATTCCCCCACCTGCGTTCACATTCATTTGGTTGGTCCCACCCATCCCTTGTTGTCGCATAGTGTTGGCCATCATGCTACCACCTGGAGCTGAGCGGTAACCGTTGGGTTCCCTGAGTGAAAAGAAAAGAAAAAAGCACAAAGTTTGTGAAAACACAAAAACTTTAAAAAAACGCCGTCTCCAACAGTAGCTTATCTGCCTTGCATGGATTTGCCACAAGTAGATTTTAAAATATAAATGAATACAAGAAGTGACAGATACATTTCTGGGTTTGAATATTGGGAGTATAGCGTTCGTTTCTGACCTCTGTAGCAGGTGAGTTGAGATGAAACCTTGCGGCTCGTTGCTCATGGGATGTCGGTACAGTTTGCTCTTGGTCTGGGCTGTGACTGGAGTGCCGTCGGACAGGGAGAAGCGGTACAGGGGCGTCTCGGCGTGACCCTGGAGAAAGGCTGCACAGGAAGAGCACAGTGTTTTTGTTTTGCTTTTTCCCCCACAAGGGCTAAAACTTTAAAAGCATGATGCCATTTATCAAGATAAAAAACAAAATGTGTAAACTAGATGTGAGCGATTTGTTGGTAAAACCTTTACACACAAATCCCATCACACTTGATTGTTCACACAAGCTGCTCTTTGACGAAGGCAGCAGCCAAAATGGTTTACTCGAGATGGGGCAGCTCGAACCAAAGTAAAAAAAAACAATTATCCAGGTGGAAACACTATAGATCAGAAAGATCAGATAAAAGGGGCCTTGAGTCAGTTCACATAACTTTACAAACAATGAATAGAGAAGGAAGAAAAGATAAAGAAGAAGAGGAAGCAGGGAAGACCAGGAAAATAAGTAGTGTCGGTCAAAATTCATGCCACTCGTCCAAGGGATATCAGTGAGACACGATGCATAACAAAGTGCAGCCCAAAGATTGTATATGGATAGAGCTCTGACATGAACCCTGAACCTGTCGGCTGGTTCCAGCGCAAGTTTTAAACCCCTGGTTTCAAAAGCACAGCATGGCAACTCCCGTAAAACAGTTCCTGCTGGCTCCAATTCCCAACAATGACACTCGGGCTATCAATATAACACGTCTATGGTGCAGCCAGACAGAGCCACAAACCAGAGACATTTAACAGCGGTCGAGTTATTCATTTATTTTTTTAAGATCATATTGTGCATGTATTTTAAAGCACTTTCAAAAAACAGCTCCACAAAAGAGCCACAAAGAGCATTCTGTCTTTAAGCTGACTTGAAGGGTTTCGTCAAAGAGCCTTTTGAAGGGTTTTTGTTGTGCTAAAATTAAAGGAAAGGTTTGATTTTTCCAGCAACAATTGCCTGTTTTTGAAAGAAGAGTGTGGTTTACACTTGGAAGTGGTACGTTTTGGACTTCATTGTGCATGCATCGATTCAAGAAATGAATTTTAGGGAGATGGAGAACTGTAAAGTGACTTCCAATGCTGTAGCGCTCTGACATTCTTATTTATAAGATCGATATTTAAGTACTAATGCACAAGGTGCTTTCATGTATTTACACAGCAGGTCTCGCTGAGATCAATAAGCCCTGTGCTAACAGACAGGAAGTAATGACAAACGATAAAGAAATAACTAAAATGAAATGTTCTTGGCTATAATTAGAGCATATTAGGATGCACAACAGACGACAGTTAATTCAGCACTGATTTATCTTCTTCCAATTGTCTTGAAACCATTCGCTGTGGGTTTAACTCAGATCAAATCATCGTAATTGTTGATTCCAGCTGTGTGAGTTTTCAGGCGTGACCCACCCTCATGGTAGTGGCGTTTGTGCGAAAAGGGCTGCCCGTCGCTGTGCTGCAGGAACATCTGGATGCAACGCCTCAACAGGTCCTCCCAGCCCGGGCGCATCGACGCTCGCAAAGACGTCTGGTCGATCTGAATCAGTTTACCTGCCGGGGAGGACAGACGGCGGGACGAAGGGAGGGAGGAAACAGGACAACGCAAGAGGCGTGAGTCAAACCCAGTCAGGGATACAGAGTCACCGACATGCGCGTTCAGCTCCTCACCTGACAGCTCGTGGCGGGTGTTGAAACTCTCCGTTCTCTCCATAGCTGTGACTCGACGGGCCACACAGATCATACATGACTGAAGGTCTGCAGGGGGGAGAGGAAAAAAAAAGTCGAAAATATTTCATATTTATCAAACCTTAGGGTCTATTGTTTTTTTTCCACTTCACTTCACTGGAAAAAGTCATAAAAAAGCTTCCAAGAGGAAAACATTTTTTATTTTTATGAAATTAATGCGAGTGCACAGAGTGTCAGATGCCTTTCATCAACACAAAAAGACATTACTGTCTCTTAAAATCTTAAAAAAAAAAAAAGACTTGTTGCATGTGAAGGCTCACTTTTTTCTGTTGCCATTTTCCAAAGATTATACACACTTTTTAATCGCCCGCCACCATAAAAGATGGGTGATCATCTATTTACCTGTGGCTGTGTGTATGTGTGTGTGCATTGTTTGTCTCTCATGAATGGATGGATTTGAATGAAACTTATAGAAAGTAAGACTTGGATGTACTTTTACATCTAAATAACTTTTGGAGTCAGCCCAATTCAAGATGGATGCCACAGCTAATCAGCTTTAGCAAAACACAAAAAGAGCTTAGTCCCAGTTAATCTTACCGTTAACTTTACAATAATTACCAAGTCAAAATGCTATTTAGAAAGTCAATAAAATGATGTCACGAGACTAATTTTTCTTCGATACTAGTCGATGTGTGAAGAATTCATTATGACAAGAGCAACAAAAACTAAATAAGAGGGTAGAAAAGGGCATCCATCAAAGAGAATTTTAAAAACCAGTATTCATGATGGTACGAAGGTGCTTGAGTTAAAGCGACAAACACTGCTTTTCCAACCAGATCATTTAAAGAGAATGTCTTCATAATTTAAATTTTCTGCAATAAAAGGTCAAACCTCATCATGTTACAACCGCAACAAAAGAGTCAGGCATTAAACTGGTCAACCTGTAGTGCAGGGCTGCCGCTAAGTGAAACATTTTGTTGCACTATTAAGACAGAAAAACAGAATGTCACTCTTTGTTTTGCAACGTTCATAGTAAACTCGATGCACCGGAGTGAAACGTTCCAACTTTCAGAAACCTACTGCAGGCATTGAATTCAAAAGTGAGGAATATATTTTATTTAATTTAAAAAAGTGTAATTTTTAGACTATTTTCAATTAAGCAAAGGACAAAGTATAAAGTATTTTGTTTATTTTGTATGCCAGCTACCAGTGTTTTTAGATATAACTTTATGATTTGTTTAATTTTCATCCAAAACTCTGAAAGTTAAACACATGTTTGAGTGTTGGGGCCTGCATGTGAACGTCACTGGCTTACCTTCTCCTTCTTCAATCATGGCCTTGGGCTGAGTGAGAGCAAAACACTGCATGGTCTCGTATCGCGGTCCTCCTGGCCCCTCCTCCATGGGGCCGTGGGCGTGGCCAAACTTGACCAGCATCCGGCAAGTGAAGGTGTGACTCTTCTGCCGGGCTGCCTCGTTTCCCCACGACACGCCATTTACTGAAACGAGAAGCACACAAACAAAGAGAGAGTTAGCCACACTTGGGAGTAAAGAGCAATGAAAACCGGACCGCCTGTAATTAAATCTCACCAGTGGCTCACACCCAATCCCTACATACACAGAGCTACAAACAAACAAACAACCAAAAAAAAAAGGCACCGCAGCATGTATTGTCTCTGGAAAATTGAGAAGCTAAAGCCTCTCCCGCTGTCTGGATCTCTGGCTAAATGGACCATGGGATTAATGTAGCCTAGGTGTCGATTTCCAATATTTCTCCCTCTCGGTCTGCTCTGCAGTGGGCAGAGGCCGGGACACTCAGCCATCTATTCTCATTTAGATCCCGACTACTCATCACAGCACACACACATACACACAGCTTTAGACGGGGTCACCTTTGCAGAGAAAGAGAAAGGGGAGGCAAACTTCAGAGAGACATCCAACTGTTCTCCAAGGTCTGTGTGAAGCCTTATCAGGGCTTTGAGGTTTCTGTCTGGCAGGAGCAGGGAGGACGGCAGGAAATGTTTGAGCGTGATGGGAGGAAGTGGGTGATGTTTAGAGGCGATTTAACAAAAACCTGGATTACTCTCTGTCGCAGCAAAAAACAAAAGACGTAGCGAACGGATTCAGTGGATAGATGAGAAACACAACAGCTAACAACTACAGCAGCTCCCTTTCCTCGCTACGTGTGCTTCTTGGGTTGCTTCTGTGTGTGTGTTGGTTTAACTGTAACCGGTATGGTCAGCGGTCATCCCACAGGAATGTGCAGCGAGAGCACATTTCATTCACGGGCCCGAAAAGATAATGAAGGGGAAGAGCAGCGGAGCGAGACCCAACGGGGGGCGGGAGAGCGCACGAGGAAGCGGCTTGAGGAACAGACAACCACAATATTCATCCTCGCAGGCAGCGGCATTAAGAATGAATGAGGACGAGGGGACGTGAGGCGAGAGACGCACCGGGGACGCAGAGCAGAAAAGTAGATAAAAAGGAACGTTACGTAAGGGAAAGCGGGGTGAATGAATGACGGAGTGTGCAGAGTGTGCAGGGGAATAACTGAGAGAATGTGTCAATGAGTCGTCTGCTGATTACGTTCTTCAAACAGCAGATTCAGTCGAGCACAAATATCCATAATTAAAGACTTAGCGTTCCTTGAAGGAGAGTATATCACCCACCATTTTTCAGGCTAGAGTTTTAGACTAAACAACTCTTATATTGAGAAATCTTGAAAATAATCCTAAATGTGACCGCATGAGATATTGTGCAATCTATTAGCACTCGGAGTATGCATTGTAAATGACTCTCAGCTACTACCACATCAAATTTGAACTCAATATCTGTAAAACTGACTAAATTACAGCCATTGTTGCGTTTGCTAAAGCTGATTATCTGTGGCAGCCATCTTAAATTGGACTGAGCTAGTCAGTCGTAGATGTACATCCAATAATTACTTTTAGAGTTTCATTAAAATTTGTCCACTATTTCATGAGATATTTTGCTAACAGACAGACAAACGAACACATACACGCAGACACAGGCAAAAACATTATCACCTGCATCTTGCCTTTCGTTAGTAGGCAATAATTAACTAGGATTTTAATATTTACAGGCTTAGACACTCACACTGCACCCTAAAAATGTCACACAAACACAGTATTGAGTAATAAGTACGTTTACTCGAGTAGCTGAGCACAAATCAGATTGACAAATAAAACTGCATTAAGCAGAGGAAAGTGTGGAGGTGCATTATTCAGCAGTACGTAGTTCGCAGATGGGATGAGAATAGAGCCTGGGCCTGGTTTACACTGTCTGGACCACTGAGTGTGACTGACAGCTGCGCTCCGCTCTGCCTGCTTAGTGCAGAGTGGGTGTGTGCTCCTGTGCACATGTGTGTGTGTTTTGTCAGGTGTGTGTGCTTTAATGCACATGAGCAGGCCTCCCAGGAGCGCCTCATTACGGGGAGAACCGGAGTGGAGGGGCGTGAATACGCAAGTGAGTGAGTCTGAGGCGGTGTAACCTCTCCAAGTTTGGTTTTGGAGGAAGATGCCTAGCACTGATATGTGAAGGTGTGTGTGTGTGTGTCTGTGTGTGTGTGAGAGTGTGTGGGTGCTTGCTCACTGTTGGACTTGGGCAGGTTCTTGTGGAACTCCTCCCTGTCGTCCTCGTGAAGGATGTTGTACACGCTGGTGTTGATGAGCTCCTCCTGTTTGTACTGCAGGTACTGCGTCACGTTGTCCGACACGAACACGATGCTGCCCTCCCGGTTCACCACGAACAGGAAGCCGTCCAGAGCCTGGAAGCACAGCGGCGGAGGGGAGGCCATCAGCAAATGAAAACACCAGGGAAATGTCTTCAAACGGTGGAGACGGAGGGGCAACTCACCTGCAGCAGAAGTGGCCCCAGGTGGTCCTTGTCGATGACGCCCTGACCGGTCGAGGACACGTCTGACTTTTGAACGTCGTCATCGTTGGTTGAAGCTTTTCCTGTGGGAGAGAAAAAATAAGAAGAAAAAAAGAGAAAATCTGTTAAGAAAAAAACAAACAAACAAACAAACTCAAACAACAAAAAGAGGAAACACAAGGTGAGAGCCACGATACCTGAAATGAAACTTGAGCAAATTCGCTGCTCCGCCTGCGCCAGCAGGGGGCAGCGTTTCTCAAGCTTCACATTTGTTTGGCTTTAGAAAGAAAGAAAGAGGGTAAGAGAGAGAGGGGGGGGGGGGTGTTAAAACTTCAGGTGAGGAGGGAGACGGTCGGTTTCCCGTCAGGAGGAGTAGAAGGCTGGGTGCATGTGGAGCAGGTAGCTGCTGTCCCCATGCTTTATATTCAGTGTCAGACTGAGAGGGATTGTCTGGTAGGCTGGGGCTGAGAGAGAAAGGATGGTGGAGAGTGTGTGTCTGTGTCTGTGTGTGTGGGGTGGGGGGTGGGGGCAGGAGAAGCTCTGGAAGCTGTAATGGTGCAGGAGCAGAAGCTGGGGCACCTGAATTAATGGGGCTGGGGCTGAGAGAGGAAAAGGCATCAAGGAGGGAAAAAAAAAAAAAAGAGGGGAAAGGAAGAAAGATCCAGGGCTGAGACAGAAGGACGTGGAAAACAAATAGTGGTCGGGGTTGATGTATAAATGAGGGATTTGGTCTGAGAGAAAGAGCCAAGGGCTGCTCGACTACAAGAATTATTCCGTCTGATTAGCTCCCAAGGGGCGCGGATACCCACACAAAGAAAAACAAAAAGGACGTTACTGAGAACATTCAGTAAAGTTGGATAAAGACTGAAAGATGAGGAGAGAGAGGAAACAAGAGACTGAGAGACATTTAATATCTTAAGATGCTGGGAGTAAATCTCTGTGTGCAGCAAGTACAGAGGAGACGAAAAGCAGGAGTGAATGATGGAGAAGAGGGAAAAATGAAGACTGGCAAGTGAGAGCGGCGTGAAAGCTAGAGGAGGAGAGGAAGAGCAGGTAGAGAGCAGGAGACGAGTCTAAACGCCTGTGTCATTTCTGTCTTCACTTCCTGTAACTATGGCAACCTGTCAGCAGCCAGTCAGGGCCAGCCGTAGCCTCTTCCCCTTCCTGTTGAGGTTGAAGACACTGACAGAGACTCCACGGGCTCTCACTCTGATCTGCTAAAAGTTCACCCTTAGTGGAACCTCCTCCCACCTTATCAGTTCCAGGACTGCGAGGAAAGCGCCTCAGCCTGCAGGATGTATTTTATTACAGAAACGAGCCCAAATGTAAAAGATAAAGAATTGCGACAACAGCAGCTGTAACAGAGCTAATAATTTGGCAGCATAGCAGAGTGGAGGTGCATGTGACTACCTGCAAACGTTCAATTAAACAGAAGCCGGCAAGGCCCGCACGCAGCTGTGCACGATCACACACAGACGGGTGGGGACGCTGGCCGGGCGTTCGGGGCGTGAAATTTGTGGGAGACGAGCGACGGATGTGTCATTGCACTCGTGCTCAGAGGCGCGTGTTCGTGCTCCCCTCTTTCTCCCACCTTTTTGAACGTTTCCCACGCACTTTTCCCGTCTGACTCGGGCCGCCGGTGGCTCGTTGTGTGATTTGGGACGGCGGTGTCCACTCACCCTGCTCCTTGATCTGACGGATCTGGCGCACGGTCTCTTTGAGGATGGCACATTTGTCTGGTTTGACGTTGAAGCTGTCGATGTCGCTGAGGTTGGCTGAGATCAGCTCTGCCAGCTCCTCGATGTATTTGCTCTCCTGCTCCCGACGCTTCCTCTCACACCTGTGGATGAAACGGCGTACGAGGATTAGAACTAATCGGTCCGCGAGCTCCCTGCATCTGAAAAAAATGTCAGGTGGCTTCCAGGTATAATGACGTTCAAAGGTTTGGTCACAATTTGTGCCGGAATTACAAATGTTATAGATTTATCACCTACCACCAAAAACTCAGGCCTGAAAAGCAGCAGGTGATCTGCATTCCTTCTAGGACTGCAAGGCCTTTAATTCTTTTAATATTTCCAGCAAAAGGACTTTATGTTTTAGTCCCTGCGGTTTCAATCATAGAAAAGGGACAGAAGAAAAGGTTTGGGCATTCAAAAGAACCGGTCTTTCGACTTTGACAACTACATAACTTTCACATCATGTCTGAGGAAATTTTAGCCGTTCTTTCTGCACAAAGTTTTAATCTATATGAGGTTCTTAGGATGACTGCGCTGCTTCTGCTCAGGTTTGATTTTAAAATGACCGGTTCAGAAGCAGCAGAGAGCATGGCAGACCCTCGACTCGCACCACCTAAAGTTATCCACATTTGCTTTTTAGACTACACAATCGATGTATTCCTGGCTATAGTAGGGAAAAGAACATCTTCAAAATGGTTTCATTCAGTCGGTCAACTATTAACACAAACATTTTGATCAGTGTTGACCAACATTTTGGGTGCCACGGTAAATGAAACATGCATTTCTGAGTTTATCAAGCTAAAAGCATTCAGGAGGAAAATCAGAGGTCTTTATTGTAGTTGAAGAACAGTGATTATAAAGAGAGCTGCAACCTAAAGCCTGTTCTGATGGTGGAAACTGGAATTAGGCATCCATAAGTATTAATAATATTATGTGTATTATTATTAGTCAGTTCTATTTTTGGCTGTTTTCACATCCTGCAGCTTTGAAATAAAATAAAAAAGTTAAAATGTGCGACTCGATCAAGAATAGTTTGCTATGACTTTTAGCAGCAGTACATCAGACGACATGGACAACATCTGGAAAAAAAACAACAGGAAAAACAGAAATTTCCCCATAAACAACAATGAGAAAACGAGGCAGTAAACCCAGCCCTCTTTGGAGCTCAGGCGTAAGTTACAGATAAAAACGTCATTTAAAGTTGGACTTTACATGACTGAACCGGCTTTTTGATAACTTTAATGGTTTTGACACAATCACAGTTTATCTTTTATGATTTTTGGAGATTTTACCACAGAATGTTCAACCGAGTTGATATCACGCTAGGTTTAGAGCTGTCTAAACTTTCCAAACTCTTCTTACTTCCACAACTTTCGTAGCACATGTACAAATAATACATCAAGTCGTAGGCATTTCTGTCTTCCTTCACCCACTGTGTCATGTGCGGTGCAGAGAGCACACACCAAAGTTTTCTTAAACTTGAGTTACACTTTAGCTCATTTCTTGTCTTCAAAACTGGAAGTGAAGGGTCTTTATAAGTTGTCGTATCTCCTACATAAAACACTGTAGAAACCTAAAAAAAAAAAAAATCACAAGTGACCATCAGAGTCTTCTGCCGCTCACAGTTTGAGAATTTAAATGTACAACTTATCGTTTTCGCACAGCAACTGTTTGTTTGAGGTTTACTTTTTACTGTGCAGTCAGGGAGTGATAGACACCAGAGTGTGGTTACCACGGTGACCATAATGAGCCAGTGGCAGCAGCTTTAACGTTTGTTTTGATCTTGGTTCTTTTTACACGTCATATACAGTTTATACATCAAAATGTGGGTTGTTTTTTTTTTTTCTAAGATTAGGTGATAATGTCGATGTTAGAATTTGGGGCCACAGCTGCGTTGGCGCCCATCAAAAAGTTGTTTAGATACTTTCTAGTCTTTACTTTTGTCTTTAGACAGAAACTTTCAAGAAAGATCGTCAAGTGGAGGCTGGCAGAACAAGCAATGATTAAAAAGCATGAAGAAGAAGCCTCTGTGTACTTCATGCCACCCTTGGATTTAGCTTTTTTTTCTTTTCCTGAAACAACTAAATTAAGTACAGAATCAGCATTTTTTTCCCCCTCTCGCTAAATTTTATTTTTTGCCATCGATTTATAATTCTTACTCATCACATCAGTCTAATAGCAGCACAGCCCTGGCTGGAGAAAACCACTGACCCACTAGCCCACTTTCCTGCCCCCCCTCCCCCTCCCTCACCCTCTCAGGCACTCACTCACCCCAGACCGGGCGTGTCGCAAGTGGAGAGCTTGCGTTTCCGATTCTCTGAGCCCAGAGGCTCCATGGAGTTCTCCCCCAGTCCGCTCATCGTGAACACATATCAGTACCTACTGGGAAGAAGCACACAGAAACACACACACACAGGTGTAAATGAGGCAGAAAGTGAGAGGGATTATTTAGTCTCTCTTAGTGTTTTTAGCTGGTTTTATTCGGCTAATTAAGAAGGGAAGAAGACATTCATCCTCTTGATCTCAGCCAAAATAACTAAAACAGAAGCAGGCTGTAAAGCAGCACACAGAAGGGTGAAATATGCTTATATCATGCAAATCGTATTCTCCTGGCAGCCACTGACGAACATAAACATGTCTCATCAGCCTCCTCTTCCTCTTATTGGGAGAACAGAAGCATGTGAGGTTGTGCGTGTGTGCGTGTGTGTGAGGACCTGTGCATGCATGAGTTCATCAGCTCATTTGGTCCACACGTATACATCGGATTAGCAGTGTCTCTGATGATAAGCCACAGTGCACGGCTAACCCGGTTAGACAGGCGTCTCTCTCTCTCTCTCTCTCCCATAATGCATCACACTTCGTTTCCAGGAAGTGAGCTGATGCACGTTGTGGGGGTAAGAGAGGCAAATGAGATGAAAGGAGGAGAACGGGGGGAAAACGGAGGAGAAGGAATGGAAGATATCAGCGAGGGACAGGGAGGAAGGGAGGGAGAAGCCGGCGCTGTGAAGAGAGCGCTGATTGGTCACTTGCTTTGCCACGGTGACAGCAGCCGACACTGGGGAAAGGTAGGAGGGAGGGAGGAAAGTACATCAGCGAAGCATGGTGGGAGACGGAGGATGGAGGGAGGAAATGGAAAAAAAAAAAACAAGAAAAAAAAAGGTAAATCTGAGCAAAAAGAGGCGGAGGCAGAGGGAGCGAGCGAGCTGAGAGAAAGAGATAAAGG
>JAOXNZ010000210.1:10859769-10889102 GCA_028566095.1 Kryptolebias brasiliensis
CTTAGTGTCATGGGCCTGAAGGTTACCGCCCCTGTCGTCTTTAACTCCAGTGTGAAACTGCTTCCTCTACTCTCATACATTCAGTGGCCATTTTGTCTTCTGAGAGCTCATTTTAGAAGAACTTTAACCTCCTTTTCACATATCAGATAACAGTACAAAGACATAACACAAGACTTAACAGGATTTTTTTATGGGCAACATGCTTATGTAATATTTAAACGCCTGTGAGGATTTGATGGGTGTCGCTGGGTTTTATTTTCTCTTCTTCCTGTTGCTACTTGTTGTTCTTTCTGGGTTTTTTTTTTTTTACACACAAAGCAGAAATAATATTCATGCATAAAACAAGTTTTGTATTCAAGTCAAGATTTAGTGTCAGAAACCACACAAGGTAAGACAGGTTTATTTTGTATAGAAACATATCAAAGTATTCTGTAAAATAGGAATGAAATGTATTGAAGCCTCAAAAACGCAATCAAGACACACAGGTAAATCACAAGATGCATGATAACAATTTGGAAATGATTACCATGTCAAGATACATTTGTGAAAGCATAATACATTTGGTTACGTCATGTGGTACCATTATAGCAGTCTCAGCTGCGTGGGGGAAACAAAGAACAATCTCTTTCTCTTGCAGGCTGACACAAGGCATTTTTGAGCTACAAAAAATAAAGAAAACCTAAAAATAGTATCATTACAATCTGCCTTTCCATCCACATTACAAATAATTTGACTTTTTTTGTGAAAACAACCAACCCTGTGCCTAGCATTAGCATAGTGAGCATGTAATATAGATGTTACATGGATATGTACATACAGTGCGTAACGTCTTGGTGCTGAGAACAAATTGCCAAGGCCTCTTATCTGTAGCAGTGCAGTCTGTAAACAGGGTGACAGATGTTGAATTGTAGAGCCATTTATTTATTAATCACAACCATAAATTTAATCTCCTAAAAGACCCCATTATAAATCCCTTCTGGTTTACGCTGTCATAATCAAAAAAGGGCAAGCTAAACTGAAGAAAACCGAGTTGTCTAATGCAGGGGGAAATCTCTGCATTGCAGCAAAAATGCTTTTTAAGAGGAAGAGGGGAGCCTGCACACTGATCTGTGTGGCACAGCGCAGCCGACCAATAACGTTCCAGCCTGTTGGCCCTCCAGCCAATTGCAGCAAGAGCTGAGGTTAAAGATTGACAATCAGAGGGAAAGCAGCAGGGAGAGCAAGGGCCTTCTGGAAAATTCCACAGCCATCTTTGATTCACCCTTTACAGCCTTACATAAAATCCAGGTCAAACCTTTTCTTTTATACATAATATACTCTACATACTAGCAATACAGGTTCAGGAGCTGTGCTAGAAGACTCATCTTAATGTAGTTCAATAGATTATTTTATGAAATGTAGGAATCTTTAATGTCTTAGTTACTATTATGAACAGTAAAAGTTAATAGCATGCATTTCTCCATTTATCTGCATGTGAATGTTAGACTTGTGAGTTTTGTCGTGTTGTAAGACCAAACACGTTCTCTGGTTTTTGTGTCATGTATGTATTTTTAAAGTCAATGCTACTAATCCAAAGGACTTTTAGTCCCAGTTCAATGTGGTGCTGTCACTGGATGGCTTTTCTGTCATTTTTTTATAGTCTTTTAGCAGTCGTCTGTTCGATGTGTACAAACAGCATTTTATTTTACATATAGAGAACAGGCTTGTCTGGATCTGACTGTGGTTTTACAATGTTTTTCTCTGCCTTGAAAATGACATCTAATTATTCTATGACAGCAGCGTTCATAGAGGAGAAAAACCAAGATCGAAAACATGAGAGGGGAGAAAAAAAAAAGCAGATGAGTGCTTCTCCTATGCTGCTGGATTTTCCTGTGTCTCCGCTCTGTGTTTCTCCTCTGCTTCTGCGATTAGCTGGGAAGGTTTGTTTCGCCATAGCCGTGTTTTGAGAAATATTTTGGACTGTAATCTCCACAGATCTCACTGGTCCTCCTGCATGGATGTGCCAGTGCCTGAGTGTGAGCCTTGTGGAGTGGGGGATGGGGGAGAGGGGGGAGGGTAGGAAGCTGTGGCCTCCATTTTCTGTGACGAGAAAACCCTGGTCGTCTCTCTCAGGAGTGGAATCTGAAGGCAGTGACTCAGTGTTGTTTCCTTTTTGTCCATCAGGTACTACAGTACTTGCAGAGGGGAATACTGTGATTTTGTAAACCTGATCTTTTTTTGGAATATATATCAGAATCTGCAGAGGATTTATTCACCCAACTCTTCTTGTGTGATGGATCATATTTCCTGATTTGAAAATGCCCTTTGGATCATCCTACATATTTTACTCCTGCTCATCCTGTCTGTCTTGGTAGTTGCATCAACGTCTTTGTATTAAGTAGGTATAGAGAAAAAGGTTGTGGTACTTTCTTTTTTTTTCCTGCTGGTCTGGGCTCTCTTTTCATAGCTGTGATCCACATAGCAGAGTGACTTGGCTAACGTTTTTTATTTTCATGTGGGCCTCGTTTGTTCACTCAGTCCGGAACAGGAAGGCCCTGAAGGGGTAGGGGTGTGTGTGTGTGTGTGTGTGTGTCTACAAATGTGTGGGTGTGTGTGCGTGTGTGCACGAGACTATTGGCAAGCTGAAACGAGACACCCATGTGCCATATTTCTTAAAAAACTGTCCAGACCTCTGACATTTTTTTAGACAATGCAAGCTTTTTCCCTCCCTTGTTTGGCGGTTTAGTTTGATAGACTGACTGTGACTGCGACACTGAAAAACTGAAAAGAAAAAACAGAAGTGTGCTCTTAATGATTTAGTTTTGTTAAAAAGAAGAACTTTAGAGATGTTCAAACTTTTTGATTGTGAACAAAACATTCAGGTTGAATCAAATTAACTATAGGTGTACTAATTGATATGTTTGCATCTTTGAGTTTGGTTTATTCTCAATTTTTCAGGCTTGTATTTTGCCTACACCGACCTTTTAGACGTTTCATCAAGTTTTTGTTTATTGTTTTCTTTAAGAAATAAAAGCTGAAAGGTACTCATTGCAATGTCATGAAGACTGGGCAAAAGAAATTCATAAAGTAAGAATCCAAATTCACACATTTTTCATCAACAATTATGTTCTTAAATAAAAAAAAAAATTACACAAAATTTGTGAGCTCTGCCAAATACTATGTGTTTATTTACCTCTGGAAACAGCCAAAGTGACTGAAAAACTTTAACAATGGGGATGTCCATGGAAGAGCTGTTTAGGGTTGAAAGGTTCTACAAATTTAATGTATTGGTACATATTTACACTTGGATTTGTTGAGCAAATTATGCAAATAAAAGCGTTTTGTTTACACTGAGTGCGTACCTGCATTTCAGAATTTCATATCAATATATCTGGAAATCCTACTGGAGTAAACTCTTTCAAACCACACCATTTGAAATAGTTCAGGAAAACCCTTTTTCTATGTTTGATTCTATAGTTTGCAATAAGTACCTTTAAGACACAAAGAACATTAATTAGATTTACAAGTGAAAATCTAATATTCAACAAATGCAGTAGACTTTTTGAGTTGTAGGCTAAATCCTCATCTTCTTAGCTGGAAACCAGAGCTGCAGCCAAAGCCACAAACCGATCAAGTGTGTGACCTGTCAGGAGGGTTTTCTTCTCTGAATAAAGGGTACATCCTTGGAACGAGTCCCTCTGTTGCTTTGACAAAAGAGCAGCTAAAAGCTCAGAGACCCTCCATTTATTGTCTCTTTATTCTCCCTTTTTTAATTTCTCAGAGGAAATGAGAGGCTTTGCAGGAGCAACCCCCCCCCCAAAAAATCAAGATATTTTTCATCAAGTTGGGTTTATTGAAGTGTGCCACTTTGTAACATATAAATGAGAGGTTGATCATTTGAGTTAAGATCTAAGAAACATTGATGAATATGAATGCTGTGAATCCCCATATACTGCAAGTGAGCCAGAATTTAGGGATTATAAAAAACACGTTTTTGGTAAAGATTTAGTTTAATAACATTTAGACACATTACTGTTCGATGACTATTACAATGGAATCCTAATAAATGTCTCCAAGAAAGGGCCTAAATCCTTTGGGAGTACCTTGTTGTTACTATAGGGGCTTGAAAGGTACCAGAAGGTACCACCACGAGAGGCTGTTCTCTACAGCGGCATGGGCCAACTCCCATTAGCTTTCTTGTTACTATAGGTCTATTCGTCATTTGCCATAAACAAAATGTGAAGATTAGGACCAGGTTGGGCTGAAATCTTCAAACGGCAATGTCTCTCGAAGAACTCGGAGATGTTGGCTAAATGGCCCTACATTTTGTTGTGAATATCAAATTATTCTTTGCGAAGAGGAGTGTTGCCATGGTGATTGTTGCCATTCTCTCCCTTGGAACATAAAGAACATTTTTGGACTCTTTTTTTTTTTTTGTTCGTTTTCCTTTTTCCCTCCACTGCAAATATAGAAAGGATTTCAACAGCTGACTCAAAGTCAAAGATGCAACAAAATCAAGTGAAAGCATTAACAGTGGAAACCAGTCGAGTCCCTGTTGACAGATCCTCTGGGACTTGGTGCCTTAGGTGGTGTTCCACTTGTTTACTGTTACGCCGATATGGTTTCTGAACACCCTCTCTGACTCTGTGTTTGCCCCTCTTCCTGTGTTTCTGTGTGCTCATGTTCGTTGCTCTGCAGTCTGGCTGAGGAGGAGGTGAAGGCAGAGTCTGATGTGGTAGAGGGGATGGACGCTTCTGTGCGATCCAAAGGTAAGTCTCTTAAGGCCTCATTAGAAAGTCAAACATATTGGAGTCAGAAAACATTGAGGTTTTTTACCGTTTTGAGAGAAGAGTCTAATGCTTTTTGATAGCCATTAGGACTGCAATGATATTCCACGGTGACTACTGCCTGCCTGTTTGTATCAAGAATCAACACAGGGTCTGTTGGTTTAGATGAAACCTGCTAGTCATTTGTATGAATCATGTGATGCTTTGATATATTTAGCTGGAGCTTCCAGTAGTAATTTTATGATTATTGTGATGCTATTGCAATTAGATGTTAATGAAATTATGGTTATATGAGTTTGAATCCGTTGTTTCTTAACTGAAACTAGATTGCTTAAAAGTGCACATCCTCCTACAGTTCTCATTGTCTGCATTTGTAGATTATGAGGTGATGGGTCCAATCTATTATAGGTTATGTTTATTCATCCTTTTATTATAGAACTCGCTGGATTACGGTCATACCGCATGTTTATTTTTAAATGTTTTTAAGATGAAATTTGCTGCACTTTAATGTTGACTCAAGTTCTTGCTGTGCGATGATTATTATTATTTATTTATTTATTTTTTTCTGCATCCACCCAGTCCCTGATCCACCAGGGTCAGCGGAACGATCAGCAGCGCCACAGAAGCGAAAGGTGTCGAGTCCCACCCATTCCTCCAATGGACACTCTCCCTCAGATACCTCCCCCAGCCCTATTAAGAAAAAGAAAAAGCCAGGGGCTGTGAACAGTAGCAACAAAGACCAGGTGAGGGCTCCATTATTCTCATGGTAAACTTACTGAACTGGTGGGGTCTGAAAAGCTGGTTGTCACATGACCTTTGCACACATTCACTGCTTTCCATTAAACTGATGGCAACTTTAAGTTTCTGTCAGGCTTTGGTGACTTTTTTTGTAGTTTTGAGCTAGTAACATGTATCATTTTCAACACAAACTTGAATACCAGCAGTCTCATTAACAGGAATACACCTACAGCAGCCAAAAGTTTATTTAGCTTCTCATCAGCTGTTCAGATCTCAGTATTAAATGATACCCCTGGTTCTACATATAATAATTAGTTGTTCTCTTAGTGTTGTTTCTTTTTCTTGGTATCCAAGCAAAACAACCAGAGCAAAGTATTTAAATCAATTTTTTCTTCGGCTAAAATGTTTTCCTTTTGTTTGATTAGTATTTTTAACTGCTCCTGTTCATTCCTGTTTTGTTTCCCACAATCCTGTGAGCTTGTTAGCTTTATTCTTTTTGTGCTGTGATGAGAGAAACTCTAGAAAAAAGTATTTTTTGTTTTGTGGTGTGGTTTATCACGAAACAAACAGCTGGGATATTGTCCCTGTTTTCAGTGAGACTACTGCTCTGCTACTCTAGCATTGTTAAGTTTCTGCAATAAATGCAATGAATATTTATTCCCCTTAAAGGGGTAGAAATTAGATATTTAGCTGCTTCTGTTCTAAGTACTGAGCATTTTGTACAAAAACAATGTTGTGAGAAAAGTGTGACCCTTTTTAAAAGGCTCATTTATTTTAGATTGTATTAATTTACTATTCAATTTCAGAAATGTGAAAGAAAAACTACTGTGGCTCTTTTTTTTACTTAGACATTTTTTAATGAGAAAAATAATCAAAGTGGCCAATGTTTAATTGTTTGCACTAACAAACAGATTAATTTACGCTTTGTGTAATATAATTGGGTGGTGGGGGGCAAGATAAATTTTCACTTTCCTTCACACACTTTGCTAGTAGTTGGTGTGGAGAAGAAAGGCTTAGTCTCCTTACTTTGCATCAGGAAGCTGTAAGATTATAGGGATTAAGATATTTGACCTTTCAACAACTAGTTTTGACAATGTGCATTAGTGTTGTTGGTCTTATACACAAAGACAAAGATGCTTTCTAATACAGAAACTATTTTATTTTATTCATTTGTATCTAAACTGCATGCATTGTAAGGAGTCTAAGCTCATTTGTCAGTACTAGTACTCCTCTAACAACAGAGGGACCATCTGTAATGTGACTGTAGTTATAGCAGCTGCCATCCCTAAATCCCAGTGTATACACTGATGAAACATTTGTCGTGCAAACAGCATCAGCCTTAAAACGATGTAAAACAAAGTTACCCTGTCAACAGTGGAGTGACAAACTGTACTGATATACTCTGTAATGAAGCAATCTCCTTCTTGGTTCAGTGTTAATAACCTCCTGAGACCCAAGTTTTTGTGTGGTGTGCATTTTTTTCAATGCAATGACCTCGTATGAGGACGCAGGGTCTCAGGAGGATAATAATGGCAGTATGAGCACAAACGGAATTAAAAGCCTCAGCAGGTGTGTAGTTCACAGTCCCTGGTTCCCCTCTGAGTTTCCAGATCAGAACTGTCTGGTCCAAAACGCCTTTAACAAAACTGACTAGGTAGGCAGAACAGACAGAAGTTCAAATAAACTAATCTAAGAATGAAAGATTGCTACTTTGTGTGCGATAGGACACAAAGTTTGTAGCTGTGGCATAAACGCATGGTTAACTCAGAGACTTTTGCTTTTTGTGTTTTTGATGACTGCTGAAATGTGACATTCATCACTATATATCAAATTGGTCCAGCTTTTATCTTGTATTTAAGCTGGCATTTTAGTGTCAGTATTGTGATGGGTGATGCCTTTATTTCTGGGCTTGCCTCACCTGATCATGAAAAATGAATTTGGCTCCTTTGATTTGAGCATAGCTTGTGTTGTTTTTGTTGGTTGAACTTTAGCACTTCTAACTAGCACTTGTGTAAGCTTAAGTTGATTTGGACTGAAACATTTGGGGCTTTAAAACTAAAATTCACCAGCGTTTATGCATACAGAAATATAGCTTTACAACATCAGTATCATTTGATATTTAGTAGAGGTCCACATCATGCATTGTATTTACTATCACTTTTTTAAGTTCACTTTCTAAACCATGTTTTAGTGCGAGTGAGTTTGGATAATCTACTTTTTTTACATAAAGCACTTTTTTTGTTGGTTCTGTTGTCTTTATTGCCCCCTGTGCTGCTTCCCCTGCTTCCCCACCCCCCCTCACCCCTAATACTGCCTTGTTTATTTTGCACTGCACCTTTTTGTGTTCCTGCGTGAATTTTGAAACCTACCCCTTGTTTCTCTTGCCTGCATTTCAGTCAGAGCTAAGACATGGTCCCTTTTACTATATGAAGCAGCCAGCACTCACCACAGACCCTGTTGATGTTGTACCGCAGGACGGCAGGAATGACTTCTACTGCTGGCTGTGCCACCGCGAGGGCCAGGTGCTCTGCTGTGAGCTCTGCCCCAGGGTGTACCACGCCAAGTGCCTCAAACTACCAGCCGAGCCCGAGGGCGACTGGTTCTGTCCAGAGTGTGAGGTATCACGCTGAAGACACCAGTGTCTTTGTGTGTGTGTGTGCAAATAGTTAGATTCAAGCAAACGAGGAGTTGCACTGAAGTTGTTAGTGAGCAGCTTCAGCCAGCTTTAGCCTGTAGTAGATCCCGAAATCTGCACTTTTGGCCAATAATGTATGGCATGACTCTAGAGCATAACTAATACTTGTATGGAAGCATTAAAGCTTAGACCTTTATTTACACAAAGAGAATTGGTTTCAGTTTCAGTTTTACAAGCTAAATTAATCAATTTCTGCAATAGAAACTTAAAAGTTGATATTTATTTGGCTTTATTGTTAATTCATGTAGGTTTTTTTTTGTTTTTTTGTTTTTAGTGAAATGTAAATTTTCTTTAACTTAAACGTTTTGTTTTTCAGAAAATAACAGTTGCTGAATGCATTGAAACCCAGAGCAAGGCAATGACAATGCTAACAATAGATCAGCTCTCATACCTGCTGAAATTTGCACTCCAGAAGATCAAACAGCCTGGGGTAAGAAAGAGTTTTCATAATCTCTGTATTTACAAGACGGAGTTTTACTTTCATACTGAAAAGTTGTGGAAATACATTCAGGAGAAAAGTTATAGCTATTAAACCTGTTTGTTTTTATATTCCTTTTTAAATGAGCAGACTGAGCCTTTTCAGAAACCCGTGTCTCTGGAGCAGCACCCGGATTACGCAGAGTACATCTTTCACCCCATGGACCTGAGCACCATAGAGAAGGTACTAGTATTTCAATTTATGTGCTCAATAACAGGTTCCAAGTCTTGATTTTGGTGGAATGAAAGTGAAAACATGAAGCAAATCACATGTAAAACAGAGAGATAAATGAAACCACAAGCTTAAATACAGTAATCAGGCCAGATTTTACCGTGAAATTGCTTACTTGTCCTTGATCTTATGTTTACACTTTAATAGAATGTCAAAAAGAAGATGTATGGTTGCACTGAGGCTTTTCTTGCTGATATGAAATGGATCTTACACAACTGTATCATCTATAACGGAGGTTCGGCACTTTGACAGATACAAATAATCCTCCTAAGGTGCAAATTTACAAAATGTATAAATGTGACTCATGACTTTGTTTCAGGTAATCACAAACTAACTGCAACTGCAAAAGTCATTGTCAAGATCTGTGAACATGAGGTAAAGGCCCTTTTCTGATGTATTGCTGGCAACACTTTAGTAAAAACATCTAATTCACGTATAATTTAAATTCTTATTTAAAATTCCTTTTTAGATGAATGAGATTGAGGTGTGTCCCGAGTGCTACCTGTCTTCATGCCAAAAACGTGATAACTGGTTTTGTGAGCCATGTGTAAGTCTTTCCTTTATCTTAAAACAATATTTACTTCTAATGTATGCATAGTAGTTTGGTCTCCAGAACTCTGAAGCACTTCATTGCATTACTTTGCTATTTTTTTTAACAGAGTCAACCCCATCCCCTGGTCTGGGCTAAGCTGAAGGGGTTTCCTTTTTGGCCAGCAAAAGCACTTCGAGAAAAGGATGGACAAGTAGATGCCCGCTTCTTTGGGCAACATGACAGGTGGGATGTTCTTTGGGCACTAAAGAGGGAGGTGGCTCTTTGTGCTAAAAATGA
Organism: Kryptolebias brasiliensis; assembly: GCA_028566095.1. Lineage (NCBI taxonomy): Eukaryota > Metazoa > Chordata > Actinopteri > Cyprinodontiformes > Rivulidae > Kryptolebias > Kryptolebias brasiliensis. The sequence continues at coordinate 10,869,507 of JAOXNZ010000210.1, forward strand.
CTGAGCAAACTTTGGCCAAGATTAATCTCCTTACTTTTGCTGGTGATCATGTAATTGTCTGTGTGCAGGTGTGTGTGTTTCGTTTGTCTGTTTGTTGGGAAAATAATCTAACCGCTGGTCAGATTTTAGTGAAACTCTCAAAGTAATCATTGGATGTACATCTACAACTGATTAACTTTTGGAGTCAATCCACTTGAAGATGGCCGCTCCAGCTAACAAACATGCAAAGCTAACAAACACAAAAATGCCTATAACTCAATAAGTTTTACAAATATTGAGCTAACATTTGGTGTGGTAGTAGCTAAGAGTCATCCCAAACACATACTCTGAACACTAATTGATCGCACAACATTTTTGTTTAAGACTTTGGCATGCAAGGCAGTGGGCTATTTGCATTGCTTCAAGGAATGCTACTTTAAAATTAAAGTTATTAATTAGGTGTGCTTTGTGCTCTATTCCACGCAGGGCCTGGGTTCCCATTAACAATTGCTACCTGATGTCCAAAGAGATCCCTTTCTCTGTAAAGAAAACAAAGAGCATTTTTAACAGTGCCATGCAAGAGATGGAGGTCTACGTAGAAAATATACGCAAGAAATTTGGAGTCTTTAATTACGCACCATTTCGCACTCCCTACACACCCAACAACCAACTACAGATGCTGCTGGACCCCTCCAATCCCAGTGCTGGGACTGTGAAAACAGAGAAACCAGATAAACTTCGCTTTAACTTCGATATAAACTCATCTCCTAAGATGATCCTTAGCAAGGCTTCCACACCCAGCGCTATGAGTCGGCGGGCCTCAATGACGGACATGCCCCGGTCCCCTATGAGCACCAACTCCTCAGTTCACACCGGGTCTGATGGAGAGCAAGACACAGAGAAGCCCACCAGGAATCCTGCTTTGCACTACAGCACAGGAGAGGAATCAATGGACTGCACCGGTAAAGTACATTTCACATTTCCATTTTCCTGGATGCCGTGAGTGTAGGATTGTTTCTTAAAATTGCTTTGCAAAAACCTTTAAAGACAGAAAAATTAAGCTTTAATGTCCCCTTTTTTTATCTGATAATTACAGCTTCTCCTGTCTCAGGGAAGTTGGGCCCTGCTGGCAGTGTAACGGGCAGTCCAAAGCCCTTTAACTCTGGACTGGTGCCCAAGCAGGAGAGGACTACAGGGACAGGTGGCATTCTTAATCTCAACCTTGGTCAGTATTACTTGCTCAAATATATTGAAGGTACATTATCACAAGGCTACCAATAATCATGCCATCACTTTTGTTATACCAATTAATTTGTGAGTTTGTGTCTGAATCAGATCGAGTGAAGGCTGAAATGGATCTGAAGGAGCTAAGTGAGACTGTGCAACAACAACAGCAGCAGCAGCAGCAACAACAAGCAGCATCAACAACCACTGCTGCTCCAAAAAGACCAATCCGGAGTCTGGACAAAACTATTGAAAGCTGCAAGGCACAGCTCGGTACATATATATATGTTTATTCAATTGTTGGGTTCAGTCGCTATTTGAAAGAATAATTTGGATTTGATACCTTGATACAAAATGTTTTTATTTTTACATTTATGTCTCAAACTTAATATTGATTTAGATTGGCTTTGAACAGACATTTTGTCAGTCATTACACTGTGGAACAACTGATGTCTGGCAATAGGTTAGAGATAGGTGGTCAATGCTCAACTAATTAAATCAAGAAAGTCTTAGATTTATCTTAAATCATTTACAACAGAAATAATGTGACACATAAAGCAATCAAAAATGTCAATTTCTTCTCACAGGAATTGATGAGATCTCTGAAGATGTGTATAAAGACGTGGATCACAGTGACTCTGAAGACTCTGAAAAATCAGACTCAAGTGACAGTGAATATCTCAGTGATGAAGAACACAAGCCAAAGAGCACTGCACCAGAGGACAAGAACAAAGTGGAAAGAAAAAAGTCCAAAGCAAGCACAGAGGGAGAGAGTAAGGAGGGAGTTGCAGGAACAGGAGATAAAGCCACCTCTGAACCTTTGCTCAAAGAGAAGCAGGGCAGCAGTGTCCCAGATAAGGATTTGCAGGACAAGCCCAAGACGCCACAGTCTCAGCCCCTCACTGAAAAGCCTAAACTGTCAGAGGAGGGTAAAGCAGCAGCTGCAGCATCAGCAGCTGAGCAGGACTCTGACTCTGAAAGAGAGCTTGTCATTGACCTGGGAGATGAACATGGAGGCCGTGAATCAAAGAGGCCGAGAAGAGAGCAGGGGTCCTCTGCTGCCAAAACTCTCAAAGAGTCTAATGCTGCCAAGTTGGAAGGTGAGACTTTAAAGTGCATTTTATCCTGACATTTTCTTTGTGACTGATGCCACTTGTAAAGCAGTGGGTAGAAAATAAAATCCTTCTGTCAAAATGTTAGAGTGCACACTCAGTGAGTGGGAACATGTCACAACTCCTCTCATGTACACCATAATAAAGTCTATTAGTCTTCTGCAACAGACAGCTTGACAGATTAGCCTTTCATCAAATGTTACAGTAGTGTTATTTACGTTAGCTTCTACTTAACATAGTTTCAGTATAACAAACCTTTTAAAGTGCTGCAAAAGAAGTAAATGAATGTCTGCAAAGCAATGGGGTGTTCAAATAAAGACAAAAGTTCTGTGACCCTGTAATTCCCCTGTGTGAAATCTCATTGAGAAGTGTCAGCTGCGAGGAAATACAGAAGACCAAGAACACTTTCAGATAAAACCCCTCATCTGCTAGGCTGAAAGTCAAAGCACAGAGCGAATAGAAAGGAGCTGGACAAAGGTTTAGTTGACACCTGAGTGGTAATGTACATCTAAAAGTAAAATTCTGCTCTAACTTCTCTGGTATTCTAGTAAAATGACAAAATGATACTAATGACAAAAATCTTTGTTGAATCAAACACTTATTGTAAGTGGCTTGTAGGAAAAGCATTCATGACAGCGTACATGTGCTTGTGTTTGCAAGTAACAGGTTCACTTTGTGGTGTCTAATACATTATAAAGAGGATACCAAGAGACACCTATTTCTGTCAGTGTTTGGTTTCTTATGGTCTAAATTGTGTCATCTCTTTCAGTGTCTGTTATTTTTGCACCAGAGCATGTTGGAACAAGAAGTCAAAACATCCCATTAATTTTATTAATAGCTGTGAACACAAAAGATCTGCTGGCATTGACAGCTAAACATTTGGCTTGTTTTCAACTATTTGGATGGCATATTTACTTTCAATGGGCAGATACATTTTCATTAAATGGTTATTTAGTTAATATTTTATGAATATTTTTCAGCAAACTGAATCTTTTGTCTTATTGACTCTTTGGGTTGAATAGTAGTTTTGTTCCTATTTTAAGCTCTCTTTTTAAATGCAATTATCGCCTAATATAGCCTTCAAAGTGGCTTCAATTGTTGTGTTTAAAGGACTGAATTTAAAGATCCAGAATGTTTCTTCTTAAGAAGAGACATTAAAAATGTCTCTTGGTTTCTTTCTCCTCAGGTAAACAGCCTTCATCTTCATCAGGTGCACCGACACGAGAAACTGCCTCCAACCTGAAAGACTCCTCGCAACCTTCTACCGCCGGAGCACTCAACCTTAATTCTAGTGCGGCATCTGGTCAGCCCAGTGTCACCCCAACTACCAGTGGATCTACCAGTGCCTCCTCACCTGTCTCCACAACATCCCCAGCACCTACAACTGTAAAGAAACAGCGCCCACTGCTGCCAAAAGAGACCGCTCAGGCTGTGCAGCGGGCAGTCGTTTGGAGTCCAACCAAGTTTCAGACATCATCCCAGAAGTGGCACATGCAGAAGGTTCAAAGGCAGCAGCAGCACGGAGAGCAGCCAGCTGCGCAGACGCAGGCCCAGAGTCAGGCGCAGACACGTAGCCCGCAGCAGCTGCAGTCACAGCAGCAGAACTCATCCTCCAGCACTCGCTATCAGACCAGACAAGCAGTCAAAGGTAAATACATCATCCTACTTATCTGCCCTGATGTAACATGTACAAAGAAAAGATGTATTTAAAGCTGTGCATTGTCATCATCATTATCTGCAGTTCAACAGAAAGACTCGCCTCAGAGTGCGTCCTCGTCAGCAGCTGGACAGGTCACATCTGCAAGTTCCTCTTTTGTGTCAGGGGACTTGCAGATCCCTACAGTCTCAGCAGATGTAGCAGCAGATATTGCCAAATACACAAACAAAGTAAGTTGGAAATCTAACCCTGTTGTTAAAATTAGGTTATTAGGCAGGTTATATGTTTGGATGTACTTTCTTTTGATGTATATAGGCACTATAAATGTAGTTATTGCTCTGTTGGTATTGTTTGCTAAGGATGGAAGACTATATGTCTCAAATAAAATGTCCTGATTTCTTTTTTTCTACTCAATTTTTAGATCATGGACACAATAAAGGGGACAATGACTGAAATCTACAATGATCTTTCTAAAAGCACATCAGGAAACACAATTGCAGAGGTAAACTTGGCATTTAAATGAGTTCTTAGTAATTTGTCTTAATAATACAGTCATAATAAAAGATAAGCACACTCTCTTTAAATTCTAAAGGTTTTTAATTAAATTTAGGCAAATGATAATCATTATGTGCTTGTTGGGTTTCAAAGTGGGTAATTACAACCTCAGGGAAACAATAACATGTCATATTATATTGTCACCAGCAAGTTCAGCCCGAGGTTGGACTCAGAAATTGCATAAAAGATAAAAGCAAAATTTATTTTACACTCTTCGTGCCTCAGTTAGAACATTCAATGTTTACGTTTATGAGAGCTATGGGTTGTTTGGGTTTAAAACAAAAACATGGGAGCACAGAAGTTTGCAAAGTTAAATCTGACCAAACCACAAGACTTCTTGAACAATGTCCTTTAAAGCTCCGGCATACTCCGTAAGAAGTTTGTTCGCGGTCACATGGTTGCGAGACGTGCATTTTCGCACACACCTTTCATAGTCAATGAGACACACACAGCAGAACTCCCGGGAAAACCCCTCCCACTGCAGGACACGTCACGCTCAAAGCGTATGTAGGTGTGGTTACCCAGCAAAAGTACAGTGGGTATGGAAAGTATTCAGACCCCTTCAGATTTTTCACTTTTTGTTTCATTGCAGCCTTTTGCTAAAATCAAAAAAGTTCATTTTATTTCTCATTAATGTACACTCAGCACCATATCTTGACATAAAAAAAACAAATGTAGAAAGTTTTGCAAATTTATTAGAAAAGAAAAAGTAAAATATCACATGGTCATAAGTATTCAGACCCTTTGCTCAGTATTGCGTAGAAGCACCCTTTTTTACTAGTACAGCCAGGAGTCTTCTTGGGAATGATGCAACAAGTTTTTCACACCTGGATTTGGGGCTCCTCTGCCATTCTTCCTTGCAGATCCTCTCCAGTTCTGTCAGGTTGGCTGGTGAACGTTGGTGGACAGCCATTTTCAGGTCTCTCCAGAGATTAGGTCGGGGCTCTGGCTGGGCCAGTCAAGAATGGTCACAGAGTTGTTTCGAAGCCACTCCTTTGTTATTTTAGCTGTGTGCTTAGGGTCATTGTCTTGAAAGGTGAACCTTTGGCCCAGTCTGAGGTCCAGAGCACTCTGGAAGAGGTTTTCTTCCAGGATATCTCTGTACTTGGCCGCATTCATCTTTCCTTCAATTGCAACCAGTCGTCCTGTCCCTGCAGCTGAAAAACACCCCCCATAGCATGATGCTGCCACCACCATGTTTCACTGTTGGGATTGTATTGGGCAGATGATGAGCAGTGCCTGGTTTTCTCTACACATACCACTCAGAGTTAACGCCAAAAAGTTCAATCTTCGTCTCATCAGACCAGAGAATCTTATTTCTCATAGTCTGGGAGTCCTTCATGTGTTTTTTGGCAAACTCTATGCCGGCTTTCATATGTCTTGCACTGAGGAGAGGCTTCCGTTGAGCCACTCTGCCATAAAGTCCCGACTGGTGGAGGGCTGCAGTGATAATGTATTCTAGAGCCAAATTTAAGACAACAAAACGGCTGAAAGGATGACCAAGTGTTGCAGTGCTGTTGAAGTTTAGATCTTGACCGGACTGAAATGGTGCATCAGGAGCTTGACCGGACTGAAATGGTGCATCAGGAGCTTGGCAATAACTGTTGCTCACTTCACTTTTCCACAATTGCTTCAGCTTAAGTTAACGAGAATTTTTCTTTGAAGATGCAGTTAGTTTGTAGCACATTGCTTCTGTATTTTAATTTAGTTTTTGTATAATGTTGAGCCAAGGTTCTGGTCCTTTGAGCAGCAAACGATTTTTTTTATTTATGATGTTCCCAGGATTGACAGATGGTGTATTGTCTTTACTTTTTTATTGTTACGTGAATATGTATTCAACATGTTTTTCCACAGATTCGAAGGCTGAGGATAGAGATTGAAAAGCTCCAGTGGTTGCATCAACAAGAATTGTCAGAGATGAAGCACAACTTAGGTAGGTTTCCTGCTTCCAGAAATGTGATAATACTATGTGACTGCAGATATATAACGTATATATTTACATGGGTTTATTTATGTAAATGCAGAGTTGACAATGGCAGAAATGAGACAGAGTCTGGAGCAGGAAAGAGAACGTTTGGTGGCCGAGATGAAAAAGCAGATGGAGTTGGAAAAGCAGCAGGCAGTGGACGAGACCAAAAAGAAACAGTGGTGTGCAAACTGCAGGAAGGAGGCCATCTTCTACTGCTGCTGGAATACGAGTTACTGTGATTACCCCTGCCAGCAAGCCCACTGGCCTGAACACATGAAGTCCTGCACACAGTCAGGTAACGACTACTGTTGTACCCACACTTTCTTAATTTTAGATACATTTAGATTTGTAGGTCAGTTTTTAAAAATATATTTCATGTTTGACACAAAGCTGTCACGCAATGAGAAACTGGTTGAAAAGCTGAACAGGCAAAAAACGATACCGAAGCTGCTACTGAATAGAATTAAAGAATTACTACAGAGAAAAGTCAAATGGGAGATAACACAGAAAGATTGTGTACAATTATGTTAAAAATATAGAAGATTGTTGAGTCAGAGCTGTTTTCACATAAGGCTTTTTATGTTATAAACAGCAGCTTCACATATTGAAATAAACACTGAGTAGTATTCTTGTCATGTATTGCAATGCAAAATAAAATGTTATTTTGTATGTTGGACTTAGGTTAGTAAGGTTGCATGAAATAATGTCATTTACTGCTGCTAGTTATGAATGGTATAGAATATAATTAATTTTTTATGTGTATAATTAAGATGAGTGCATAATTTCATCTGACTTCATCTGAAGAACTTTTAATTTTCAGGGTTCCCTTAAAGATGACTGCCAGTACATATATAGCGTGCATGTTCTAATGTAATATTTTGTTCTTCCTGCTAGCCTCAGCATCGCAGCAGGAACCAGAGGCAGAGCCCAACTCGGACCCTACAGTCAAACCATCAGGCCACTCTCCTGCCACACAATCACTTCCTTCATGTGCAGGATCAATATCAGACAGAAACATCTCCCCCACATACATAGACAAAAGCAAGGACAGTGCTGGCGTTACTGTGACCTAACTGCTACACTACAGGCACATATTGTGCAGCCAGTGTGGGGCAATTGGCCTCGAACTCGGTGCTTGAAGGCCCGCACCTTCGTGACAAATCACTTATTTTATTTTATTTTATTTTTTTTCATTCCCATTTGTATATCTGCTTGATGGACAGTTGATGGTTTTCCTTCTCATTCTCAGTTTCCACATCTGTGTTTAAGTCAAGTCATCATGTGAAAGAAGTGTGTCTTGAGAAATAAAAAGTGAGTCTTTGTTTTCATACTGTAGTTTTGTGTTCTGTGTTAGCTTTGTTACCACTTCTGTCAACTCCAAGCAAGATTGTTTGAACCCACAGGATATTTTCTACATCGTCTCTTTCAATGCTGCTCTAAAATTCCTTGCTGCTGTTTTATTTTGTTGATCGTTCTCCATATTGTGAGACAAAACATTTGAAACAGCCTTCAAAAATATTACACATTTAGCATGGTGCCATCAGACGTTTTGTCTTTGGCTTAAACCACATTTGCTTCATGACGGCCAAAGTGTTCTGAGGAATACAGGCTTAAAGATTGCATTTCAGTCCATCATGACTGTCTTGTTAGTGGTGGTATTTGTTTCATACCAGTTTTGTATTGTAGTTCTATGTTGTATAGTCGCATAAAAATATGGTTTATTCAAAAGACTAAAAAATTTTAAATGTACATAGTTTTTGTAAGAAGATACCTGAACAATATTTATAGTGTTACATGTTTTTTATAGTATGTTTATTGCAATCACATTTCTATGTGTTTGAAAAGAATTATTTGAAATTCTTCACATGAATGTCAGCTCTGAGTGAAGTCTGTGTAGCCGGTACCCCAAAGCTGATGTAAATCCAGGTCAAACTGCGTCCAAGAACTGGGTAGACATAAATATTACACTGCTTTTTGGCCCTATCTATTTTCTGTGTGCATGTTAGTGTTGAGCTTGTCTTGTTCTTGTTTACATATTGTATATATTATAAATGGACATGTGAAGAAAAAATAAAAAATTGTCTTGTAAATGTGTTAAGTAAATTTATTGTCCTCTAAAGATGTAAAAATCCAAATCACCTTAAAAATCTAAACAATTTTTTTTTTATTTGCTATACTATGTGCATCTAGATTTTATTGAAGTGTCACGGGGTCTTGTAAACAAAAATAAGAGAAAAGGCAAACTCAAAAATAACCAATCTGCTGCCAAGCCTGCCTAACTAAGCCAATCTATGAATAGGAAACCATGGTGCTTTCCTACGCTAAGCAGTTCTCGCGATATTTCGACCAGGAAGGCAAATAACTCCGCTTGAGTAGTTCTCGCGATATTTCAATCAGCCGAGGCAAAGAAAATGGAAGCCTGTGGTAGCATGGTAGCTGAACAAATCTAACAAAAACACGAAAATAACAGTATACATCGAAGGTATGGTATTTGTGTCTGAATGTATTTTGTCAGCCGGCATTATCGGGTACAACCAGTTGGGAATGAATCATTTATTACCAGCTAACAGTAACGCTTAGCTAGCTTAGCTGTAGAGGACAACATAAATGTCGGTCGCTTTTGTCAATAAGACTCCTCGGCTGCTTAACCAGCTAGTTAGCAGAGGGTTTCGTTCCTGCGGTTTTACAGTTGAATGCAGTCTGTTATTTAAATTAACGCCTGTCGTTTCGTTTCTACTTTGCTAACCTAGTAAGCTGCTCCTAATAAAGCCATATTGTGTATTACAGTCGTGTCGCTCCTGTTCAGACTAATGAACAGACTAATTTTGTTTTGTCGTGAAGCTTGGTGGGATTTCAGCTGAACTAAAACATATTATTGCACCGAGTTAAACAAAACAACAGAGGTCAAATTATAACAGTCGACAGACATAAATCCTTAATTTAGTTAAATGTCGACGTTTTGGTGTTGAATTCATATTCAGGATTTAAAGAGAAGTCACAGAAACATGCATACAAATTTTGCTGCAATTTGCATCTACGTGTTTAGGAGTTTACAGTGGTGGAAAAATAAGCTAAACTTTGTATAAGATTACAGAGTTCATAAGTCCGTACTAAACAATGTGGAACAATTTAAAGATGTCAAATTTGTTTTTTTATTACATAACTTGGAGAGGTTTTATGTTACAATAATTACAAAGGCATCTGAAACATGACACTGAGCTGCTGCTTACCAAAGGATAGAAAGCTAACAATTGTAAAGGCTTGTTTAAATACAAAACACTTTGGATCTTGTAGGTAGGCTTGCTGTAAAGTATTAAAAAGTCAGCACAAGTAACTAATATATGTGAGTTTCAGATTAAAAGGTTGAAGTATGAGGGTCAGCCTTTTGCTTTGAAATAAACAGAACTGTACTATCTTTAGTTTGTTGTGTAATGTGGATGATTTGATGTGTTTTTCCCCATTTATTTTCCACAGGCCCGTAGAGAAGCAATTAGAATGACCTTTTGCACATCTTGAAAACGTCTGGCTTTGAGAAACCACAGGTTGTATCTCATTTTCTGCTTTTAGCCCTCATTTAATTTAATAGTAATGGTGATCATTGCTTTCAGATTGTTCATTAACTAAAAATGTCTTTGTTTTGACAGTGTTGCTGCTTACGGATGTCAATATGGACCCAATGGAAAGTAGTAGTTCAATTAACAATGAAGATAACTCGGGTGAAACGGGTTAGTAAGTTTTCTAATTTGACTTTTGAAAGAACAAAAATTTGGTTCTGTTCTTTTCTTACTGTTTTTGCCTGTTTTTATAGAGGAACAGCAGAACCAAACGGAAGGAGCACACTTGGACCTTAAACCCACCATGTCGCATGTTAGGAAGTCCTGGGGCTTCAGACAAACAACCATTGCCCGAAGGGAGTTCATAGAGGAAGTTGGAGACCTAACCCACAGTCCTCCACTTGTTCGAAGAGGCAGAAGTCGAAGAACCAACCAGACACCAGAAGAAACCCAGACCACTAAGAAATCTACTCGATCAGCCAGGAGTGTTTTAGAGGATCTCCAATGGTCTGCCCCCTCCTCTCCCGTGTCCGAGGATAGCAAGCCAGCCTCAGAGGCTTCCACGGGTGGAGTCTTTGATCCCAGTTTATGGCAGGATTTTGGATCTGCCTTCCACACTGCCTTCTCTCTTCTTGGGGGTGATGAAGGTCTGTCAGTGACAATGACAGATGCACTAGCAGTTCCTGACATTTTAGAAGCCACTGCTGCTACTGAGGCCCCTGCTCCACAAACTGTAGGCGAAACTGAGATCCCTGATAATATTGATGACATGGAGATTACCCATCCATCTGCTTCTGAAAATGTGGCTGAAGAGGAGAACAGTGATGTAGTTTTGATCTCGAGTCAAGAAGAGGACAGCAATGAAATGACTCTGTTAGAGATTAAAGAACAGCTGGCTTCTAGTAGCAGACAAGCAGATCCAAGGACTCGAGGTGGGAAAGGGGGAAGAGGAAAGAGCAGAGGGAGGGGGAGAGGCAGGGGAAGAGGTAGAGGAAAGGGGAAAGGTAGAGGAAGAGGGAGGGGCAGAGCGGTGGAAGTTCAATCAAATATTGCAGATGATGACAGCGATGATGAGGTGATGCTTGTTAATCCAGAGGTGCGGCAGTGTTTACAAGAGGAGGAAAAACAAAATAATCTGAACATTCGTCCTGAAGCAGAGGTTTCACCTGCCCACTTAAATATTTCTCTAAGTGGTACACAGCAGTCAGACTGTATAATCTTAGACAGTGATTTTAACCAGAGTATTAATGTAACTCACGGCCAGTTTGATGATGCACCAAATAAGATTGGGGGAGTGGAGGAGAGGAAAGATGTTGAAAATACAGGAGAGTGTCCAACTATATCTGCCACTGAAGGATATGAGTCCAATGTTCTGTGCTGCATCTGCCACCTGTCTCAAAATAAGAGGTACATGCTCATTTCTGGGAACAATTTCTCTTGAGCAGAGAGGTTTGCATATTTGGATTTTGTGTCAGTTTCATTTCCTGATCACCGCTTCTTTCAGGTTCATGATCTGCTGTGATGGTTGCCGCGAGTGGTTTCATGGTGACTGCGTTGGTATCAGTGAGACACAGGACTGGAAGATTGAGAGGAAGGAGCAAGAGTACATGTGTCCGACCTGTGCTTCAAACAAGCAGAGCCACATCCAGTTTGAGTCTCTCCTTCTGCCAGACCCAGAGCTCATCTTTCCTGAGTGCTTGTTATTAAATCCTCCTGAGGTAGAATTGGTGCAGCCAGAGGAGCAGCAAGTTCTTAAGGTTTGGATTTATTTTGGATTGTTCCCGATCCCCAGATGGCTTGAAGAATTTAGTCACAAGAAAATGAAAATAACTGTTCAACTCGTTTGATTTAACTTGTAGATATTAGTGTTGTCTGGAAGCATGATACGAGATATTTTATCATCAGTGTAATATTTTGTCAGTTGCTTATTTTCACAAAGGAAGTTGGTTCTCTGGGTGTAAATTGGGGATCTGTTTTCAGGAAACTGTAGTGGTGGAGGAGGAGAAGCAGCCTCTGGTGACAAGACCTGAACCTGCAGCTGAAGCTGAGATGGAGACGGACAGCTCTCTCCGTCTGTGCACTGGGCCTGGCTGCTTGAACCAAGCACTGGCGGATTCTGTTTATTGTGGCACTGACTGCATCCTACAACACGCTGCTGCCACTATGAAGACTCTCTCTAGCCCTCGAGTGGCCAAGCCCAAAGCAAAGGCACAGAGAAAACCCACAACAACTAGAAACACGGCAAAAGTAAGCAAAAACATACAGACTGTCAAGATTAAGGTGTGTAGCTTATGCAGTTTTGGTTAGTTTGGCATTTCTAGTTTTTAGAAAAAGTAATGTAAATATCTTTATTTTTGACGTGTTTAAAAAAATTTCAATCTCAGGGTCAAAGCTCTGTTTGGACATCCAAGAGGTTGGCAGAAAAAGCTTCAGAAGGTGCCAATGAAGAGGAGTTGAGGGAGGATGAGGGGGAGCAGGGGGTGGCGGCTTCTCCTGTAGCCTGCGACCCCAGTCTCACAGATGTTCAGTCCACCTCCACATCATCATCTAAGTCAAACACCGAGTGTATGTACCATTCAATACTCGTACACAATCTAGTAGTTTATACATCACGCACAAAGCACTTCTTCTGACTAAAGATTTGCTCTCCCCTTTAAATCACAAAACTGCATAAAGCAAATACACAAAATTACACTCACACACTTGTGCACATGTTCCATCTGGGGTAACTGATAAGTAGCAGTGGTCAGCAATAGGTAAGTATCTTAATTTTCATAGTTCTTTTGGATCCTAAATGTCCAAATTGTTCCGTTATATTCGTCACACAGACCAGGTCTTCAGTACTAACTGAACACACTAAAACCAGTGTCAACTGGAAACTCCCAAGCAACATACAATGAGTGGCTAGAGTAGGGGTGGCGAGGGGGATTGTACTTTGCAGTCCCTGGAATCTGTGTTTAATATTCTTAAATTTTCTTTTTTAATGTTTTTTGCAAACTCAAAGGTTCTAACTAGAAACCACACACTATCAAAGATTATGTGACAATAACAACAGTCTCTTTTCGAGACACGCTTTGCCTCTTTGCCTGTGAACTGGGCTTTCACTGTGTTGTTCCAATTACTTCTTGAAGTTCTGCAAGAGAACTTTACATTCAAACTTACATGCTTGTCCAGAGACTTCTTTTCTTTGGCAATAAAGTGCTGACAGGTTGCTGAAGAGAGCTGCCTGCTGGTGTTCAGAAAAACAAACAAAATGCTCTAAAGCACATAGCTTTTTTTGTGATATTTCCACTTTAACTGCTGCTTTATGATAAATCACTATTGCTCCTTTGCTTTATCTTATTTATTTTCAGTTGTTTTCAACTGGTCTGACTCGAAGACCCACCATCACCCTTTAATTACAAGCTGTGACCCAAATTAAAGAAAATCTTCGACTTCTCAAATTTATTGAATGAAAAGATGGTGCAGTTTGAACCTGAGACAGTAGAAAAGAATATCACAGTATGCCAACACACACAAAAAAACAAGTTTATTGATAAACCAAAATGAGCAGCAAGTAGTGATGCTAGAAAGGAAAATATTCTCTTTTATGTTCCATCACCTGCATTTAAATTAAAACCAAAACTCTTTGCTTCAGTGACTCCAGCCTTTCACAAACAAACATGAAATAAGACATTTCCAACTACTGAGAAGTAGTTTCAGAAAGCCTCAAAATCTGTAGCTTTAACCAAGTACCCACCCACTGAATATAAAACAAACGTCTTATTAAAGTCACTTATTCAAGCATCACCTATAACGCTGACATAACAATCAGAACAGTGTTTTTTTTTTCCAACCTGCAGCTCTAAAGCCATATGTGGCTCTTCAGACCCTCTCAAGTGGCTCCTTGTAACTTCAAACAAAAATGGCAATAATAAGAAGGATTTCTTTAAGAGAATTTTATGTCAGGTGTAATAACAATATTTATACTCTTTGGTCACCTATTGGACAAACTGCAGAGCATTTTTATTTAAATGTTGCCATCACATTTTTGACTAAAATTAGAAATATAATTTTTTCTGTCCGTCATGTCAGAGCCAACCAATTGGGATTGATAAATATGGCAAAAATAAGTTTTTGCTAATTTTTCTTGTAGTTTGAAATGATTACCAGCACCTTTTATGAAAGAGACTGCGGTATTAATGTCGAAGTAATTCCATTTCTTTTTTATTAATGTTTTGGAAAGAAAGGCCTTTACTCAATCCATTTGTGAAATGTTAGTAAGTAGTATGCCTTGCTCACATGCAGGTAATAAACTGATTCTGTTACATGTATAACCATACTACTCCACAGTGCCATAAAATACACAAATCTTTCAAAACTTTGCATCGTGATGTTTGAGTGCCCATACTGTGTTTGTCCTTAGAGTTGCTCCTTCGATTTAAAGAAGGGTGCTGATGTCAAAGTCTTATTTAATCCAGAAGGATGCATTTATGGATGCCATTGACAGAAAACATCATACTCATCTTGTTTGGTGGGGAGTTGCTCAAGAACAGCTTGAGCTAATTGTTGCACACGATACCTGAAAAGGTCTTCATTACATACATATTCATAACTATAACTTTTTCTTTTTGTGTTGTCTTGAACTGTTCGAGAAATCTCAAAAAAACCATGAACTCTCTCAACGCTGACTCTCACAGTACCGTATCCACTCTTACACCACACACAAACGCACAGCTTTTGGCTTGTTGATATGTAAACACACTATTAGGTTGGACAGGATCCCCAGTAGGAAAATGGATAGGGACTGGGCAGCTGCTGTGGAGGTGAAAGAAGAGGAGTTGAGATTTTCTACAGATGGTTCTGGAGGATACATCAGTGGTTGAATGAGGTTCCACCTGGAGTGTACAGCCAGTGAATGGGAAACTTGTTGCCATATTTCCAAGAAGATGATGTGGAAGTGTCAGCTGGGTCAGCATCAGTAAAATACTTCATTCCTCAAGCTACAGGGAAAGTCATTCCTCTGCTGTAAATAAAGCAGACAAACAAAAAAAAAACTGTTCAACACACACAAAACACAAACCTGAACTGAAAAGTTGCATCTTTTTTTGTTTTGAGTGCTGCTTACATGTTAAGTAGCCATGCCTGGGTCACAGAAAGTCACAGTCATGGCCATTCACACAGACATACACACATAATGCATCAATATTCCATCATATCTGAACAGACACACCAACAAACAACCCTTTGACACAAAAGCTTTGAGTAGTTTGGATTTTTGAGTTTGAGTCACTGTTCAAACTAACGTGAGGTGCTGAGATATTAAACTTGACGGTCAGTTACCCTCAATGAAGTTATCCATACATCACAGTCTAGCTTTGTGAAACACGCTGACTGTTTGACAAACTATAACAATGGCTGTAATTCTTCTGAGGCCACAATAGTTCATATAGTTAAAAAGCTCTCCAAAAAACATCTTTCTGCTACTTCTGCACACCAATACAATCTGACTGAATCAAATTAATTTGTGGTGTCCAAAACATTTGACATTGTTTTTTCGTTGTCAAGATTACTTTATTTTTATTACACAAATCATGTTTGAAAATTCATTCCAACAAGACAACAACAGAAATCACTAATATAAACTTGATTCACCTCTTTTGTATCGAGGTGGTAGCAGAAATGTGAAATCAAAACATTAAATGACCTCTCTATGAATCTGTTTTAACCTAAAAAACATTTAAACACCATTTTCACATTTTATTTATGTCTACATTAGTCACATTTTGAAAGATCCAATCCGATTTAAGAGTGAGAAACATGAACCAGTGATTTATTGAACTAAATATCAAACTACTAGCTGGAGAACGTTATGATTATATACTGGTGGCAAAAAGAAATTGAATCCTCCTAAATGGTACAAAATAAAAAGAAATATGAAGGAAACAAATGGTGAACTTGCACTAGCTGGCCAGCAGTCCATCAGAACGAAGGTGACCAACCACCAGTTCCATCCACCTCGCCATCCACACGCCATGGAGCCAGCGATCCTCTGAATGTGCGGCTGTGAGGTGCTGGCACATTTCTGGAGTAGGTCCTGACCAAGCAGCCAGCTCCTGGCAGGCAGTGGGCAAGTTTCCAGCTGTTGTTCTGCAGAGAATCTTGAAGGCAGGCTGAAACATCTTCACTCCAGGCATTTCATCGAACGTCTCTGATCGCAACAGTCAAGTGCGGCCTGTCCTGATCGATCGAAGCAGTCACAGAATCTTAAGTTGGTGGTTCATCAGATGTCTGGTCCTTGTGAAAAATCAGCCTACTATGTTTCTTTTCCATCAGTATATACATCAGAATACGAAAGGAACCCGTCTTAAAGTACAAATTACAGCTTTTGATCAGATATATTTTTCAAAAATTAAATTCAACAATGTAAATAACATCCTTAGAGCACAGAGCTTGGTTTGGGAATTTGTTCCCTTTTTGTCTGATCAATAACAATGGAAGCAACATTTCTGCTTTGTATGAATCAACCTTAATTACTTTTCTCTCAGTAAATATTTAATTTCCTTGTTTCGTTGCTCATACATTCTATAAAGCAGTGAATTGCATTTTTTGCTTTCTAATACCTGGAGTGGACTTTAAACACATTGAGTAATTAATTACGTAAAAAGACTGCACTGATGCACATGCTCCAGCCTGATAGGTGGCGGTAATGCACCTAAACTTTGTTTGCAAACCACAAAATATGATGCACAGAATGCACTGAGTAACGTCTGCGCACAAGAAAGTTTGGTGAACAGTGATGGAAGATGAGACCACATTGCTTGGCTTGTTGGGTGCAAAGGTTTTGTTTTGTTTTTCTTTTTGTTTTAACTTTTCAATGGCAGCTTGAATAAGAATATGTTTGTGTGAAAATTGTGCAACAAAAAGTTGACTCACTACCACAGCACTTCAAGCCTGTGGTATTACCTCAGCGCAAAGCAAGCTGCTGTGAGCATGGACACCAGAGTAAACGTTAGCTACGACCGTCCTGGTGCGGGCAAACTATGTATCCAGCCCACAGTACATCAGATGATGGGGTTAAGAGCCAAAATAAGTAAGTCTACGTCTGACTAATTAAACTCTGGCAAAATGGATTGCACTGGACTGTAGACCACTTTTGCGTAATTAACTGTGAATGTAGTGGACAGATGAAAAATGTATAGATTAAAAGAAACATTTTTGTTTCAGTTCACATCTACTCATTGTTTCAGTCGATAAATAGCATGAAATACTTTGCTTAAATGTTGCTATATGATAAATGCAATTAATCAAGATCACTTCATTACAAAACTTCCAATTAATTATTTCAAAATCGCGTCACCATTAATTTACAAAGAGCTGAGAAGGAATGGTGAGGGATGTTAAAATTGACCTTGAGGAATCTTCATCCAATCTTTTTACAGTTTCAAAAGTTAGTTACTGAGGCCACGTTCACACTGGAGGCAAATGCGACCCAATTTCAATTTCTTTGCACCTATGCAACACGTTGGATTTTCTCATGGCAGTGTGAACGTGACAAATCAGATTTTTTTCATATTCGACCCAGGTCTTTTAAGCATGTGGTGCTGAATCAGATACATGTCCTATGTTTTTCAAAGCGACTGCAGTGTGAACGTTCATGTTGCGTTTCATCCGAGTTTTACGGCGGATAAAAGGACGGAGGTCCCTCATGTCAAAGTCCCACCACTCTTGGCTCCAACTCTTCATCCACACATGCCTGCACAGAGGTAGCAGCCACAGCTCCAAAAAAAAAAAAAAGGTCATTGTTGACATTTGGGCTCTTTTATCATTTGGACGTACAGTCAGTCCTGATTGGACAGCAACTTCAGAATCAATACACACGCCAACACCTGCAGTGTCCATATTTACTTCTGTAAACTCACCATGCGGAGTGTGACGTTATATCTTCTTCTGCGCATTCGGGCTATTTTGGGAACTGGAGACGGTTCACACTGGAGTTGATGATGACGGAGGTCGCATTTAAAATGGAATGTGAACGACCACGCAAAGAAATCAGAATTGAGCAAAAAAATCGTAATTGAGCATTAAGACCTGCAGTGTGAACGTAGGCTAAGTCACATTGCCTTACTGAAAATATCAGCACAAAAAACTAAAGCGCTAACATCTCTTTCAGCATTAGCTGGGATCAGTGTCATAGGCTGAGGTCACTAACCAAACTTAGAAGCTTACAGGCAAGGGACAGGGTACACTCTGGAGAGGTCACCAGTCCATGTACACACATACACACACCTCACGTCTACTGAGGATCACCAGTTAGGCATGTTTTGGGGCTATGGGAAGAAACCAGAGTTGTGCCCCCCCCAAAAAAAACCAAAACACCCACACAGGCACAGGAAAAACATTCAAACTCCACTTAGAAAGCCTAAAATTGGCGTAATGTGTAACCTCACAATGTCACGATGTAAAATCTTTAAAAACAGCATTTTCTTTGTATCCACTTAACTTGACAGTCAAAAGTTCCTTTACTGGACTCTTGAAATACACCTGTGATGTTGAAAGTAAGCTGGAAAACCTAAAGTGGAATGAACCCAAGAATAAAGACCTAGAGGTATATTTGTCACTAGTTTACTATAGTTTCTTTAGATTTTTGTCTTGTGTGCAAGCTCATCTTAAATATTTAAAGGTGCAGTTTACAAGGTGAAAAGTGAATCATCTCACACCAGGTTTGGTGTTTACACTTAACCCTTAATTGTCGATGTGAGGATTGTCCTTTTGAACAGACACCCAACACTGAAAGTTGTTGGAGGGGTTTATTTTAAACAGAAGTTTACATTATAATTTATTTTTCCACACGTTGCTCATCAATTCTTTACAACGATGCAAAGAAAGTACAGCACTGACTTTCACGTGCATGTATTATTTGTACTGAGACAATTGGTGGAACTACCAGTCCTTCCAAATCACGCTTTCAAGCCTGTCCTGGGATCTCTTCTTTCTCACATCGGTGCCTTTTTAAATGATGGAAACAGAATAAGTGGTTGACGTTTATCCACCACTGTTACACTTCTGAGCCTGCATGAGAGGTAGTCACAGAACTGAGGGGGTGAGGCCTCAATTGCTTTGTTTTTTTTCAAGCAGTGCTGCTGTCACTACTGGTTTTGTGATGTCAGCTGTGTATAAGCGTACATAGTCACAGTACTTGCTGGGTTGGTTGGTTGATGTGTAAATGACCAAATGCAGCTCTAAGAGAGTGACGTCGTTGAGGCCATATTGCAGAACCATAGTGTGAAAGGTACTACTGCTACTGTTAATACTGGTTTTGTCCTTAATTTGTGGGCGAGGCTACCTTTTGACTTTATAGCCAACCATTTAATTTGTAACAAATCTTGTAGCCAAAGGTTATTAGTCAATTGTGAAAGAAAACAGCAGAAGTATTTTATATGTTTCTTAGTTGGTAAAAATTTACTTGGGAAAACTGAAAGTTTTTTTTTTTTTTAAGTATAGATAGTTGCAATAAGTTTTTTTTCTTTTAATTACTTTTTTATTTTGTTTACAATAGTTGAACTT
>JAOXNZ010000210.1:10918325-10952573 GCA_028566095.1 Kryptolebias brasiliensis
TTTACGAAAATAAGAGAGAATTTGAAGAAAAGAGGAGATTGAGTTTTTTTAAGAAAACCCATGAGCTTTCCCAGTCGACTGATCGTGGACCAATAGTTGACTGACACATCATTATCTTCATCCCCAGATAAGCAAATCAAACTTACTCGACTAAATTCCTCAATACCAGTCGTCTTAAACTCCAATTAGTCGACTGGAACCTTTCTCATACACAAAATAATCAGTTCACAGCCTCAAGGTAAATGATGATGTACCTCTGATGGAATTGCAAATTTATCTAAATGATGACCATTTTGATGTACTAGTGTATGCAAATAAATAAAATCAACTAACTTGTATAATAAAAGTCAACACATTTTCCTCCACTACAACAAAAAAAAAACTGTATAAACAAATGGGTTTTCATATATATTTAATAATATGAGGTTGATGACTGAAAGCATAAAGACTTTCATGTCTCTGTGGTAAAAATTAAATATATATATATAAGCTTTAGCTCAGATAATTAGTCGTACTGATTGAGTTCTACTATCTACAAAGCTATTTTACTTAAATAATCTGCAACAAAAACTTCAAAGTTCAATGAAGGTTCTCATGTTTTACCAGATTATAATTGAATTTGACCTTTGGGATAAATAAAGTTTTCATTTTCATTCATTTACTCAATCAGAGATATCAGATGGTTGCAGCAGAGTAATGCGCTCTCACCGCATCTCTAAAAACCTTTACATACTGTAAACATACTTACCCAGTCATCGTCTTCAGATGTTTTCTGTGCTCTTTTAAACAGAGAAAATGAATTTGTATTCATGACTTCTGGCTTACTTTCCTTCAAGAACAAAACTGAGCTTTCACTTCGATCAGGGTCGGTGACTGAATGTGTGTCTGTTCCACAGTGGTTTTTGTATGGAAAGTTGTTTATTTTTAAGAGTTGTCACAACTGGACCTGCTAGGTAGTTCATTTTTTAAGGCTTGTAACCATAGAAACCAGCCACATGCTGTTTTCAGTGCCAGCTGTGTCGTGACACTCTACTTTCTTCAACAACTTACAACTAACCCTACCACTTTTGCCATAAGCAGAAATAATAAGACAAATGTACACACTTTTTGTCCCTTTGACTACACTATAAGCATAATTAGACCTGTGAACATCAGACTGGATTGTTTACCAATAGATCACAAATTTGCAAAGTACAATTTTATTCAGATCTTAGTTATTTGTGAGTTGTTCACCTTCGTTTTTCTGCAGCCGCTTCACACATACTGTCCCACTTACTGCCCTATATCTCCAAATGTCCTTTTTAAACATCTGAACAGTGTCCAGGAAAATCATGCTACTGAACTGGACGCTGAGTCACAACTCCATCCTGTCAAACTTGATGTTTTCAAATCTCTTGAGTTACTTCAGAGCTGACAACTCACCGTGTGGTCTGTCGTTTACCCAGTTAACCATCGACTGAATATCCAAACAAATAAACAATTTGTAATCAGTTAATTACGAAAGTTTATTTCTAAAAAAAATGGCAGCGTGTGGCAGCTAGTGAGGCACAGCTTAGAGCTGTAAGGACAGCATATCAGTACAAACGCCTCATATCAAGCACAGTGGTGGAGGGATGATGATTTGGGCTTATTTTTCAGGACCTGAGCACCTTGTAGTCACTGAGTCGACCATGAAGTCCTCTGTAAACTAAAGTATTCGAGAGTCAAATGTGAGGCCATCTGTCCAAGAGCTGAAACCTGATTAAAATTGTGTCGCGATCCAACAGGCCAACAATGAAAAGGAGTGGGCCAAAGTTCCTCCACTGTGATGGAATTTGTTGTAAGAACCAGATCTTTTTTGTTACATAAAACCCTGGAATTGAAGGAGGGTGGACTTTCTTTTTCCCATGACTGTAAATGTCTGTTCACAGAGTTTGTTACTGTGGTGAAAGATTCTGAGTTTCCCATACCTCTCTTTCTGGAATGGGAAAAGGGTTGACTTATGCAGAGTTTGCACATAACCTGCTTTCTGGAATACCCCGTGGTACGGTAGTTGCAGTGTTTATCAACAACAGCAGCTCAGCAGGATAAACCACCAGTAGAGTCATCAATGATGCTCCCCTTCCTGATAACGATCTGCCTACAACGTCTATCATCAGGGACCCTCACAAACCTTCTCACCGCCTGTTTTGCACTTCTGCCTTTTGCTAACAAATTTTGCTTCACACCCACCATGTTGCCAGACAGTTTTTTTTATTTTATTTTTTTTCTCCGGCAGTCTGGACTGGATGTGGACTGTGCTCCCTCCCACAGATACACCTACTTCCTCTTTTGGCTGCTCCCTTTTGCAGGGGTCACCACAGCAAGCGAACTCAAATGAAAGAATTGACAATTGTTTCACTCCAGATGCCCTTCCTGATACAACCTGGGCTCAAACCTGCAGCGTCAGGATTACAAGACCGCAGCTCTGACCACCAAGCCACTGCAGCCCTATGTTGTGCTGACGTTTTACACATATTTGAAATATGTTTAAAAATCTGTTTTCTTTTTAATTACTACTACTAAACACTCAGAGGTGGAGAGGAACATTTCATTCTTTTTCCGTAAAAAAAAAACCCCCAGCAAAATTCAAGAGGAAGTTTTCATCTTCAGTCTAACTTTGTATTGTAAACAGATAAACATGGTTATCATGCGTCACGAGACATAACCCTTTAAGATCTAAGAATTAATGGTTCAGAAATGCTGCCTAAAAACTATCTTATTTTGGTGTATACACGTATGATGTGACCCAGGAAGAAGATCCGCGTGTGCTGCGATGAGCTGAACGCGATGGTGCCGTTCTGCAACTCTGATACAGACAAAGTCACCACCCTGCAGTGGACCCTGACCTACCTGAGATACATCAATATAATGTATGGAGACACCATCAAAGAGGTACGCCTTTAAAACACTGATTTAAACCATTTTTTCTGACCCGAGCATTCAAAAGATTAAGTCCATCAACAGACTTTATTAAGTGTCAGTTTGTCTTGATATTGCTGTATATATTCCATCAAACATTATCACTGTAACAGTTTACCCGTCTGTTGTAGTTATAACGTCACAAAAACTTTGAATTTTCTCATGTTGTTGGTGTGCGCCACCATCCGAAGTGAAAAGGAGCGCTAGTAAAACAGCTCAGATTGTATCCGTCATGAACGTTTCTTCTTTTGTAGGAGTTTGAGAAGTTCTTCACTCAGAAGAGAGAAATGTTACTCAAACCCAGCTCCTCTTTGGGTCATCACCCGTTCCAGCAAGAGATAGACGAGACAGCGAGCGTTCCCCTTGCAGCCGAACAATGATTCCTCCCCGTTTAATGAAGCAACAAACACAACATTTTTAAATCCAATCTGAATCTGTGGGGCCGAGTTGAGAAGTTGTGACATTTTAATTAACTAAGCATGTCACTCTGATTACTTTACACCCTGAACATGGAAAATTTTCATTGCCTGGCTGTGCTGTTATTAACACTGCGGGGTTTCTGCAGTTTCATCTGAATTCCACAAGGTGTCACTGTTGTATTTACAAGACACTTGTTCCACCAGAAATACCCCACTGGTCTTCAGTTATATAGGTTTTTTTTTTTAATTTTCTTACAAAATATTTCTAAAACTTGCTATACCTTCCTGTATTTATTCTCTATTTATATATCTATGCATTTTGATACAAAAAGAAGTAATGCTAATTTGTGAATTAGCTGTTTTTTAAATTTTACAATGTAAAGCATATTGCTGTTCTAAAGTGCAGGGTTCATTTCATATGTAGAAAAGAGTAATGTTTACTGAAAAGTGGCTTTATTTGTTCTTACAACATGTCGCTGTAGCATCTTACTGTACACAAAACAGTCGCCCACAAATAATAAATAGTATTTAAACTTATGTATATTTAATAGTTACAGCACCTGTAGTACATAGTGGATGGAGTCATTGTAGATTTGAAGAAAAGAGAAATTTAAAACTCATAAAGCTCCCATGTTTCTTAATTTTTATGTATTGTACATGTCAAATGTATGCGTCCACAATTATTTCTCTGTGTGTGACTCTCAGCTTTGACAAATCAACTTCATAAGTAATTTCAAAATCAAAAACAAATGAACAAGAAAGCTGGAAAAAAAAAAAGAAAGGCTATTGGGTTTTGTTTTGCATTAATCTACACAATTTTCGGGCACCTGGGTATTTGTGTTTTATTACTTTTACAGTACATACACAGCTCCTCGACGGAGGCAGCACCTATTTCCATATTTTACACTGTAAGCTTGTGTGTTGAGGTAACACCTGTGAATTACACAATGGGCCATGATAAATGCACATTCACGTCAGAGACAGTCACAGTTGGTTTTTGAGTGTTGTTTGCCACAGTGACGTTAACCAAAGTAAAATGTGGCGAAGAATTGTACAAAGTTTTTATCCACAAATGACCTGTTTCTCATTGCGGTTGTTATTTGATGATGTTTGGATCGATGCAGTTGTTCTCTTGCACGTCTCCGTCCTTCTCTCCACCTCATTTCTGGATATTACCTGTGTTTTTTTTGTCTCTCAGTTGCTTTGGTGTTCATGTCACTTCCTGGGATGTTTCTCCAGTCCTTTCAAAGTATCACACCTGCTGATGTTATTCTTCCCATCTTGTTGGATTTTTTTTTTTTTTAAATAAAGAGGGATTTATTGTGATCGTTGTCATCTTTCCTTCCTTCCTTCCTTCCTCACGTAACGCCCTCCTTTCCTCGGAGTGGAGCGGTCAGGCTGCAGGAAGTCGTCTTTAAAAATTCTTGGGGTTGGAGGATTTCCCAGCGACTGATGCTCCCTGGCAGGCCGATGTGTCACAGATCCCAGGAGGACCCTGGTGCCCAGTCCTACCTACCCTGCCTGGCTCTCCAGGCTCACCTGGGTCTCCTGGAGACCCGTCACGACCATCTTTGACAATTCCAGCTACCCCCGGCAGACCTAGGAGGGAAATATTGTAGACAGTTATTATCAGAAACAGTACCCTAATTGGAGATTTCAACTTCCTGCCACGTACCTTGGTGTCCTTGGTCTCCAAACGGCCCATCAATGGCTTTACCAATGGGTCCCTTATCACCAGGCTCACCCACATCACCTGTTAGAAGAACAAGACAAAGTGTTTCTCTGTGTGATCTTTGGATGAGACTTTAGACCTTTCTATTTGATGCAGCTTTAAACTACATTTTATTGCATGTATTTATGAAATGTACAAAATGTACATTTTTAGCTTTGTACTATTTATTAAAAAACACTAGTCCCAGATGGCTGTTACTAATTTTTTTTCCCCATCTCAATCTGTCCCTTATGGCTGCATTTACCAACCACCAAAGCTCAGAGGGCTCCACTTGTCGAATATTTTTCAAAAGAGATTTCCAAACTTACACATACATCACATTTACCTAACCTGGAGCATTTAAACATGACTGTGTTTGTAGTTTTAATTCAACAAATCTAATTGCATTTTCCTGATGTATAAAAATAAATAAATCAAGCTAGTTTGTGCCCCCGATCAAAAAGAAATGAATGAGGAGAAAATTAGTGCTGGGATTATATTCATACCTCTGGGACCTGGATCTCCGAGCTCTCCTGGTAGGCCTCTGTACCCCGGTGGTCCTCGAGTGCCTGGATGCCCAATAGAGCCTGCGACTCCTGACTTTCCTGTAGGCCCTGCAGGGCCGGGGTTGCCCACCATTCCGGGTGCCAGAGGCCTTCGGAGGTTAGCGGCCAGCTGTGCGATCTGATCTGTACAACAGAAAAAAAACAAAACCACCCGAGGGGGTTACCCCTCAGTGTTACATTCATTCAGCACCACGGTGGGTCTTAGTTGGCCATCAAATCAAGATTGCTCACCATCGATCATTGAACCACACAGCTCTCTGATGTGCTGTTCGCTCGTCAATTTACCCTGAAACACAAGAAGACATGTTGAACCTCATTCAGTCTACACAGTTCCGTAGAGATTCAAAAGGCAATACTCACAGGTACTCCTGTCTTTCCTGCGATTCCTGGCAGACCCTGTTCCCCTTGGAAGCCCATTGATCCCTGTTTCCCTGGAGCACCTCTTGGCCCGAGCTCGCCTTGTGGACCTGTCACACCCTTTGGCCCCAGTTCCCCTCGCTTCCCTGGCTACAAATCCACAACATTTATCAGTTCAACACCTCTGGATGTTTATGCAGGGACAAATCATTTTCCTCCAAACTGCTAAAAACATCCCTCAGACTTACCCGCTGATTAAACACCCAACTGAAGAACTGTTAAAGGCAACGCGGAGGCGGATTCATATGGAGCCTCGTTGCACGATAATGACTCCAGTGAGCACAGCAAACAGTAACTGAGACTAAGAGAGTGAGGTTCATCAGTGCTGTCTCTAATTACACAAATTATGTTGCAGCTTAGTGCGACTTGTCTTTCCCTTGTGGCAAGAGCAGCAAGCAGGCCAATAAAGCTGGAGCCGCACTTTCAATCTGTAAATAATCCAGTTAAATCTGAAGCCGTACGTACATGTGCGGCGGCTCTGACAGGCGAGCAACAGCTCGGAGCGAGGCATCACTTTTTAAAGCTTAGAGAGGGAGAAGACACAGAGGGAGTTTGGAGCAAATGGGCTGCTAATTACACCCACGCACAACATCTGATCTCCGTTTGGAAGACAAAAAAACTGTTTTTGGAAAAGCCAATTTGAAGGGTAGGTGTCTGGATGAGATACAGTAAAAATAACAGTAAAAAAAATGAATAAATGACTCACCTCTCCTTTTTGTCCAACTGGCCCAAAGGGACCCTAAAAATAAGGACATTATTTTAAACAATCACTGCTTTGGCTTGACACAGAGTCAAGAAAAAAGAAGTTTAAAGAAAGATGGGGGAAACAAAACTCTGTAGGACATATGTATATTAACAGTATGAATTAAATAAATTACTTTTGAGCAAATTAACAAAAGGACCCACAAATGGATTTAGTGTAGGATACTCACAGGCTCGCCGTTCTCTCCTGGTAAACCGTCACTTCCTGCTACACCCTGAACATGAAATCTCAGTTAGTTGATAAACACATGAGCTAAAGTTTGTTTCATTTTATCAACTCATTGTCTTCATCAGCTCTGAAGAAAAAAATGCAAGCAGTCAGTTCCTTTCTTAGACAACTGGGTGAGAAGATCAGAAGCTTGCCGAGCTTGACCTTTGACCTACCATGTCTCCTTTAGCTCCTGAAGCTCCAACTGGACCCTACAAGGTTAGGAAAAACAAAACAGGGAGGGAAAAAAATCAATGAAAGTCATGCAGAGATTTATTTATTTTTTTTGTGGGAGAAGGAACGGTGGGAAGAGAGAGGTGGGTTGGTTGAGGCGGAACCATGCCGGACATAAAGGGCAGCTTTGTTCTGACTTCAGGTTCTGAACAGGAGGCAGCTTTGTGTCTGTTCGCTCTCCTGACTGCGTTGTGAGTTTGTACTGAAAAATGTCTTATAAAACTGCGGGATGGTTACCGACAGACTGCGTTCTCCTATGATCACACACACGCCTCTCTGTAGAGTCTGTGTGGAGATATTACTTGAATTCCTTCAGAGGTGTACTCAGTAACATTATTCATACTGATGGCTTGACTGAACGGGTGGTTTTAGGACTTCACTTTGGGCTCGGGAAACACTTTCAAACTTTAATAGGCCTCTTTAAAAATGAAAAAATAATAAAGCCCCCCAAAAAACTCACTCCGTCACCCAACTCTCCACGAAATCCTGTTGGGCCTGGAAGTCCTGTATCGCCCAAACCTCCACTGACTCCCTGCAGCACATGAAACACAGACAGTAACTTAACTAAAAGTAGTAATAATATTACCCGTAAAAATCAAAAGTGATGTAATGCAGCTGACCTGGAAGCCTTTCACTCCCAGCGGGCCAGGATTGCCCGCCGGTCCGATACCTCCCTGTTGGACACAGACACAGTTACGTGACGCTACCAGAAGCAGTAAAACACACTGATATATTAATGAGGCTATTTCAATTCAGAGAAGAAAAACTCAGCAAACAGCCGCTGTGATTGTCAGAGACTTGTTATGCAGCACACTGTGTGGCGGTGTTCTGTTATTTCCTGCTGTTTTTTCTTTTCTTTTTTTCCCCCTCATTTCTTACAGTGTCTGATATGAAACAAAAGTCTTTCTGTTTATGAATTCCTCCTTCATACATCCCTTCTGTTATTCCTGTATATATGCCTCCATCTCTAATCAGTTACTCCACCCTGGCAAGCCGGTGAATCAGAGGGAATACTCCTAGTACTTTTCTAGGAAATAATTAGCAGCCAAAAGGCTGTCTCTTTATTATGCTTCCATCCCATGTTCATTTAGCTGTGGGCTGCTAATCATTATGGTCTTTTGTCATGGGTGCTTTACATTGATTGCATTCTTTTAAGTCTTTATGCACTCGTATATACAAACAGCTAATTACTGCAGCGTATCTCAAACTGCTGGACCATATTTAATAGACTTGTCTGGCAATTGGACAGTAAATGGGGCAAAGATCATCTTTATTTGTCCTGTCATAAATGAAGCTTTAGTAGTTATGTGAGCCTTGTGTTTGCATTACAGCAGGTTATGAAGGGAGTGGTATTTAATCTCTACTGTAAGCATGAACCTACCGCCACTCCTCTGGGGCCTGCTATCCCCCTCTCCCCCGGGATGCCGATCTCACCCTGAGGACGAAGATGTTGTAGACAAGTCAGGAAGTCTCGGAGATCGGGCATGCTGAGTTAAGTGACACGTCGGAGTGGCTGTTACCCTCTCCCTAGCAATAATGTCAGATACATACAGGAATACCTGGCTCTCCAGAAGGTCCCATCTCCCCAGGCTTCCCCAGATCACCCTGATGCAGAAAAAAAAGGGAGAATGTTAAAATTTAGCTCTCCATGGTCCTCATTTTAAGTTGAGCTTTTTGACAATTTGCCCTCACAACTTCTCCTTTGGACCCCTTTGCACCAGCTTTTCCTTGTAGCCCCTGAAAAGAAATGTGGAGGTTGTTAAATTTTAGCAGCCTCATCATTGCAAAGAAAATAACTGGGAAACTGCAACTTAGACAACAGAATCAAATACTGAGTCACAACAGATACCACTTCGACAGGAAACAACTATTTGAAAGTACTCACAGGAAGTCCATTTGGTCCTTTCTCTCCTACTACTCCATGGCGTCCAGGATCACCCTATCAGGAGACAGACAACATCATGGTTGTGGGACTCACAGTTCAATCTTACAATCCTTCGGGACAAAGAAGTGGCAGCTTACCTTCTCACCATCCAACCCTGGTGTCCCATCTTTGCCATCTCTGCCAGGCATACCCTGGTAAAGTCATCAAATATGACACTCGTGCTCATAAATTGATATTACACAGGTATATATATTTGCATACGTGTACTTACAGGATCCCCTTTGAGTCCTGGTCCCCCAGGAGTTCCTTTGGGACCAATTTTACCCTAATTAAAAGACAAGTAAGGATGTTATTTTCCACTAAAAGAGTCATACATTTTGAGAGTTACCAAACGTTTTGGCTTACAATTTCTCCTTTAGGTCCTTTGAACCCATGTGGTCCTCTTTCACCAACATCGCCCTGCAGACATCAGATGAAACACACACACAGCTATTCACTGATGGGACCAGCCATCCATCCTGGCTTTCAGCTACCAACAAGAGCAGCTCTGGTGATAAGTGTGAAACAAACAAGGAATGACTCACTGTCTTGCCAATGATGCCTGCGATGCCGGGCTTGCCTCTGAAGCCCGGCAGACCCTGCAGACAAACAGAGGAGGCCGAGGTCAAATAAAATGTCCTCATACACATTTAAATATCTGTATAGGGAGTGACAAAGAAGGTAAAGCAGGTGGGGGCAATATAAGGTGGCTTACTCTGTCGCCTGCAGGTCCCATTGAGCCTTGTAAACCTCTCAGACCACGTGGGCCCTAAAACATACCATTAAAAAATTCAAAACGGGGTCAGAGTTGGAAACATTTTCAGTAGTTTGACAATGTGACAAATTTCTCAAATTTTCATGTCTCTCACCTGCAGACCCACAGTGCCATGAGCACCTGCTGGCCCCGGTGGACCAGGGTCCCCCTAAAGACAGAACAGCACACTTCAGGACACCACTGAGTACATATAATAAAACCAAAGACCTGATACTCCTTGAATAAATGCATATTGCCCATTGCCTTTCATGGCCTAGTTTTATACTAAGATGAGAAATGACAGAGTTATGGCTATTTTGGTCAAACCTCGTAAATGATGTTTTACGCAATCTCAAGATGTGTTAGCACTCAGAGTGTGTGTTGAGGATGACTCAGCTACTACCACACCAAACCGTAGCTTAATATTTGTAAAATTACCTGAGTTATGGCCATTTTAGTTTTGGCTAAAATGGATAAGCTGTGATAGCTGTCTTCAATTCTGTTGACATCAAACGTTAATCAGGTGCAGATGTACATAAAACGATTAAAATCTGTCCAGTGGTTCAAGAAATGTTTTGCATACAGACAGACAGTGTTGACTCTAACAGTTATTGTAAAAGTTTTAGGTCAAAAATATTGCACAATGTGTAGAGCTCAGAGTAAGTGTTGGAGATGATGCTCAGCTACTACCAAATCTTAGCTCAATAGATGTAAAACTGACTGAGTTACAGCAAATTGGTGTCTCCTAAATTCAGTTGGCTGTGGCGGCCATCTTAAATTGAGTTGCTTCCAAAACTTAATCAGTTGTAGATGTGCGCTTAATGATTTTTTTCCCGAAAATTTCATTAAAATCCGTCCAGTGGATCATGAGATAATTTGCTTGCACTAAAGACAAACGAACGAACGCATGTGTAGATTTTTTTGTTTGTTTCTTTAATTGCCTTTTTGCCTTCAGCAATGGGTGGTCAAAAAATAACCAAAATAAATATTGACCATGTTCAGCTCACCTTCTCTCCATCTTTTCCAGACTCCCCCTTGTCTCCTTTGTGTCCAGTGTGTCCCTACATGAGGAAAATACAAACAGATATGAGTGGCGGGGGAGGCAAACGTATAAAACTAGACTAAAAAAGTCATTACAGAAACTCTGTTTACCTTGAATCCTGGCATCCCAGGTGGACCAGGGAGACCAGGGGGGCAGATTGCAGGACACTGAGGAGGACCGAAACAAAACACTGAAGACTCTGTGTTTATTTTTGTTTAAGGCACATCTTCAGATTACATTATACAGCTTTCACTGTGGCAGACATCTTACCAGAAGGTCCCCGTTAAGATCATGAAGAGTCCCAGGAAGCCCCTGAAGAGAGGAAGAAAGCACAGTTTCATCCAACCATTGTGACATTCTTTAGTTCCACCTCAGCAAGAGATCTATACAAAATTACATCTCTCTTGTCATCATCAGCAGCAGGTATCATGTGATGAAGATAAATCCACTTACAGGGGGTCCATCAGGGCCAGGAGGTCCTGGAAGTCCTGGAAGACCTTCAGCGCCCTGAGAATCAAACAGAAAAGCGTCAGAATTACTAATCAACAAAGTGGTTCTAAGTAGGTTAGGCTGCCTGTTCACATTTATTACAACCAAACATGATCCATCTAAGTGGATTGTGCTTGATCTAACACTTCTGGTCCAACTCCACCTGAACATTTGTCTTCGGGTCAGCTCACTTTAAGCCTTTGCTGTGCAGCAGGGGGTATGTGGCATTTGACACAAAAAAGGTTGGCTCACACTCAGCAGATTTTTCTTTTTCTGTGCTCATGTCAAATGTGATTTTACATACACAAGAGATTTTCTGACATCAAAGCTAGCTTTAAAGCCTATCAGGTTATATAAGGGGTTTGATGAGGAAGGTTCTGCATAGACTTCCAGCACACATGAAACAAACTGAGACTAGGCTTCACATTTTAATAAGAATCAACGTATTGTTTTTATTTTAGTTTTAATCATGTCTGTGGGAATTATTAAGAACTCAACTAACAGGTTAACCAAAACATTAAATATAAAATTGAGAGTACATTTTTGATGATACACTCAAACAGGGGTTCTCAGCCTTTATAATCAAAGATTCAAATCTGGTTTCTAAGTAAGATCAGAGGTCTGGAACAAACAGCAATAAGCAAATCATTTTTATTACAGTAAATTAACTTACAACTCACAGCCAAAACAAATAGCTCTGTTTGCCTACAATCGTTTGCTTGTGAACCTAAGCTGGTCGAACTAAAGCTTAATGTGCACTGCAGTTTTATAAGACATTTTAATTCAAGCTTCAATAACCTAATTATGCCTCAACATAAAATAGTTTTCACACAAGAATAAACATATTAAATAAACTGAGCATAAAGGCCACAAGACATTGTGACATCACAATGATGAGGTTAAAGATACAGATGTCCTGAGACAGAACCCAGAATAACCTGGTGTAAAATAGGGTACTGTCTGCTTTCAATGAGCTGCTTAGAGCTTGGTACAAAAGGTGTTGTCAGACAGAGGAACTGAATTAAATCTTCATTTGTCAAGAGGACGCAAGATGAGGTTTTTACTACATTTCTTGCTGAGAATAATAGTTATCTTGAAGAGTTGGAGCATGTATTGCTGTTACTGCAGAATGCACGGTACACTTCCTGTTAAAGATTCAACCTTTTACAGCTAATTTTATTTCTCTCTCAGTCATGTGCTCCGATTCTCAAACCGAACATTCAGACACAGGCTCCCTCCCTCCCTCACTCGCCTTATGCACTCTCTCTCTTTTTGTGCGCAAAGGAGCCACACCACAGTAATAAACACTTCACTGCATCGTCCCAATGCATTTCAATGCAATATACAGTAAGATGTGGGCTGGGTCCAGATTGACTTGTCGCTTTGAGAATCGCTGATCTAAAGACTCCTGGACTGCTGCTGATGATACTGCAGAGCCCAAAGCGTAAACTTTAAAACACGAGCTGAATAACATCCAAACTGACTGCGACTCAGTTTGAACACCGAGCCAGTCTTCCTCCTGCTACAAGACACAGGACAGCAGGACGATACATTTTATGTTCTGTAACAGCTGAAGAGGTTTGTTCCTGTTTCCACCTGAAACTAAATGGGTGATAAGGGGTTCTTTTGTGTGAGTGATTTATTTCCAGAGGAATCACTGAATGAGACTCCATATTGATGACAGGAAGTCAGACCTAACATGAGACAGGCTTACCACAGGACCCTGGGGTCCAACTCCTCCTGGCAAGCCATTGGTTCCAGGTAGTCCCTGGAAACAAAAACAAACATGATGTGTGTGCTAGACATCAGCAGACAGTATAATAGATTACCTGACTCAAAGTCTAAGAAAGATGTTAGCAGGATGCAATTTAAAAAAAGAAAAGTGTAAAAATGATCCGAGTAGACCAAAAGTATGAAGAGAGCAGACTGTACTCACTGGAGCTCCTGGTCTCCCCCTGCCCTACGGAAGATACAGGAAGGCAAATTAAGTCACATATACCAAAATGCTTCACACAAAGTTACAATGCAGGTAATCTGGTTTTAATAGAAGAAATCTGAATCCCAGTTTGTTGGTGTAAAGAGAGTCTGAGTAGTGATAATATCAGCTGTGTCTTCATCATCTTAACATTAACAGAAGCTTCCTTCAGTCTGCTTAAAGCTGAATTTCATTGCTTGTATTTTTCCTGAGCAGTCTTTAAAGGAGCAGCTGGCTTTGGTTTAATGACAAGTGGGGAAAAGTAAGTCAATGAATCGAAAGTCTTGTAGGTGGCATTGTTTTGTAGGTGCTACATGGGTGCTTACAGGAGGTCCAGGTGGTCCAGGAGGCCCCGATTCACCCTGTTGACAGCAAAAAAATAACCACAATCAGTGAAAAAAAGAAAGCTCAGTGTCCTGTGTCCATGTGTGGCACAGAGCATTGATTACAACTGCTGCATGTCTGCGCAATACTGAGCAAACCAATCTCAAACTTATCTAAATTACTATCGCCCACCTCCACGAAAGGCGGGAGATACCTGCAATTACCTGTCTCCGTGTGTTCATTTGTCTGTCTGTTAGCAAAATATCTCATGACAGATTTCAATGAAACTCCAAGAAAGTAATTATGGCAAGTGCATCTACAACCGATTAACTTTTGAAGTCACCCCAATTCAAGTTGGTCGTCACAGCTAATCAACCTGAGCAAACAGAAAAATGGCTGCAAGTCAGTTGTCTTTGTTTTTTTTGTAAATGTTGAGCTAATATTCGGTGTGGTGGTAGTAGCTAAGAGTCATTCCCAACGCATACTCCGAGTGCTAACAGACCACGCAAACTTTTTAATTAAACCTTTGGCATGCAGTATACTAATTGAAGATTCCTAATTGTCTTTAGGTGAGAAGCGTGAATGGTCGTTTATCTCTGTGTGGTCCTGTGATGGTCCAGGGTGTCCCCCACCTCTCACCCAATGACCGCAGGAGATAGACACCAGCTCCCCATGACTCTGAACAGGATCAAGCGGGTATAGAAACTAGATGGACGAATTATCATTTAGTTTAATATTAATGAAAAAGTAAAACAAATGGCACAAAACCCCTAATGTGTAGTATGTATGTCAAATAACTACAGCTCAATATAAGGAGCATTACAGTGATGACTCAGCTGTTCTGTCTGAGGTGAGCATTTCTTAAAGGAATGCATATCACCCGCCTCCTTTCATGCTAGAGTTTTAAACTAAGATCCTCTTAAGATGAGAAATAACAAAGGTATAGCTGTGGTGAAATCTTAAAATAAAGTTGTGAAAAATCCCTAGCAATAATACAAAATCTCATCAGATGTGTTAGTATGTGTTGAGGATGACGGTCAGCCACTCCCACATCAAACTGTAGCTCAATGGCTATATATTTGACAAAGTTGTAGTCATTTTTGTGTCGGCTATTAATGATTAGTTGTGGCAGCCATTTTGAATTGGGGTAACTACAAAAGTTGATCGGTTGTGGATGTACATCCAATGATTCTTCTCTAAGAGTTTCATTACAGTCCATCCAGTTGTCCATGAAATAGTTTGCTAATACCACATACAAACGAACACATACACATATGAACACACAAGTAAAATCATCATTGCCCTTTTGCCTTCGGTGGCCAGCGACAGCAAAGAGACGTAAGGTGCTCGGGAAGGTACTTCTACACCAATACAGATTCACATCAGTTTAAGAAACTGTCAAGAAAATGAACAATGATCCATTTTAACAGGTTAAAAAGTCTATATTGAAGGTCTGTAGGGGTTGAGTTTTAAATTAGACTCATGCATAATACTATTGTTTTTATTTAGTTTCTATTTGCTGTTTTATCATCTAAAATGGATATGTGCTTTAGCTGCAGATCAGCTAATGCCTGGCTCAAACTTTAACTCACTCTTCAGCCCTTTAAGTCAGCCAGAATTATCAGTGTAATTAGAGACACGGGTTGGCGCTGGCTTCCTCAATAAGTTGGCTAATTAGCTGATTTGCTGTGGAGATGCCAGGAGGGTGGAGGGCAGCGGTCACTCAGTCTGTATTGTTTTCACTTATTACATGCATTGTGGAGGCTGAAAGTCCTGTTTAATCACAGGATGTTGTCCCAGTTTGATGTCACGTATGGTGTAATCTGGTTGTCTCTCGGGTCACTCAGAGGACAGGACTTATTTTTATTCGAAAGAGGAATCCCTTCTACGGTTTCTCAGATTGGAGGGAAATGGAGCACATTCCAGGCCGGATTAGGGAGCAGCAGCAGAAACAAACTCCCTTCCTGATCCCTCATTAAAAATCTCCCAAACCAGGATGTTGAGCTAACTTGACAAATTCAGGCTGGCGTAGAAAACCCAGGCGCTGTAAATGTGTGGGCCTCCTAAAGATCCTCCATGTAACAAGACTGGCTCAAAACAGAAAGCTTGTGTCTATTCTGTGTTTGTGTGCTGGCTGATTGACACAGGGAAGAGTAAAGTGATTAAAAAAAAATCTTTAAGTGTCTCCTCGGCATCACAGTATGACTTACTGCCTCCCCTGGGGGTCCATCTTTGCCAGCAGGACCGTCAGGACCGGTCAAACCCTGAGGATGAAGAACAGCATTCTTATTTCTTTCTTTATTTAAATACTTTTAATAACAAATTCTTTTCAGTTCCGCAGCACCAGATACACTTTGTTCTGGCTATTAACAGTCCCAAATGGATACAAACATAGTTGATGAGTTGATGTTAGCGTCAGAGCTAACTGTGTCTCTTACATCGATCCCTGGAAGTCCTGGCAGGCCCAGTTTTCCTGCTCCTCCTGGTATTCCTGCTTTTCCTTTTGGACCCTACAAAGAGCCAACAGAGGTTTCTAACTTTATCTTCCCAATTTCAGAAGATTACATTTACAGAAGATTTATACATTTTTCTACATGCATTCACCTTGAGGACACCAAATTTGAATTTTAAATGTGTGTGTGTGTGCATGACGGAATAATCTCCAGTCTACATCCTTCAGAAGCTTCCAAACTGAACCCAAATGTGGTGTGTGGAGCTAAAACTCATAAAAAACGGAATTTGTTTGATTTATTGGAGTACTTACAGATTTCCCTGGCAGTCCAGGAGGTCCAGGTTTTCCCTGTCAATAAAATAAAGAAAATATACATTTTTTCAAATTATTTGTTGACCATTTGTTTTTACATCTTGAAAGCATTAGAGCAATTTAAGATACTAAAAACCGAGATCCTAAAAATCCAAAGATTCGGTCAGCGCTCTCAGCTGCTTCACTCCGCACTGGAGGAAGAATAAACACCATTAAACCAAACTGGTGCAGACCGCTCACATGATAAACACCTCCGTTTGGTTTGACTGGAGGTGGGGGGCTGGAGGTGCAGGGAGGAGGTGCCAGCTGAAACTTTAGATGGTCTCACAGGGTTGGGGAATGTATGAATGGGCCCTCTGTGTGCCTAAACTTTACCAGAGTCACAGAAGTACTCCGAGCTACAATAATTAGAAGTTTTCTCTACATGAATAAGGATTTACCAAAGGATTTGATAATATTAACCAAAGTTTATCCTCGCCATATGATAATCAATTTCCTTTAAAAAACTGTACAAATAAAATCCTTTACTGAACACTGATTGTTGTGATATCATATGCATTAATTTGATCTGCTGAAGTAGCTGTTCAATGCATTAACAGTGCAAATAGAAATGTGAGAAAGGATAATAAGATGAGTCTTTACAAATCGTTTTTCACTCACAAGTCACACCCATAAACCTGCCCACCTCCATCCAATAAATGCTCATTTAGGAGGAGTTGTAGGAGGAGTCATTTACATACAATCTAACATTTAAAGATATTCAGCTCCACCTGTGCTAAAAAAAAACTAAAAGGTAACTGATCTACATTTTAATTACAACATGAAAAATTAGTCAAATTTGTGCTGTTCTGGATTTAGAGGTTGAGGCAAAAGAAATATGTTACTTTTTTACAAACTTTATACGTTTATATGGGTATAATCCCACAACAAAATCTGCTCCTCATTTTTATCTAATGTTGGTGGGCTTTAGGGTTAACCCAAAACAGTCCAGGTTAGAGATGCTTTTAGGCGCTAACATCCTTAATTTCTGGTCAACTCACATCAATCCCATCCCGTCCTGGTTGTCCTGAGGGTCCGGGGGGCCCTCTGGGGCCGGGCCTCTGCAACATAAAAAAAAGCATCGAAATGAAGAGTTATCCCCCGGGAAACACGAAGCACTGCTGAAGGTTCGACGTGATGTGAACACGAAGTTTGGCATCAAGCGACATTAAATTGATGAAAAAAAAAAAAAACCTAAAAAGCTTTAAAAGGGCTGAGCTTTCTTTTAAAGATGTACCACAAATGTTTCAAAACCAAAAAAATCAAGCGGAGAATACAAATAAAAACCACTTTAAATACATCTTAAGAAAAGGAGCAAGGCTAGACTTGATTACATATCTGTGTTTTAGTCCTTGGAAAATAATAATAATTTACTGAGGACTCTCCGGCGTTCACGACTGAGTTTGGCTGAATGAACAGAGGCAGCATTGTGCGCTCTGATCTCTAATCAGCACATTCCACAGGTTCAAGGAAAACAGAACCCTGACTGCTGCAACTGAAGGGCAAAATGTCCAACCACCTGCGCACAAGTAGCCTATTCTGAACGCTCTGATCAGAACTCAGAACAGTTTCAGGGGGAACAGATCAGTGAGAAAGTTTGAATGGCAGGCCTTGAGTAAAAGACAACAACTGCAATCATCATCACAAGAGGTGCTCATTATAGCTTTATGCTGGGCCTGCTGTCCATGTTATCACATCACCTCTGAGATAAGATGCAGGAGGAGGAGGATGCAGCCCTTTTGAGCAGCCTTACCTGAGCTGAGGAGGATGACAAAAGCTGGCACAGCAAGAGCACCCAAAGAGCAGAGACCACCGCCATAGCTCCCTGGTTTAATGCAGAAACGTAGCTCAAATCCCCAGTTCCACGTCCAGTCCTGTCTCACTTTCCCCCACCTGTCCAGCGTCCGCTTCCTTCGCCTCGCAGCGCGCAGCCCCTGAATGGCTCAATCTTTGCTCCCAGATCAGCCCGAGTCTCCAGCAGAAGGGGCTGAACTCAGTCAGGCTCTCTGCACACAGAGTGAGGGTGAGGAGGGGGCGAGGACGGTGGAGGAGGCTGTGGGCAGACGGGGAAAACTATTTCGGACACCAAGAAAGTGGGCAGAGCTAACAGCGCATTTAAAAAAATCGGACCAATAAAAGACAGACTAAAGAAACCCTCCTTATAGAAACATTTGGATGGAACAGTCACTTAAAGAAGTGCAGCTGCAATTTGAGTTTAAAAAGCTGCTCTTTCTTTTCTACTCACAAGAAACAAATACAAATAAATGGAGGAAGTCAGGAGGGAAGGTTCTAAAAGGATTTGACCCCACACTTCTCAAAATGCAGCATATGTTGAGTAGCTACACCACGGCCTCTCTAATGTTTCTGTTAGCAGCTTCGTCATTTCCAACCAGAACAGAGGGAACACTGATCACATCCTCTGCTTTTAGCACTCAGACACCACAAAGCTCCTCTGTTACAAATACGGTTCAACCCAGTTTCACCTGACAAGGGAAGGTAAGCTAAATGAAAACCTATCATTTGACTTCTTCTCTGCAATCTGCATTATTAGAGCTATTAGAGATATTTCAGCATAATTCACTTGTTGCGACCATGTAAAGAGAGATAAATGCAAACAGACTTCCATTATATATAAATGTGGAGCTAATTTTGTCTATTGATAGGCAAAGCTGGTTTTAGAAATCAAAGAAAACATATTTTGCAGCTTGGATTGAGTGGGGTTTGTGGTAGTTTAGCTGATTATTGACTTTTAGGCAGACAAATGTGCTGTACAAACACCACCTAACACACACCACTGTACAGACTAGTGTATCTTGGCAACAACAGATTAGGAAAATTAAAAAGAAAACTTTAAAAACACAAAAAAGGACCCAAATCTTAATCTTTAAATCCTAACCCACGTCTCAGTGTCTTTTGTTCTTGAACTGCTACATTATTAGCTTTATAATGTTGATTTTTACCTCTGTTATTTCACTGAGACTTTCTATGCCGTACAAAGGAAAACACTGACATTCACCGCAGTTCATGACAAGTTTTAAGAGTAAAACCGAATGCTGTAGGACCTAAAAAGTGCATTTCTAACGAATTAGACTTGGACTAGGTTTGGCCAAACAGGAACCACTTCCATAAAACCATCAGAAAATAGTAAGACTTTATTCTGCTCTGATAACAGCCAGGTGTGGAACTGGTAAACAGTTATATAGAAAGTTATTACCATTTCATCAGGTTCAATACAGCAACTAAAAACAATTATTGGCAAAAATTAAGAGCGACATATAAAAAGAAGATTCATCGCCCTGGTTTGCAGTGTTTCATAGAAAGCACCACTTTCAACTGAACACACAGTGGAACTAAATTACAGCCAAAGCGTTTTCATTTCTGCCAAGCACATCGTACAATCAAACAGTCTCATCACATTTCTTTTTTTTTTTTTTTTTTTTTTTTAATTCTTTTGGCAAAGCGTTCAGTTGTTCAGTCTTACGTCCCAAATTTGCATTCTGATAGGTTACAGACTGAGCAGCATTGTTGGAAACTTAAATGACATTCTGCCTTATTTTCATTCGAACAGCAGAATCAAGAGAAACACAAAGCAGTGCAGAAGGTTTCATCGACACAAAATCGGCTCGGCTAGAGAGGAGAGGTTCATAAAAAATATCAGTGCAAAAAAAAAAAAAAAAAAAGAAGAAAAATCTCCAATGTTGGGACCTTCAATTACCTGATAGAACTGCGCTTCACATATTCTGTGAAAATGTTTTCCTTTCAGTCTTCATAATTACTAACTTATTATTTAGGTAATCATTTGCATTGTTCCCTTTGCCTACAAATCCAGTGAAAACACCAAAACCAGCAACAAGTTTACTTCAATTACCTTAAAATAAACTAATAATAATAAAATGTACCTGTCAACTTGAGACAAGCGCCATCCTGCTCCTGTTAATAAAAACAAACGTCTGTTTCACTGATTGGTTTTCCATCCAGCTGTGAAACTAAGGCAAGAAAGATGACATTAACCCCATTAAAATACAGGAAGAACATTCTGAGCACGGCAAGAGCATCGGCATGTAAGGAAATACTGGAATAAATACGGGGACCTGGATGTTAAAGCCAAAACAGCTACAGTGACCACACAAAATGGTTTTAGATTCACTATGACTGTGTGCTGGGGAGTAGGTGGGACTTAAAGGCCCCACACACTCTGGTCCCAAAAATACAACATGGCAGCAGTGTTGCCAGATCTTGGAGGAGAAACGAGCAACCAGGTCTACAAAAACAAACCCCGCGGCCTCACAACGAACAATAGAGGCGCCACTTAGTTCAACTCAAAGTTCAACTCGTTTATTTGGCCTTTCACACTAAATCATTTTAGGGCTCACTGTTTTTTTTTCATTTTTTTAGATTACGATTGAACATTTTCACTGAACAATCTAAGTTTAATGGTGTCAAGGTGGAGAAAAATGTAAAAAAAAAAAAAGAGTTAAAGACAGCACCTTTGTCGGGGTGGTATACAAAGCAACAGAGGGAATGCATGAAGTTACCAGAGACAGTATTGTTTTCTCAAAATCTATGTCAATTACACACACTAAAAACAAAGTTGTTGTTTTTAAAAATAGCTCCACTTTGGAAAGTGTTATTGGAAATCTTCTTGTTAAATGCACTGTTCAAATCTGACTGACATATTGCTGCTTCTGGTGTTTTTTTTTAGATTTGTTTGGAAAAAAAAAAACAAAGTAAAACAAAAACTACATAATACTAAATACCATATTTAAACTGAACCACTTTTAGTCCAATATTCAATGGACAAATTATTTCTTAAGCTTATTCAAGTAAAGAAAACCAATATCTTAACATCAAATATAATAGAAATAAGGCCTGGAAAATCTTTTAAAGTCATATTCTGTCCGTATATTACACTACATAGTTCATATGTATTCTTCTCCAGTCTGTTTATTCATGAATTTGTCTCGTTTTGGTCTGAGCTCAAAGGGACCGACTCCATTTCAACATCCTCTGACTCCGTCCCGTTCCTTTGTTCATCCACACATTTGTCATTTTCCATCCCGTTCATCACAGAAACATCTTCCTGTGGTGTTTCTTCCTCTTTCTTCTTGTCTGGCTGCTGATTAAAATCAGTCCGTGGGATTTTCCCCACCCTTTCAGAAGATGGAGAGGGTGAGTGTTTTGAAGTCTTGAGAGGCGTTTGCCCAGATGGGCTCGTTTGACCCGTGGTTTTAGCAGCAGCGGCTTTTCCCCCCATGTGCCCGCTGGCAGAGTCCTCAGTGGGGTCGTTACTTGGCAGCACCTCGCCATCTTCCCTCTTCTTTTTTGGCGGGTTCTCAGTTTTCATGTCACCGTCAGTCTGCATAGTCTCAGCTTCCTGGATGGTGTCCGTGGAGTTACTGGCTGATTTCTGCTCGCTGTCTGCGTCGAGCTCAGGCTCTGTAGCCACTGTGTCGGGACTGGGCGACTGCTCCATTTCATGGTCATCATCTGGAGAGTCATTTCCATTCCTCACAATTTCATCATTAGACTCGGGCTCCACATTACCATTTCTGACTGTCTCATCTTCTGCTTGTGGTTTGGCAGACTCCTCAGGCTGTTTGCTTTTGTCCTTATTTTTATCGTTTCCTTTCTGAGCCTTGGAATTATTATCTAGTCCATCCTCCTTCTGCTGCACGGCTGCCTCTCCATCTTTGCTTTTCTCTGCCTTTCTAAATTGTTTCTGAACCTTTCTCGGACACCACACAAACTTGTCCTTTGGCTCAAAGTGAAGGTAAGCGAATTTCACAAGCTCCTGACGTTTCTGCTTGTCCAGCACGGCGAACAGGAAGTAGTCGAGCACGCTGCGTTTCACACTGCTGAGGGTCTTCTTGACCAGAGTCTCCTCCAGGAAGAAGCGCACAAGTGGGGCTTGATAGCGCTCAAAGCCGAGCTCTCCGAGACTTTTCAGGATGCGAGTGATCCTCAGGTTGTTGTGCATATTCCTGCAAGAGATCAGACAGTTCAAGTCGTAATTACAAACACGAACACATAGATCTTTGAAAGTACAATTAATATTTCACCTCTCCAGGTTTCCAAAGCGCTCTTTCCAATTTTCTGCACGTTTCACTTCGCCCGTCTCTTTGTTGACCAAACGAACGCCATAGAAACCCAACATGAGTTCATAAGATTCTACTAGTCTTCTTTTGGCATCTTCATTCTCCTTGAAGGCCTAGGAAGCACATAAGGTAAAAACAGAATACTAGTATTAGTTATGACCCTGCAAAAACAATATTAACATGTAAATGAACACATTAGTTCTATATATTAAAAGCCAATAAATGGTTTGCGTCTGCAAACTTTACAGCTCCTGGTAATTTTTTCTTTTTTGAGGAGCGAGTTACATAAAGAGATGTTAGTTTCTCGACTGATAATGCTTCCTCTGTGGAAGAATGTCAGGTAAAGGATGCGTGCGATAATAAAACACATCCGCATAAAAGTTTGAAAATGACTGGCAAAAAAAATGGCTGAACACTAGAGCCAAAATAGTGAACCGCTCAACAGTACGGTTCAGCCTTATTCCATTTTTAAAGACAGTCTTCTCCATAATACAGAGGAAAACACAACAAACACACTTTGTGGCTTAATTCACAACCAGCCAGCAACACGACCAAGGAGTATTTCAGAAAGATTTTTCTTGAACTCACCTGTATCAGGGATCATCAGCACAATTTGCCCAAAGCTCAGCCTCTGATTAGCCATGTTTACTGATAATTATGACCAGCCTGTTTTATTCACATCACTTTCTGCTGCCAGAAAAGCTGCCGTTTGCCACGCTCTATTATTTTCCAAAGGTGCTCAGTTATTATCAGCTTTTTACTTTTTTGTTTTACGACTTTGCTTTTAAATGTCCATACGTAAATGTAAAAAAAAAAAAATATGACAAATACTGGACATGGTAAGATAAAACAGATAAAGAAAACAATAAAGTTAGGAGACTGACAACATTAATGCCTGAAAGAAAGCAGTAAAAGAAGCGCATCATTAAAAGACAGGATTTGTTCTACTTTCACTTGAGGGTAGCTATATTAAGCACAAACATGGAAAAAGTGATCTCAACACATCTGCAGTGTACTC
This sequence comes from Kryptolebias brasiliensis, assembly GCA_028566095.1. NCBI lineage: Eukaryota > Metazoa > Chordata > Actinopteri > Cyprinodontiformes > Rivulidae > Kryptolebias > Kryptolebias brasiliensis. The sequence continues at coordinate 10,942,007 of JAOXNZ010000210.1, forward strand.
TTGCTGCAATTTCAAAACAACTTGACAAAAAGCTAACTTTACAACTGCAGCTGATGCTGCTAATCCCTGCTCAGCTCGTTGATGCTAATGCCGTTAGCTTCAGGTACGCTCATTTAAACTGATTAACGGAGCACCGACTGGTGCAGCAATTCATTATTTTCTAAAAGAAAGTCACCAGCTTGGCAGCTCACCTCTACACTACACAGGGCTCAGAAGGCAGTGAGCATTTTGGGTTGAAAAGCCGTTTAAAACATCTAAACAGTCCACAGATATCTTGACTAAAAAAAGAGAACCTTTGGTGTAAAAATTGGATCAGTTGGTGACTATTAAACTATGGCAATATATTAACTTAAACCTTTTGCAAGTAAAATACTGAGCACATCCATATGTGACACTAGTATGAAGAACAGTACCACGATATGAAAACTTCTTATTGTGAGACAGCGTGTCTGCACTGAGGGGACAAAAACATTACAAAAATCAGACAAAATATACTTCCTCCAGCTTTATCTCTTAGATCCAGAAGCCCTGAACTGTTTTATAATCAAAGAAAATTGGTCAGTACATTCAGAATCAGTTTTTATTCAATTAAAACCCATTTAAAAAAAAAATGTCCAGTAAGTTTGTTGTGTTGATTCATCTTGTGCACACAACAACAAACCCTGTAGGTCATCTAAAAAAAAACAACCCAATTCTGCCATTTTGTGTTGCGTGTTGATTTAGAGACTTGTTTCTGTTGGATGCACTCACCACAATTTCCTTCTTGGTGAGTTCTGAAGCCATATAATTAACCCCTGGTTCTCGCAGTGGAAACAGCCTGGGGATTTAGAACAAAGCAAGAAAGAATGAGGAAAAAACAAACAAACATAAACCCCAAATAATTTCTAATAAAACTGCATTTAAATTCAATGAACACGATGCAGGGTGTAATAATAAAACATGTCTCTTTACCTGCCTGATCAGAAATGTAGTGATGGTCAGAGAAACTATGTTTCTGGGTGTGCAAATTTTTGATAAATTTTCTATAAATCGTGTATTTGTGGTAAATTTCCAAATGTACATAAATGCTTAATCCTTTTCGGGTAATTTGTTCACATGACTGCTGCCGGCAACTTTGTCTAATGAAGAGCTGACAGTTCAAAACATCGCCTTGCTGCAGTAAATAAGACACAAGTCCTGCAATGTAGAAGCCTTTTTGGAGTGACATGTTTATCTACATATAAATAAACAAAAAAATAGTGACATACTCTGACGTCACTCCTTGTATTATTACGTTTTAAATGTATATCAGAGGTGAATCTGCAGTTAAATGAATAATGCAAGTTAAAATAAAATCATTCAGCCCATACACATATGTTTATGGTAAACACAGTGGGCTCAGTTGAAACTCATTTAATTACATTATTATACTGATGCCATACAACGTTTCCACCGTGAAGGAAAGGAAAGAGAACGTTCCCCATCTCTGCAATGAGTGCAGCTCTTTTAAAATACCAGTCACTGAAAATGACACTCTGCTCACCACTTTCAGCAGAGGGTGCTTACGTACACGTATTCAAAAAGAACAAAAGCAAAAGTGAAAGCACACAGACTCATTTTCATTATGAATGCAAGGGGTTGTGAAATGCACCAACGTAACAAATAACTTGCTGATCAAACCCCCCCATTCTTTCTCAAACAATATATCTATACTTTAATACTCAAAACAGCAAACGGGTGCTTGTGGAAAGTCTAGAAAGCCAAAAATAAAGCACATGTAATAGATTTAACTGAGAAGTATGTTAAAATGGCCTCAGATAGTAAAGTGAAACAACCGTAATTCATCTGCGTCACGTCTTCACGGGCAAAGTACGTACCACTGAATGTAAGAGTGGACCCTCTCCAGTTTCTTATAGTCGTTTTTCCACTCTTTAAGAAATGAATCGATGTAGATATCTGCGCCAAGTAAGAGAGAAGGCCCAGTTACAAAAACACCCAACTTTCCCAAACACAGAAGATATCTTGACAAAAAACAACAACATGAAGTCTGTTACCATCAGGAGCAGACGGATACTTGTTCAGATAAAACTGTAAATTGTTCATTTTATCCTCAGAGCACTCTTCATCTGTTAAATTCTGTAAAACCAAACAAACCTAGCATTAATATATATATATATATTTATATAACTCTTGTGTGTGTTCAGGTGCTACCTACAGGATAGCCTCTTCTGTAGGTCTGCATGTCCTTTGCTGCCCTCAGGTTTCTGGGTGTGTGATGCCACTGCAAGACCAAAGTTAATGACATGAATTACTTTTCTTCCACTAATAGGAATGCATTGTTACATTACTGTTAAAAGAAGACAAGCTTCATTGATCCTAATGATGAAACAACCCGTATTTTCTGTTTTTCTCTACTGACACCGGGACACTGTTTTGCAAATTTGACGCATAATTCCAGGCTAAATTCACTGACCACAACCACAAAGAGAACCTATTAAAAGAAACAAAACCTTTAATCTGAATCAATTTATTATACATTATGTCTGGTCACTGTAGGCTTTATTATTTAGTCGTAACACCGAAGGTAAAGAGTCAGCTAACGCCACTGGCTAGCTGGGCTAGTTAGCAGGGTCTCTAGTAGGGAACAGAAAGCTAACATTAGCTTTACAACAAACAGCCTCTCCCGGTGCAAAGGCGAGGAGACAGAAGGCCAATGCCTCGGTACGTCATAGCTTGGTTGACTAACAATGAAAGCACGTACTATAGCCCAAGATGATTTGTTTTTGTCTGGATTTGTCCGACGGCTATGGCTCTCTCCGGCCGGGTCGTCACCGTCACTCTCTGTGTCCCAAGTCGAGTCGTAGTCACATACACAGTCGTCTTCCATTATTAAAGGATTTTTTGTTTTACTACTAACTACGGTTAAATAAAAGCGCAGCCCGACTCAGTCATATGAAAGGGATGAATGAGGTTACACCTTCATTTTCAGGTTAGATAAGGACGGCTCCGACCATCCGTCTCTCCAGCCAACCATCATCAGACAGCAGCAGAACCTGCTATGCTAGCGGCTGCAGCACTGATGCTGCCTTCAGGTACCCCCGTCGAGTTAGGGATTGAACGCAACTCCTCATAGTTACTGCTGCAAATAGACGTCATGGGTTTATCTTCGGAAGCCCTTTTTGAATTTGTTTTACTAGGAAACTTCTTTTGTCGATGTTCAACATCTAAAATAAACTCCACTGCTGTGCAATTTAGCGCTTTAATATACTTTCTCATTAACACAATGTAATTTACGATTCCCTTTGAAAGCCACACACTGGCTGTGTTGGCTGCAGGTGTTAAAAGTGCAAACCAGCTGAGTCAGACAGCTTTTATTAGGAACAGGGAAAAAAAAACAACTCTTCATCATACTGTTACGTAAAACAGCAAAGCCACAACATTACCATGACAAATGATCACAATTTGCCTAACAATTTTAAAAAAATAACGATACACCCACACACAGTTAACACATGTCAAAGAAAGCCTACTGTGGAAGGAATTAACGTGATGTATTTTGTGAACATCTGAACAAACTACTGAAAACCAAGCCCTGAGAAAAACTTAACTGTATGCTGGCATGCATACATCACATTACACGTATGATAACTGATAAATATAAAGATTTTATTTTACCAATCTCCTAAGTGTTCATCAACATGAAGGCAGAAAAGTTTAGATTTATTTCTTAAGAAAAGCAACGCCATTTACAAGAACCACTTTACAACTGGTAGACAAAGAGAAGAAGTCATGGTGACCTGCACCGAGAAGGTGCTTCAAAATGTTTCACAGGAGGGGATCAAGGTCAGCTTGGGATAAACATGCGAGGTCGCAACGAGTTTGGATGTTACTGAAACACGGCTAAAAACACAGGGTATAAATAATACATTTTGTGTTCATCAGTACTTAATTATTTTTTCCTGATCAAGTTTTACAAAAAAGTATTGATTAGTTACCTATACCACTTTTTGTAAGAATTATCAGAGAAAAAAGTACAACACAGGATAAAGAAAAGGAGCTCCAACCCACAAAAGGTCCTTTCCCTTTTCGATTATTACTTCATATCAATTTAAAGTGTTTGTGATGCACCATTTGTGTGACTGTAAAAATGCGTTTTGGAATACACAGTGATGCGATAAAGAAATGGTGAGCTAACAATCAATCTTTCATTTGTTTCTATTAGCTTCCCTTGTAACCGAGCAAAGTTTTTTTCCCCCTTACTGTAAACTATGACCAGCTGGCCTCAGCAGCAGGATACGACTGAGCTGTGACAGAGCAAAAAGGCAGATCCTTCATCCAGGATGATGTGTGACCCAAGACACATGATTACTCAAGAAAATTGAACTGATAATGTGTCTTGTGCATCAAGATGATTTATAATAAAACTGTCAGCAAAAGCCTCATTTACAAAGTCAGTCGAGCTACGGCCTTTTAAACATTTATTGGGATCCTGGGTGTCATTGGTTGTAAAATACAGAAAAACTTTAAAAAATCTAACCGGTTTGTGGAATTAATTTGGTTTGCAAAGTGCTGAACATTTTATATCCAGGTGGACATTAGATGACTTTGACAGGCTTGTGAAGCTACTTATTTTAAACCCATAGAAACGGGTAACATTTCTGCATAAATATGATGTTATGTAACATTTCCCAGACAGAAGAGCCATCTTCAATTGGGTTGTTTCCAAAACCTAATCAGCTGTAGATGTACACCCAGTAATTATTTTCTGAAAGTTTCATTAAAATCAATTCACTGGCTCATGAGATATTTTGCTAACAAACAGACAGCATTGACACCAGTAGTTAATGGCAAAGTTTTAAACAAAGATCTTCCATTATTTGTTAGAGCTTAGACTATGTCTTGTGAACAACTCTCAGCTACTACCACACCAAATTTGAGCTCAATGTCTTTAAAAATGGCAGAGTTAGAGATATTTTCATGACTGCTAAGCTTGTTTAGCGGCGTCGGCCATTTCAAAAAGGATTGACTACAAAAGTTAATCAGTTATAGGTGTCCATCCAGTGATTACTTTCTGACAGTTTCATTCAAATCCGTCAACTAGTTCATGGGATATTATGCTAACAGACAGACAAACAAACACACATGCATGCAGACATGGGCAAAAACATTAACGCTGCTTGACCTTTGGCGCTGACCGAGAAAAAACGATTTCATTATTTGAAATCTTTCAAGTTCTGTATGTTGTGTTTTTGTGTGTTTAATGTATAAGTAAAATCAAACATTTTTTTGTAGAAAATAACAAAAAAACATCCATTTAAGGAAATATTAGCTTTGAATATAGATTGTGCCATGAAACAATGATGTGTGGATTTTCTAAGGAGACCAACCTCATGTCAACACGAACATGATGCACACTCAAACACACCTCTCTTATTTATTGCCAGATCTTGTTCCAGTTGTGTTCAGAAGCCTTTAAGTAGTTTTCCTGTTTGATGCTTTGAGGACCAGCAGCAGAAACTAGATATCAAAGGTGGCAGCTGATAATTGGACCATGTTATCCATCTTTTGACAGTAATTGGACTGATGCATTTATACACGGGCTGATTTCACCATTAGACGATATAAATAGAACCATGTGTTATCACGGAGTTGAAAAGATGCTGGTGTGGGTTACTATTTTTGTTCTTAGTTACTGTGGTAACCGGTGGGCTCTGCAGGCATCCAGTATTTGCTGTTATTTTGTGCTTCTGCTTCATAAAATTCCTGTCCCCTTTTCCTGTGAGTATTACATGGATGAAAAGATTGTTTTCAGCGAATAAACAGCTTATTAAAAAGTCTGTAGACTCAGTTTATCTGCCTTTCCCACTGATTTAAAATGAAGGTATTTACTTTAGGATAAGCTCATAACTATATACATCCCTTATATGAGCTTTTTGCTTCCCACCTTTCTCAGGAAGTATTCAAAAGTATTTTTTGTTGCAAAAATGAGAGACTGCTGATCTTAAGTAATGTTCACTAAAGCTGTGTTAATGCCACACATTCGACATACTGAATGTTTCACTAGCACTGAGAATGAGTGGATTATCTCTCACTGCCAGAAGGCAAAAAGTGGGCGAGAACGTTTCTGCTGTTTCTGTGTGCGTTTGCGTGTATGATTGTTAGCAAAATATCTTATGAACCTCTGGATAAACATTTTGAAACTTACAGAATGAATGTACGGCTACAACTGATTTAACCCGAATCAAGATGGCCGCCGCAGCCTATTGACTTTAGAAAACACATAAAAATGTTTACAGATGTTGAGCTAAAATTTGGCGAGGTAGTAGCTGAGAGTCAATCTCATCACAAACTCTGAGTGCTAACAGGTTAAGTGAGATCTTTGTTTAAACCTTCGACATGTGAGGCAGCAGTGAATGCTGGTTTTATTTCTTCTGTCATGTTGCCCTCTCCTCTCAAAGGTTACGCTAAATATCAGTTATAAAAACACATATTCCTCTTTTTATTTTTCATCTTCTGGGGTATATTTTCAACAGAAAAATGCTACTGAATGAACTTCTAAGACTAATTAAAATCTTGTAATTATAATATCAATGCCTCTCCATCATCCCGCAGTGTTTAAGAACCATTAGACTTTCCCAGTTATAAAATATATCAAAGTCTTGTAGGCTTTAAAGAAAATGTTAGACTGAAAAGCCGAGCAGCATTTACAGACAGGTAGAAATGAGAGAAAAAGGCACATTAACAAATCTGTGTGCTATTTAAACCCTTCAAACATGACTGTAGATCTCTGACAGTTCAGATCAAAAACAGTTTAGTTTGGATCAAAGAACTGAACCACACCTCACACAAGATGAGTGAGACAAGCAGATCATGCAAACATTTTCTAATGACGAACCTTTCTGTCCACAGATTGTGTTTCTGCACTCAGTCTGCTCCAAATGAACGGTCATAGCTGGTTAACCAGTGTCCTGCTACCTCTTCTGCTTTTATTGCTTTCCTATAAATAAATGAAACAGTATCATGACTCCAAAGTCTTTTTTTTTTTTTTAGTAATTTCTGCTCAGCCCAACAAAAATATTCACCATAATGCTGCCATTTTATACATTAGCTGCAGCGTTTAGAGCTTAGCAAAACTTCAAGCTTTTTGTTAGAAATCATCTATAAGCTCTATCTCTACATGTAGACTCTATTATTTCTGTATGTCTAACTGGACAAAAAACAAGACTGTTATGAGAAATCTGAAGGCTTCACACAAGATGTTGATTGTTGTCTATCCAAACCATTAGCTTGCTTCACCAGTAAAACTAAATTAGTTTTTGAGAAGATCATAATGAGATTTTTGTACAATAAAATTCTTATCTGATGCTCCAAATACTCTGTTTAATCAGATGAGGCCAGCAGATTTGTATCTCTGTTAAAAGCCTTAAAGTTAAAATTCAAACCGTTCACACGTGTGTCTTTTGAGATTGACCCTTGTTTTTAACCCATTGCAGCTTTGTCTACATGCAAATCTTGCATGTTTGGCACGTCTCTCCTCTTTCCCCTCATGTGTTGTTTCCCTCACTAAGACTCTTTGAAATAATAAAACATAAATTTCAATGTGCTAAGAGATAAATGTTTAAACTTTTCATTTCCCTCGTGTTTACATGCTTCCACGTGGACTTCTCCTGAAAATAACCTTATTTGCTTTTCAGATACCTCAGTCATTGGCACACCACCTGTAGATGTTTGGTTGTAATTTCCTTGATAATGTGGGTGACAGAAATGGATTGAAGTATTTCATTAGATTAGATTTCTTCGTGCCAGAACGAAGTCATTGTCCTGGGCTCTCTGCTTTTGCTCTCCAACAAAGATCCACTGACTGACCTCGGTTGCAACAGAACTGTTATTTTTTTAATTTTTTATCTTTTGCTAGTTACAAGGACAACAAACTTTCCACTTTTTGTACAAGTTTGAGCCAATGAACCAGCAAACAGTCATGTCAAGTTTATTGAATTGAACTTTGAGTACTGACACAGGAGTGCCCTCCCCCATCCAAGGAACTGAGCCAGCTGCAAAAATCCTGCTGGTCTAAGGGACATTTTGGACATGCTATAGCCAACTGCCAAGGATGCTGGACCAAAGGTTGACCTAATCTTTCCTGCACAGGTTTGTTTCTTGTGTTACATTATCTGTGATGATGCAATGTACCTAAGTGAGAACAGAGATAGCAGAACTCATTTAACAAAGCATTCATCTGCCTGAGTCTATACAGCCCTCCCCTCACTTTGTTCCAGGTCCTCGAGGTTAGAAAAGGACACAAACTGAAGTTGTCTGGATTGATTGGTGGCTGTTAGGGCACCAGGTTTCTCTCTTATCAGCTGAGAAATAATTGATTTATGGAGAGCTGGCTGAATCCAAACAGGGTCGTAAGTGTTCTGATTTAGCCACTTAAGGCTTAAAACAGGAGCACAGAGAGCGGCCTGCTCTGCCCAGTAGGAACAAAAGAGCTCATGATAATCCACCTGCAATATTGAGTTAGAGCTGCTGCTATATGCTGATGTTACATATGGAGCATCTTTGTAACGGGCTCTCTCTTTCCTTCTTCCATCCTTCCTTTCTTCTTTTATTTTTTCTTTCTTTTTTATCCTTCCTTCTTTTTTTTCTTTTAACCTTTCTTCTTTTCTAACCTCCTTTGATCCTTCCTTATTTCCTTTTTTCCTTCCTTCTCTCCTTTCTTTGTCTTTCTCCCTTTCTTCCTTTTTTGCCATTCCTTCATTCCTTTTACCCTTCCTTCCCTCTTGACAGTATAATTTACCAGGCGAGAGGCTCTGATCATTACACTTGTATTAGCTTCAGCCTAACTGATGGACAGAGTCTGTGCCTCTGATACATGTACCGTCACCATGGCAACCAGCATCCCCTACAGTAAAGAAGCATCGAGTAAAGCCATCTCAGCCACTGTACATACTGTGCCTGTTCTTTAGTCTGCAGAGGTAATTACACTCCGCAGACACTTAAGTCATAATTTAGATCAACAAATATATCAGTTTCAAAAACATGAAGTCATGGACAAAAGAACACTCTCCTTCAATTCTAGGGTTTTATGTGTCAGGACATAATAAAAATGATCTGGTTGTTGCCAGGTTCTAAAACTTTTCAATTTTAACTTCAAGTGTACAAAAACACACAACAAATTCCATCATATAAACAAAGGCAAAATGGAAAAGCTGCACATTGAAAATGAGGTATATCCTTGTTGTGTCCACAGGATTTCACAGGTGCTGCTAATCAAATGCACTCAATTAACAGATCATCAGTAGGTGTTATCACCTCTGTAAAGGCATGACATTTGTCAGCTTGCTGATCTGGAGCATACAGGTGTGTGCTAACACAAGGCCAAGAAGGAAAACCATCAGCAATGACCTTAGAGAAGCAACTGATGCTGCCCATCCATCTGGGAAGGGTTTAAAGGTCATTTCCAAACAATTTGGAGTCTATCACTTTACAGTGAGAAAAATTACTCACAAGTGAAAAACATTTAAGACAGCTACCAATCTTCCCAGGAGTGGTTGTCCAAAATTCACCCCAAGGTCAGACTGTGTGGTGCTCAGAAAAATTGTAGAAAAACCCAAGAGCTCCACCTCAAACTCTACAGGCCTCTTCACAAGTTAAATAAAGGCCATGACAGGGCAATTAGAAAAAGACATGGCCCTGTGTTTTAAAGCCAAATACTTCATACCAACTGCCAAACACGGTGGTGGAGTGCTGCTGATTTGGGCTTGTTGACCTGGACACCTTGCAGTCACTGAGTCGACCATGAACTTCTCTGTAGACCAAAGTATTCTAGAGTCAGATGTGAGGCCATCTGTCTGAGTCATGGCGCAACAGGACAATGATCCCAAACACAGCAGCTAGTCTACAACAGAATGGGCTAAAAAGAAAAGAATGAAGGTGTTTCAGTGGTCCAGTTAAAGTTCAGATTTCAACCTGATTGAAATGCTGTGGGGGGATCTTAAGACAGCTGTGCAGAAACAAATATCTGCAAACGTCAATCAACTGAAGCAATGTTGTAAAAAAGAGTGGGCCAAAATTCCTTCACAACTGTATGAGAGTCTAAAAGTCATACAGAAAACAAGGTGGGTTTACAAGCTGTTAAATCATGGGATATGCTTAGTGCTTCTACACACAGCTTCTTCTTCCTTTCTTAAACAATTTTAATGGCTTTTCTTATAATTGCATTTATTTTGTATGCTATTCTAATTACATATAGTAAATTCTTTTTTTTGTCTGTGTGATTAAAGTCCATTCTCATCTATTCAATAATTAAAGATTTGACTTTATATTCCTGTTTATTTGTTCTAGATATTGATATTTTAAAACAATGAAAGGGTTTAAATATTTGTTTGGGTTTTTGAAATCTTCAGATGTCTTCATCCAGATAAGTTTGATTTATGTTTGTGCATGAAATCATAAATAAGAATATCTTATAGGCTTTTTAAAACCCCTATTCCAACAAAGATAAAACATTCTGTGAAATGTAAATAAAATAAGATAGCAATGATTTGCAAATCTCATAAACCCTTATTTTATTCATGATGAAAAATAG
>JAOXNZ010000210.1:11021782-11038395 GCA_028566095.1 Kryptolebias brasiliensis
AAAGTTCAACCAGAAAGGACGAGAACAGAGAAATGACCTGTGGTCACCACCTGCAGAATCACTCTTTTATAGGGGTTTTCTTGCTAATTGCATCTCATTTCCACCTGTTGTGTCCATTTGCACAGCAGCAGGTGAAACTGATTCACAAGAAGTGTTACTACCTAACTGGGGACATTGATTCCATAAAGGTGTGACTGATTTGGAGTTGCATTGTTTTGTTTAGATGTTCCCTTTATTTTTTGAGCAGTGTATATACATATAACTTGGTCAGTTTTACTGATACTGAACTAAATGTGGTATTTGATGTGGTAGCTGAGAGTAACTCACAACACATTGTCTCAGTGCTCACAGTTTTGCCTGAGATTGTGCACATTTACAAGGTTTGAACAAGACAGTTTTAACTCCATCCCTTGTCAGCAGAAGATGAGCTCAATTTAAAACTCTGGCATTAAAAACGTGGGTGATATGCATCCCTTTAAGGAATGCTAGGACTTAAATTTAACATATCTAACATTTTTTAAAGTTTTTAAAGTTAATGTAGTGTCATTTAGAAACTGACTTAATGAGTTTTTAGCTAAAAGTATGAAGTGTTTTAAAACAATACACAGAGTTCAATCCAAAAAAAGTTTAATATTAACTCAAATTGCACAGTACATCAAATATCTAATGCTCTTATGGATAGTAGCATTTTTAAAACTAATTTATTGCCCTAATTTTATAACACCTTCCAAAATAACGCTCTCTTCTTTTCCAATAATATTTGGGTGGCCGTAATAAGCCTAGTCAGCATGTTATTAGGCTAAGCCATGCTGACTATCTCTCATTTTGGGTCTTCTTCATTGTACCCTCCTGACATATCCTCTTCAGTTTCATTAAACAGGAAATGCATTTTTGCCACAATATGATGGCCCATTTAATGTAGTCATAATGCCAAGGGATTAAAACTAATCCACTCAAGAAGTTTGCTGATAGGCGCAGACATAAAAGCAGCCATAGTCACAGCAACTGTTATTAAGCTTTTATAGTTTTTTTCTTTATAATTATAGGCAAGCGATAGAAAACAGTTGTGAAATTACAACTATTCATCTTCCTTCTATACTTGCTTTATCCTGTACAGCGTCACAGGGGGCAGGTGATTATCCAGACTGACGACTCTCTGGACAGTAAGCCAGGCTCTGACAAAAGACACAAAACAACTCATATTCATGACAGTTCAGAAAAACCAAGTAACAGAAATCAGACATTGTTATCGTCTGCCTTCAAATGGCAAAGGTAGAGCGATAATGTTTTTTGCCTGTGTGTGTGTGTTTGACTGTAACCAAAATATCTCATAAACCAGTGGACAAATTTTAATGAAACTTGCAGAAAGTAATTGGTTATATATCTACAATAAATTAACTTTAGGAGTGCACCTGGTTAGGATATCAATTTTACACTTTGATGTTGTGGCCAAGAGTCATTCACAACACATACTCCAAGTGCTACTCATTGTATGAGAATTTTGCTTAAAACTTTAACATTACTGCGATTGACTTGCAGCCTGTCCAGGGTGTCCCCTCGTACAGTGACTGCTGGAGATAGGCACCGGCTGCCTGCGACCTGGAATGGAGAAGCGGTTAAAGAAAATGGATGGATGGACTTTAAAGTTACCATTTGGAGTCAACCCTGTTTATCTGTTGTGTTAGCAAAATATCTCATGAACCACTAGACAGATTTTATTAAGACTTTCAGAAAGTAATAATTGAATGTACTTCTACAACTGAATAACATCTGGAGTCATTTCAATTTGAAATTGCCTACTGCAGTTAATCAACATCAGCAAACACAAGCCTGACTATAACTTCATCAAATTTATAGATATTGATTGAGCTAAAGTTTTATGTGGTAGAATTCACAATACACACTGAGTGTGATATCTTATGATTTTGCATAATGTAATTTCTAATTCCTAATCTTAAGTGTAAATGTATGATCTCATGTTATGAGAACAAAGAAAGAAAAAGGTAGCAAAGCATAATACAGCCCAATATGTGCCTATTACTCACCTGGTACGTACCTTGTAAGTCTTTGGGGCTTGTAAAGAAAAAACACTTGAAACTGACTTTTGTTTCATTGTAGAAATGCTTCTATGAGTTGTCTTTGAGAAAGTGTTTTTTCATTCTTTGATGTACATCTTTTGATGGTAAAATTTACAACCCTATGGGTATAAGGGGGAACAAACATATAATCTTTAAAGATGTATAGATTAGAGCTGTGGCATTTCTTAACACACACGATGAAGACTTTGTGAGTACTTCAGCTGTACAGATATTATTATTTTTGGCTTGTTCTGTCTTGTGAACAGAAAAACAGTTCCAGAAACACTTAGTTACAAATTGTCTATGAAAGAAAAGGTTTGTTGACAATATCTTCTGGAGATTTAAGAAAAAGAAATGTCTTTCAGTCTAGGAAATTCTTTGAAAAGCAGGTATATGATATTTTAAAATGTATACATTTGAATTCCAAACATATTTTAAGTAGGTCAATGTGTGCCACTGCATTTCATTTATATTTGTGGTATATACTCAAGAAAATGCCTTGTATAATTCTCATTACCACCAACATGCAAATGTTGCAGACAGCCATACCCTCAAATTGCTTTAGTTGTATTAAAGTGTGACACCTGCCTGCAGCCTTTTTTTTCTGCTTCTTGACATGCTAAAACAGAAGGTTACAACTGGGTAAAACATTTTTAGATTAAGTGAATAAAGCAAAGAAGGAGCTAAATTTGGTGATGTAAACTGTGCAGATGGTTCAATAAGTGGCTTAATCAGATATTCAAACCTCTGTCTTGCTTCAGAACAGAACAGCTGAATAAAGCAAACACTGAGTGGACAAAACAGCATAATTTGACTAATACTTATAGACCTCATTATAATTGGACAATATGCTATTGATCTTTACACTCTATGCTTTAGAACCGTTAAATATAAATAAATAATAATGAAAGCACAGTGTTAATTCACTCAAGCTCGGAAGGATAGGCTTTTTATTATATGGTAGAGAAATAACTAAATTAACACCTTTTCTTGGTAAGCCAAGTGTCATTTCATTATCAGATTGTGGACAGAAGATCCTACACAAATTTGATATGTACAAGTGAGTGTATGGATGACTGAAACTGCCATAATCAATAATAAATATATTAATATGCTAATAAAAATCTATAAAGGCCACTTATTTCCATTTTACAAAATATTTTAAAATAAATTATTTTAAACCTTTTTCATTGATCCATTCATTTTATTTTGTTTTTTATCTGAGGTTCAAGAAGGAAACCCTGGTGTCCTTCTTCCTAGCAAGACTCTTGAGCTTCTCCTGGAATAACCCAAGTAATTCCCATATATCCAAAGGGATATATAGTCACTCCAGTGAGTTCTAAGTCTACCCTGGGATCTCTTTTCCCAGCAGGAAACATCTTGCCCAAACAACCTCAGCTGAGTCCTTTTGACATGGATGAGCGGCAGCTCTACCTCAAGTCCTTCTTGGATAACCAGGCTTCTATCTAACCTTCTTCTTCAAGGCGTAGAGCAGATGATCTTCAAAGGAAGCTCATTTTACCAGATTGAATCTGGGATCTCAATCTTTTGGTCATGATCCATATTTTATCACCATAGGAATGTTGAAATGTAGATGAACCACTTAATTGAAAGCTTTTCTTTTCAGCTAAACTTCTTTATCACCATGCACTGGTGCAGCGCCCTTGTTAACGCTCACAACACCCTGATCCATCTGTCCATTTCATGCTCTATTCTACCATCACTTGTCAACAACATACTTACAGTATTACAGTACAGACATCCATTTTACATTGATGTTCTCACCTAAAAGCTTAAACAAAGTAAATCATATTTATTAAAATATTTGTATGGTTTAGTATTGCTGAGAAGTGTAATTTATTTTAGCACAAAAAAGTAAACACTTAAACAGCTTGGTGTGTGTGTGTGTGTGTGGGGGGGGGGTGGTGGTGTTTGTGTGTGTGTGTGTTTTAAATGAGCTCTTGATAAAGATCACTGTGTTCAGACTTTCTGATAAGTTCAAGTTGCGGTAAAAATGCCTCAGCAGCAAACGCATAGTTTCACATAACAAATTTCTCAAACGCAGTCCTTGTTAGTCGATCAGCGCATTTGTAGAGCAGCATTCTCAGTTTACCAAACAGGACTGCAGATATAAGCTTATGCATAGGCAGAAAATGTGTCTATTGTCTTTGTGTATTCTGGGTAGAGGCAGAGGCTCACATAAATGCAAGCATAACCCAAAAAACAGACTGCAGTGCTAACTAATGAGAAGCAAATTGATTCATTGAGATAAATTGTTCATTAGCATTTGACATCATAGTTTGTAGGAGATTTGAAAAGTTCAGTGCAATTTGTGTTTAGAGATTTAATGGTTTCATCAGTTTATTTCTGCAGAGAGGGATCATCCTTCCTCTGCTGTAAGGTAACTCTGACAGATACAGTCCATCACTAACACACCTCTCTATTTTTTCCTTGCATGCTTCCTACATATTAAGATTTTTTTTAACACAAAGCAATAAAATGGCCTGAATTTCTATCCATAAAAACATTTCGGTCCCATATTCC
Source organism: Kryptolebias brasiliensis (assembly GCA_028566095.1). Classification (NCBI taxonomy): domain Eukaryota; kingdom Metazoa; phylum Chordata; class Actinopteri; order Cyprinodontiformes; family Rivulidae; genus Kryptolebias; species Kryptolebias brasiliensis. Next base: position 11,026,405 of record JAOXNZ010000210.1, read on the forward strand.
TACATTACTACTGGTTGCATAGGAAGTGGAGCTATGCACATCAAGTCCAACGTCTCTCAAAGGAAGCAGAAACAGGCCACACTGTCTTTATAAACAGCAGGATAGATGACACAGGGATCTCGAACAGAGCAATTGTCTGTAACATCACAACAACACCGCCTCCTCCCTCTTCATGGCGCCAACTCAACTTCTAAGGGTGTGTCAAACCGAGAAACCGACAGCTTGACAACATGACTTGCATCCCATACCCCAAATCTCTCCACAATCAACTGCTAGAAAAAAAAAAAGAACAAATGAGAAGCAGAACTGAAAACGTGAAGTCAGCCTCAGAGATAAGACTGTCTCTGTAGGTGCCCTGCTAGTTAAACATAGCCAAGCAGACTCTCACATCCCCATTTAGACACAAGTTTGTCACTTGGGAGGAGGTCGTCACGGTGACAGTGATGAGAGGGCCCAGACGGCAGACATGCTGTCAGCGCTCGTTAAGGTCAGCTCATTAAAGAATGAAATAAATAAGCTGGTAATGGAAAGTGTGAGACGGTGAAGGGAGACGTCTTCCGTCTCTTCTTGCTCTGAGGAGGAATCCAATGCAGGAGATGGATCGTAGCGATTGAGCTGTAAGCCTGCATGACACAGCTGCGTTTTTCTGAAGCTAATGATTCTTTACAGAAAACGGATCACAGCTAAGGCACTTGTCATGTGTCACAGAGTCATGCAGCTGCTCCCCACAACCCACCACACCTCTCATGAATACCATCCCGTTCAGAGAGGCTGATCATAAGAAGCTGTGCCAGAAGAGGGTTGTATTGAGATTTGGTAGAGGGGGTGGGTGTGATGGGGGGGGCGAAGGCAATGCTGCGATTCTGATTGATCGTTGTCAGAAACATGGTCGGCTGCAGACACAGAGACAGACAGATCTTTAAAAATCTGATGTAGACCCATCAGCTGTCAGTCACTTAAAGATTGCAGATTTCTGACTCTTTTTTTTGAGAGTGCACACATAACATTACAGCCCCAAAACTTTTTACTTTTGTGAGGTGAGAAAAGTTTTCTAATGGCGCTCCTTTCAACTGAGGCCAATAAAAGTCCTGGCTGCTGCCAAAAATATCACAAAACAATAAAACAAGTGTTTACTTGTTTCACTCCACTGGCCTTGGAAACATCTGCTGGATTTGCCTCAGTGGCCACTGGCAAAGTATCAAATAGAATGCCAGTGAGAATGATGGGAAGGAAAAAATAAAAACATTGTGTGGAAAGAAAGGATAGAAAACAAGGTTTTTAAAGAGGAGCAGGACAATGTACATAATCACTAAAAAGGTTGCAAATTGTTTACAAAGTAGGCCTCAATTTTTTTTCTCACAAATTCAGGGAAGGATTGGGAGCACACAGTATACCATTTTCTTCTAATACTATGTTCTCACTATTTTCCATTTGAGGGATTTAACTGAGTGCAGGTGAAGCATATTCAATTCTATCAATTTGTTCATTCCAAGCTCACCATCCTATTCCTCTGCTATCTTAAAATCATGATGGAGATGGTAAACACTCAATGCAAAACTTCACTCTTCTCCATCTTACTATTTTGGAAACAAGCATAGCTTACTTACTTGTTTACTTCGTTCAAAATATGCTCACGGTGCTGCTGAACTCTGTGCAGCCTCATTAAATTGGACCAGTTCAACAGTCCACTAAGTCAGTTTCGGTAGAAGATGGAGTGCTTATATGTTTTGGATATTGTATGAATGCCAGGACTTGCATATGTCAGCAGCAATGAAACTTTGAATTCTTGGACAGCAATCAAGACCAGACATCTGTTTCAATATTTGCCTTGACCAGAGGGTGCATGTTTGTTTCCCTGCAATGTTTTGGCTAAATATAGAAAACACTTTTTTGGACTGACACTAAACTTTTCTCTCCAACAAAACCTTAATGAGGTAATTTTTGTCCTATAGAGTTCAGTGTCATGTTAAAGAACATTGACGTGTAGCCAATGATTGAACCTTTAAGGCCACAGCTCAATGGGGGCAAAAGGTCAGTGTTGGGTATCACTTCTACTAAATCAAAATGGGCCGTACCCATCACTGATAAATTGGAATATTTAGTTTACCATTCTTTATTTTTCTGATCGACTTAGGCCATGTCCACAGAGAAAAGGTACTGTACCTTATCCAAAATAATTTTTTTGTCACTTCTAAAAATATCTTTTTAAACATGGCATTGTTTCAAGCAACATCTTTTTACACACAAAAACACATAAAACAACCAAAAATACCATAGTAACTCTGCCAGGCCTGTATGTGGCATTGTAACGCCACCAAAAAAGTACACCTTAAATAGGAAACAAAGCTTGGAGCATGCACATAAAGCTTGCACATTGGGTGTGAAATGTAAACACTAAAGAGACTTTTTATTCATTAAAACATTTAACAAAGAGATGACTCAAGTTTTAACACATTGGGATTTTATTGACACAAATACACTCTGGACTGTCTAGCAAGAAATCCAAATTGGGGTACAATCAAGTAGCATTTATATTTTGAACCTATGTCACACATTGTTTTCTATCTAATTCATTTTCACGCAGACACTCATACCAACAGCTTTGGAACCAGAGAATGTTTACAGGTCAGGCTGACCCAAGTTGATACTTCTTGATAATACCAAATATTGAAAAGAATTGGGACACATCTCTTCATTAGGACATCTGATTCAACTCACACATGAACCTTTCCTGGAACACAAACAGGACGTTGCTCTTACAGGAATATTTTCTCAAACAGACGCAGCAATTTCCATCTAAATACACCTTTGGTTCACAACTAAACATACGTCCCTTCAATACAACAGAAGAAGAAGACACTGTCATGTCATAGGTTCAATTAGAGGTGATGTTATGACATTATTGTTTTCAAAAAATTGCATTTTTACAAAAATGCAAGGGTGGCGTTTCATGATTTCGTTTACTTTGGAATCTATTAAAAAAATACCTTTTAGGTGATCCTAAAATGCCATTTCTGCATGAAGGCAAAGCTAAACCAATAAAAAACGTGTCTATTGACAAAAACAATTCTCATGTGGATGGTCCCTTGCCCATATTTTTTGTTGAATTATATAGAACCGAATAAGACAAATTCTTAGAGCACTGAATACTGCTCTTTTTTTAATTTTAGTTGGAATTTTGTACATGGTGTGTATTTGTTACAGGCAGTGAACTGCGTTTTTATTGGTATGATGAATTAATAGCTGTTTTGCACTTGCTTGAAATGGCTCAAATTGGTTGCTGGAAGTAGCAAAGGTACCACTGTATTACTGTACAACTGTATGTACTACTTCAGCTTTGAAATAATATTATGAAATATATTGCAAAGTTACATAATAGGAGGAGTTTGAGTCAAACTTTACAAAACAATTAATATCTTGGTACTCTTTTATGTGTGTCCCAATCTAATGAAAGTAAAAGACTACGTTACTTGATTATTCAGCCAACAGTTTAGTCTGTAAAACACTAGAAAACACTTCTGTCTTAGAGATAGATAGATAGATAGATAGATAGATAGATATAAGTTAGCAGTACATCTTACTGTTGTTCCTTTTTAATCTTACTTTTTTAATGCCTCCCAGCAGCTTCTCCCAGTCCTTCTTCTGTTTCCCTTCAAGAGGGATGTCTGTCGATACTCTCTCCTTCCTTCAAAGCCCTGTGACGAGAGAAAGGGAGCAGGACGAGTGATCAATTTCAGATATGGCCTGAAGCACAGGGTTTACTAACAAAGGAAGATTTCATGCACTGTTAAAGCTATTGAGTGGCCAGTGGATTAGCTCACACTTCACATTAACCCTGAAACTCTATGACAAAGGCCCATTTAACAAATGCCCCCGCAGCCCACGCCGTGTGGGCCCACTTAGGTCCCGATTGCATCAGCTGTAATTGAGATACTTCAGAGGCAACAAACAGCAGCATTTAGGAGACACAGACATTTAATGCAGGGTAATCTAAACTCATGATGATAACTGAGGCAGTGTGCTGTCAGTACAGATGTCTGTTGGAAACATATGGATGAAAATACTGTAAAGGCATTTATTGATTGTGAAACTGCTCAGAAAGTAAATTTCTATCCTTCACAAGTAGTTATTAAATGCAACATGTGAGTGATCACAACAACTCTGTTAAACCTTACTGTTTCTCTACTTCAGTTATTTTTTGATCACACATTACATCCTTCTATAGCTGTTAAAAAAAGAAAGGACAGGGGGAAAAAAAAGCTGTGACCAGAGGTTATAGATTTCAGCTAATTGGATTTTTCTGACTAAATAGAAGCTAATTATCTGAGCACTGTCCACACTTTAAGCACATTCATCAGAAAAGTGCTCTCCCCCAGAAGAAAGGAGATTATTTGCATTATTAATTTGACTGTTGTGACGAGCCATTCTTTTTTTACCGTTAATGAGGAACATGTACTGTGAAACGTAACACCGTCTGTGAAATATGACAAATAGTTTGCAGCAGGTTTTGAGAGTGAGCGACTTAAAATAGTTTGCAACAACAGCGCCTAAAATAACAGAGAACATTTCTTACAGCGTTTTCAGAGCACATAATCATCCATCACTGCTATGTTACAATGAGGACTGACTGTGTAATTTGTTTGCTTTTGTTTGCTGACAGCAGTTGTTTGCTGAATCTCATATTACTCTGGAAAATACAGCAAAAAAAGGTGAGAGGAAGGGGGAAAACTGAAACATTTTCAGAAACTCAATATTACTTTCATCTTTTCTCTGCCTTGTTTTGTCGCGCCTTTGCGATTCAGTGTACACCTGCAAAATGCAGTGTGACTGCAGCAATGAATAAATGCAGTTATTTTCAGCTTTGCTTGTGATGATGAGTGGAGCTGTTTGGATTAACCGAAAGTGTTACTTTTCAGACTTTGTTATTTTCTGTCATGACTGAAAAGCCTTATTCGCTCAGACAGCTCAACATGGTCGCTATAAACTCTTAACCCCCTTATGTGTTTGCTTTTGTGATCAGATTCTTAGTTGATTTATAAAAACAATTTAAATTTCAATCAGGCTCAGAACTCAGATGGTCCTGTTTTGTATTCTTAGAACATCAGTGAATTTGTAGTGATATATGTGCAACCGTAAGTGAGCATGATCTCATTTCAAATGGCTTATTTTTTCAAACAAGTTGTGGCGCTAATGATGATTCATGAAGTCATAATTCTTCTCCAAACATTTTACTTCACATGACAATCAAACAAATGAATCTGCTTGAGATCTGAAAAAAAAAAAAAAAACTTCCTCAGATTAGCAGCTACACAGCTATGTCTTACAGGAAATAAATTAGTTTTGATGGTAAAAACACACAAAGTAAATGCAAAACATCAAAATTTTATGCCAAAGACAATCACAACAGTTAATCTGTTTCTTAAAAGCTGTTCAGTTCTGATAAACTTGGTAATAGAAGATATGAGAGCCTGTGACAAAAGCAAAACAGGATACAAAATGTCATTACTATACAGCAGTGATTCTTAAACTGTGGATGCAGTGTAATGATGAGGGGGTGTGGGGTGTGAGCGCTGCTGTTTTTATTTTATTTTAGCCTGCCGATGAAAGGCGAACACAGACAGCAATGTTTTTGCCTGTGTCTGTGCAGATGTGTGAATTGAAAGTCAACTGTGTCTGTCTGTTAGCAAAATATTTTATGAACCCCTGGGTGGATTTTGATAAAACTTACAGAAAGTAATCATTGGATGAACCTCTATAACTAATTACCTGTTATGATCAACTTAATTCAATATGGCTGACACAGGCAACCAACATTAAAATACACAAAACTGGCTATAACTCTTCTTTTATTTTACAGATAGTGACCTACAATTTGGTGTGGTAGTAGCTGTGAGACATTCACAATATACACTTAAAGTGATACTCATTGTCCAAGATTTTTGCCTAAAACTTTAGCCATTACTGTTGGGGTCAACCATGTCTGTCTGTTAGCAAAATATCCCATGAACGGCTGGATGGATTTGAAGGAAATTTTCAGAACGTAATCATTGGATGTCCATTTACAACTAATTAACTTTTGGAGTTATCTCAATTCAAGATGGCTGCCACAGCTAATCAACACTAGCCAACACAAAAAGGGCTTTAACTAATCAGTTTTACAGATATTGATCTAAATGATTGATCAAGATAATTTTAGTTTAAACTTAAGGAAGAAAGGTGGTGGGAAATCTGCCTTCCTTTAAGAAGTGCCTGATCTGTAACTAGTAAAAATTGTATGTATGTATTCTATGTTTATGGCAACAGTTAATGGTTACGTTGGTTAAAATGTAAAATTATTTTATGTTTTATCTTTGACCAAAGATATGTAAGATATATAAATAAAATAAATGGTAGCAATATTTTTTGTGGACATGGGACATTACTGTAAATGTGTGAATGCTTCTATGGGACTTACATCAGTACAAGATGTCACTTTTGTAAATTGCTTAATTTGAAACCTAGTATGTTTCAGTGTGTCTGCAAACCAATAAAAAAGAACATAGTACAAATACATTCAGACCCAAATACATTCTGAAACATGTTTTGTGCAGGATTTAGATAATTTATACAGACAGACACAATATCTCTATATATTTTCCTACAGTAGTTGGGTTTGAACAACCTGCTGCATCCAATTCTTTTTTTTTTTTCTTTCTCGCTATTGCTCATTTTAGCTTGAGGCATCCCATTGTCTTAGGAGCTGCACTAATTAACTTGGGAAATGAATACATCTCGTCTGAAAAAGTGCACCAGTTTTCCCCCAAGATCTGCATCCTAAGCTGGAGATTACAGCCACTTTTGATCTGTTCTTAAACACAGATTTGCATGAGTGTGTGTTTCCCTCTGTCGACATTAGGTGGGGGAAAAAAAATGGAAGTGATTAGCAAAACCAGAAATCTCATTACGCTCTCACTGCGAAGGCTGCCGTGTTGTGTGAAACACTGGGCTGTTCAAATTCAGACGATCCATGTTCACACTCATTCATGTGGAAAAATAAAATATCAGACAACTCAATTTAGGCAAAAAACCAAATTATTATTCTTTGTTCAGAAGGTACAGAATCACACTGAACAGGTGCAGAAATGTGGTAGTTTTTGTTTGTGTGAGCGGTTATTTGTGACGGAGTGCAATAATATCACAGGTCATTCTGTCTTTATTTACCCACATCGATCTGTTTGTTACAGCAGTCTAGATGAATGTTTGAAGGGGAAATTGAAAGCAATAGAGTCTGACACGACATGCTATCTGATTCTTGTCGCAGGTTAAACAGATGCTTCACTCCTTTTACCCATAAACCACCTGTGCAGTGACTCTAAAACATCCGTTTTAACCAGCGCTCTAAACTAATGAGGACATAAATGGGAGTTCTATTACCTGTTAATCTACATTCAAGGACTTTTGTTACCCTGGCTACTTTGTTCAAGCTTCCTTTGTGTTACTGCTTTTATTACAGTGTTCCTAAAAGAAGAAAATGTGTATATTAAAAATGCATACTGTACTCTGAAAACTTCACTAACATAATTTTAATTTTAATATATTATGTATTTAATCTAAATCAAAAGATTTAGTGTTTTCCTTTGGCGTTCCTTCAACTGATTGCTGTAGCTGAAGATAATTACAGTAAATAAGTCACATTACTGTTGCACAGCAGTTTCTTTGTGGATTATAAAGGCTTAAAGACATTTTCTTCCAGTAAACCACAAAAAAGAAAAAAACCCAGAACAAAATAAGTATTCAAATACTTAGTTTAATATTCTTCATCGTTGCTTTTTGGGCAATTGGAATATATTTCCACTATGGCTTACTGTGAGCACATGGTCCACAATTAAAACATGAAAGAAAGATTGATGTATGGTTTAATGTGTATTTGCAATAATGTCTACAGGAGATGATACTTTTATTTTGTCATATCATTCAAAAGCTGCCCAGCCTCTCTTCTCATTTGGTGCCATAAACATGGTGTCTTGTCTGTACTGCCTGAGTCAAAAAGTCACATGCTGTTATTGATGAACCTTACTTTTCAGTGTTCCTGGTTGATGAATTTGTAAACAAATTTTAAAGTTAGCTGTCATTGGTCAGTACTGGACTTGACCACAACATATTGTCTTTTTGGTAACAATTATTCTCTCTATTAAACCCTCAAAACTGGACCAATAAGTGTGTTAATTAATCAAGGGTGGATATAAAAAGGTGAAAAAGTACAAAAATAAATGTCATAGCAAAAGTCCTGGAATGCTAGTAATTTGTATTTTTTTCTTGATGGGAAAAAAAAAATATTAAGAAATTGTTTACGAGTACATGGTACTAAAAAACTGATGCAATAAAGTATGACGTAGTGTGTAAAAGTTGGTACATACCAGGGATGAAGAAGAGGAGCAGGATGACAATAAAGAAGACTGAGATCCAGAGCTGTAATTTCAGCTGAAATTAGAGCAACAATCACAGACCATCTTCTGATGCCTGGAATAAGCATGAGACATGCGGGACTACACGTCCAGCCTAATTTAAAGGTTCTCCATGTCCTTCATTGCCAGAACATTCATTAAAGAAAACAGGTTAAAAAGACGACATTATATTATTTATATATTACAGAACAGGATGTAGTGTAGTTCATTCCATCAAAACTCTTACTGTTTCCTACCGTACTATATTGTGACTCCATAATCTGGATCGTCACTAAACTTTAATCCATTGTTTTTGTGACAACCCCAACATTTCCTGAACATTTCATCCAAATCTGTTCATTAATTTTTACCTGATCTCTGCAAACAGACAGAGAAACAAACCAACAGACACAACCGAAAACTTAACTTCCTTGATGGAGGTAACAAAAACAAAACGGCAAAGACAAGTTTTTAACAAATGGGTTACCTGTGACCTTGACCGTTGACCCCATGGACCTTGAAAACATCAGGCATAATCCTTGACCCATGAGGTGTCCAGCTGTGCAGATTAATATTCTTACATTACACTGTTGCAGAGTTAGAGCACTAGGTCAACTGTGTTGTTGACCTTTGACCCATGACCTTGAAATCAATGGTGATCACCCTTGACTTAAGAGGTGTCCAACTGTGCAGTTTAATTTCCCCCCATTACATGGTTGCAGAGTTAGAAATCCTATCACCTTGAAATCAGCAGTGATCACCCTTGACCCATAAGGTGTCCAGTTGTGGAGTTTAACTTTCCTGATATACAGTTGTAGAGACAGAACATGGCCTGATCTGTGACCATGACCTTTGACCTTGAACTTTGTCAGGATCACCACCAAAAGTTAATCACTTGTTCCTTGCACCATGTTTGGCGTTTCCTGAAAATTTCATGAAAATCATAACGTTTTGAGCAATCTTGTACACAGACTGACGCTACAGAAAACATGACCTGCTTGGCCGAAGTAATAATATTAATTGCAGTTTGCAGTTGGTCTCTAAACCCTTGTTTCACATCTAATGTTGGGGTGTGACTGAATGTGTTTAGCAAAAATTCTGCACAGTTTAGCTCCCATGTTGTGTACAGATGTGGTGAATGTGTTAGGTGTTTTAGAATCATGGACATAGAACAACATTAATTCTAAAAATCTGCTGTTGCAAGCTTGATGAGCCTGATTCCATAGAGTTACATGACTTTAGCTGTTGAGATAAGACGAAAGACAAAAGAGAGAAAAAAAAGTCTACTTTTCTACATTTATATATTGGAATTTTTTTTCCATAATAGTGCTTTGTTTTCATCTTTGAGGATTTAAATGAATGTAAATGAGAAGTGTAGAGCAGAAACATATGTTCTCTCTTTGATGGAACTGCTTTTAGTTCAGTTCTGTATGAAACATGGCAGAGAGCTCAAGTCTTTCTTGTGTTTGTCGCATTCTGTTTTTAGTGTTCTGTATTTATGTTACATTAAAATCCCAAACCTACTAGTGCATGCATGCAAGAAAAGAGACAAAATGACGGCTTAAAATCAAATACAACTGTTACCAAAGCCAATATCAATGCATGTAGTACAAATTGTTCATATGTGCATGTTAGATGAGGTTTAAGTGTTACACACTACAAACCCATATCTTGTATTCAGTCTAATGTCAACTGCATACTGTATTCCCCTTCTCTTACTGATTGCCTTCCTTTCTTATGAGCTTGTTTGTAGCTCAGTGTGATGTGACTAGTAAATGCCAACACCAACACGCTTTCCCCAAAAGTTCATCTCAAACCTGTCACACAATTCACACCTATCCACAAAACCACCTGATAAACCTCCTACATTCTTGTGCTGGGTTCAGGTTTTACACCTTTTTTTTCTTTTTTTTCTCGAAGACACACTGTTTAGGATGCACATAGCTCAGTCTCTCCTACACAGTATCCACTTACGGTGTTTTGATTGTGGTGATTTTTGGCTGTCATGCATTATTCAAATATACAACCTTGAGTCCTCGCGCGAAGTCGTCCTGCACTCAAGTGTTTGTTTGCTCATGTCATTAACACATCGTTTTGCTGAGAAAGAAAACATCACCTCAGGTCTCTTAGCATTAGCGACCTCACTGCCCACATGGATGTCACACAGCTGTAATTAGCAGCGAGAGGTAGAGCCTGTGGTGGTGCTCGTTGTTAAAGTCATCAGAAAAAGCCATGGAAACATGTTTTTTTGTTTTTTTTTCGTGCTCATTTTGTTGCATCTCATTATATCTTGTCCACCAACAAAGACGGCCTTCGTGGCGCTTTGTCATTATCAGAAATGCAGTATGGTGTATCATATGCCCACTGGTTAACTATAGAGCAAAGAAGAGCACCGAAGCAACATCATGAACGTAGGAAAGCAAGTTGCCGTGAAAAATGTTCCGGCTATAAGAGCACTTGTGGATTTTATAATGTCTATTAATGGCTGAACCTATTTTACACATTTCCTTCTAAAAAGCACATTATCTATAATACAGGCACATAAACATAAAACTGGGAAAAGGTGAGAAAGTTTTACACTTGAAGTGCTGAAGTGAGCCGTGTTGCTGGTGAAGGACTTGATTAAATTATTTGTTGAGCAGCGAGGGGGTAGAAAAGGGGGAGTAAACTAGCTGATTCTCATGAATTTAAAGAGGCTACTTTGCAGGGTTAATATCCATGAACGCTTCCTTAGCAACCACAGTTTCACAGGACTATCATCCAGACTTTCTGAAATTCTAAGTGGTTAGACTTCCAACCTGTTTTCATTATCATCTTAACCACTTCCTGCCATGAAACGGCTGTACCAAGGATGATAGCAGATAACAGAAAAGATAACAAAACATCCAGAGAGGTACAGTAAGTCATTTCAGTTAACATTAAACAGTAATATCTATCATTTGCATGATATGTACCATATATAACAATATAACTATTGTGTTTACAAAGCCATTAAAAGCTCTGCAAACCTGTTTTCTTAACCAGTGTGTTTATTTGAGTGATGAACACCAAAGAGTTTGATACAAACAAACTGTAGATTTATTTTAAAAAATACAATAATACAAAGTTCACAGATCCAAAGCTATTTGCATTCTGAATCAAGAAGATTTCTGACCTGCACTTTAAAGTAATAGTTCAGATTTTTTGAAGTGGAGTTCTTTAAAAAGGTTATGAACAGTTAAGATTTTACCTGTTGTAGATAGCTCTTTGAAAAGCCTCAGTTTGGAGAAATAGAGTTTAGTTCTAACTGGATTGATGAGCTAATAATTGTGGGTCCAAATAGTGGCAGCAGCACTTAGCTGTAGCACTTCTGATGCAGCCTGGGCCACTTTTGACAGAAATATCATAATATTTCTGCTGAACTAACCACATAATACAAAGATGATAATGATGTAAAAGTTTATAAAATATTTTTCACATAAATTGCTTTCAATTAAGGTATTTCTCCAAACTGAGGTTGTTTAAAGAGCTATCTGTAACAGGTAGAATATTTAATTCTAAACATTTTACAGAATCCTATTTTTACTTT
>JAOXNZ010000210.1:11042101-11063180 GCA_028566095.1 Kryptolebias brasiliensis
TCAGCTTGGGTTTCCTGCTGGAGGACAAACTGACCACATTTCCTCACTCTGCTGCCTTCATGAGCAAGTCAATACTGAGCCATTAAAATGTGTGAAATTGAATAGTTTCATCTAATTTGTGTGAGCAAAGTGTTTAAGGATAACGGATTAAATTTTGGGAAATGAAAACTCTACTGATGACATTTTTTCTTTAATTGAGCTCATTTTACCTTAGGTAATAAGCCAAGATGAAGAAAATATTTCTGTTTTGAACGTGCTTTTCTTTTCTTATCAGATTTTCATTTCTGTTGGTCAACTCAGTCACTTCTGTGTTGTTTCAGAACGATCCCATCTGCGCTTTACCTCCTTTACCACAAACAAAAATATGTATTCTATGAGTGAATTGTTATAGTGTTCATACTCTCACTGATAATCTTATTTATCTATTGTAATATTATCAGGCAAACGGCTGTGGAAATGAGTTATAGCAATGACACATGACATTAGAGTAAATATTTTGAAGTATAACCATACAGAATTTATTATGAGAACCCTGTTGAAATTAAAAGCCTAACAAAAAGAATGTGTAATACCAGCTGCCAGAGTCTTTTAAATAAAATCATCTTATGTTGAGAAGGATCAGAGTTAAAACCATTTTAGTTTAATCTGGTGAATAAAGTTTTGTACAATCTCATGAGTCTTTTTGTTTTTGTGTTTTAATAAATCAGTTTTTGTTTATCGAGATGAGTCTGCATACTGGGTCATTTCGCTCCAACCTGATAAATATCTGTACAATTTACTGAAATGTAGACATTTTTGTGTTGATTAGTGTTGCTTAGTTGTGGTGGCCATCTTGAATTGTGCAAACTTTAAAAGTTAATCAGTTGTACACCTAACGATTAGTTTGGGAAAGTTTTATTAAAATTTGTCTAGTGGTTCATGAGATATTTTGTAAACAGACAAACACGTGGAGGCAAAATCATATTAGTTTGTCTCAGGGATGTGTGATAATTCCTTCAAACCTTGAGGAAACGTCTACCAAAAGCTTTCTATTTAAGCGGAACCATCATGATGGAACCCAGTTCTCCCACTACCTCTGTTCGTTCATCTACACATTTTTAATTTTTCTGTTGAGTATACTTAACTAACACACACGGCACAGACATAGGCAAAAACATTATCACCTTTCACGTTTGGCAGTGGGAGATGATTATTGTTTGACACAATTATTGTCAAATATAAGTTGTACTGCATTATAAATATTACAGTGCATGTCTATCTACTCAGTTACAAGTGATATATATTGGTCTATCGTGCTGTAAGGCTACCTACATCTAGCCTTAGCAAACACCAGTCAGTGCACATGTACATTTTCCGCCTCCCTTCCTCCTCTGACCCAACCTGTCAGATCTGAACCAACCCAGAACATTTAGCCCTGTTTTCCCCCACCTTACAGCTCCTCAGGGGCACTTCTCACGGCCCAGCCTGATCACAAGCGCTCCAGCTGCGGCTGACAGCCTTGGGGGCTGAGGGGGTAAGAGGTGGTGATGCTGCTCCCAGACAACAGCATGAAAAGCTCCAGACTATGACAACAAGACCCGAGGACCTCTGAGATATATTTACACACAAACACATATGTGTCACAACCAGCACCACCACACACACTCACACAGACACGTGCACTATGATAAAAGTGGCATATAAGCAAACAAAGTCATGCTTTAACACTTAAAAATCAAGGGCAAAAAGTTTCATTTGAATAGCCTGCAATCCTTAGTTAAATTTAAAGAAATAAGGAATATTAGCAATTATAATTTAACAAAATATCGTGCTACCTTTTATGAATGTGTGTCAGAACTGTTCACGTTTCAGTTTCAGCTTCCCGCAGGTAGGTAATGACCACATCTTTTCATTTTTTTGAGAAAGATAAAAGAGGTGTGATAAAACAGTGTTCATGGTCCGCATTGTTAACACGAGCAAACACAGCACTTTTAATGTCTCACTCTTGTTCAAAGACACAGAACCTAAGATGTAGAAGCTGAAAGGGGGATGCGGTGCCTCTGCTGGCTTTGCTGTAAACTTTGAAATAAAAGAAAAAGGAGTTAGTGGGCACTTTAAAGTTTAATCTGTGCTCCCGATCATTATGTGAAGCTTGGTGCTTTCTGCCTGAGGGATCAGTGTTTTTCATTATAAGGGGGGTAATCTCTAGTAATCATAATAAGCCTAGCATTTTCTCTTTATCAGCGTAATGAAGGCTATTCTTGTCCTAGGGGATGTGTTGTTATCCTGTTGTTAGATGTGTGTAAGTGTGTGCATATTTGTCTTTTCAGAGTGCTGTGATATTCTAACTCAACACCAGCAGGTCCTCGAGGAGAAAATCAGGACCATGGACAGAGTCAGATGAAGAGCGCACCCGGCATAAAAGATACCTTTAAAACTGAAGATAAGACGGAATCCTGAGCTACTAATTACTGTCACACTATCCTGAAACAGCCAAGTCTGATGAGAAACTGAGTAGAGAATGAGTTATACAAAGAGCTCCACATTGTCAGACTTTATACTCGCTTTCAAACTGACTGAGCCAAAAATAAAAGTCCATTTCATGCTACTGATCACACAACTTATAGTTAGTTCAGTTGTTAGACAGAGAAATGCTGTTTAAATCTAACTTTTTTACTTATGTGGATTTGTAATTAAAAATAGTAAAAATGATGGCCCAAAAGTACTACTCTTTTATTCATTCTGTATACTTGCTCAGTCCTGTTCAGGGTCACAGGGCAAGTGTCTGTCTCAACAGTTCACAGAGATGAGGACACTACTGCTAATCTGCAGTCCATTGCTGGGCTAACACAGAGACAAAGAACCATACATTCAGGCACATATAAAATAATGATTTATTTCATGAATAACATTTAAATACTGTACAATTAATTTGTCTACATGTGGGTATGCTTATATATACACACAAAGAAAGACATCTTCAAATATAACTATTTCACATCCTACATAATATATGGACCTTTTTCATGTATTTTAAATTTGTCTTTTATTGACATCATAATGGTCACCAGTATCACGCCTTCTCCATAATAGCAGGAGTGCTAGGACCCTCAATTTCTCCTCAGTGCTTTTACCTCGATGCAGCTTAGGGACAGCACGACACTCACACAAGCAGCTGCTAAAAGCTGCCCCCCATTGACTCTCACCTCTGGGTAACACAGATAAATACCCAGCTTTAGTTTCAGTAGGCAATAGCGGTGTGTCTGTGTGTGCTTGTGTGTAAATGTAACAGTACAAGCACCATGAAAGATGCCTTTTTTAGGCTGAAATGAAAGTTAAATACACATGTTAGCATTTACACTTACAGTGACACAATACTAGCCGGAAATGGGGCCGTGTTGACCTGCTTTTAACTGTTCTTTAATCACATATTTGTACCTGAAAAGAAAATTTTCAGGTTAGAACGATCATTATTTATCAGTATTAGAGAAAGCCTGAAGCAATTTAGAACAACTAGGGGTTGTCTTCAAGGCGTCTGTTCTTTTCTGTACACCTGAGGAATCTGTGTTTTTGTGCACAACTTTTAAAGCAAGACACCCTTCAGCTATGATAATCTCTGCAGGACTGCAATTAAGGACAACTGAGATCAGTTGTTTTATCAGTGCAATAACTACTTCTCAGTTTTCTCATCAGAGAGAAGTTGTTAAAGGACTGAATTGGGAATCGCTGTTTATTTTTTTACAAGATGTGCGCATTTCGGGAGGTAGTGAGATGATTATTCCCTCTAAGGTTTCTTCTGAACACTCAATTAATATGTTGCTCAGCCACCCAAGTGATTATTTGTTTATTTGTCTTTTGTTGACTGCACACAATCCCACACCCCCGAGTCACACTGGCCCCTTGTTAATTATTTTGTCAACCCTTATATCTCTGTTAATTGTTGTGAGTTTGTTTATCCCGGAGATCAAATTGAGGTTTTTTTTCTTGTTCTTTTGGGGTGGGGTGTATTTCGGGTGGCTGCCAAACTCAGTTCAGCCTGGAAGATAGATGACTTCATACCATTTTGCCTGACAATGAAAATCACTGTAAAACACACTGATGTTAAAATTTGGTTTTAATAGATGATGTTGGGATCACATTCCTTTACTAAATATAGTTCTATTTAATGGCTATCATAGAAATGTTAGACATGCAGACATGATTAAAAAGCTGTTCATCAACTGAGGCCGCTATCTGTCCTATATTACACTTAACAACGTTAAAGTGCTGTGGGCTGTAGACATGATATTTTTATAAGGATGAGTGAAATGAACTGAGTGCAGTATAATTCTGTTGTCAGACAAGCTGGTGTGGGATGTGTTTGAACCAAACAACAGGCCATACTAATTCAAATATAAATCCAAGTGTACCTGTAGCTCCAATGCTCTCTTGTGGAGTCATAATCTTCATTTTGTTTATAATTTTAAGGGTATGTTTACAGTTTTACTGAGGCATAACGTGATGTATTTAGCGATTTAAAAAGATCCTAGCTGGAAACAGTGCCATTTAATTTGTAAACACAGGCATTTATATATAATGCAGCTGCATTAGGACCAGTTGTACCAAAAGGGGTCCACATAAAGTGACAATTAAAAATTTTAACTGAGGGAAAACCGATAAATAAATAAAACATAATAAAATAAAATAAAATGTCCTGAAGCATCCATCAATGATTATGCCAAAATTACAGATGGACAGACTGATCCAAACACTGATAATATCTAAAACAATGTTTGCATTGGTATTATTTAGTTATTGCTCATTAATTTGTTTTTGTGCTGTCACATGACTTAGCAGTGCTTCGGGCCGACAGACACATATTGGCTTCCAGTCTAAAGTCATGCATTGAATTTGTTCAGCTATTTTAACAAGATATCAAGTGAATCAATTCAGCACAAGTGATCAAGTAGAACAACAGAGGAGTGGAAGACAGGGGAAACAAACAAAGACTGTTTTATGTACATTGAAAAACCATATTCAGCAACAGAACAGTTGGGGTTTAGTGGTGGAACACAATTACAGCTGACATCAGTGCAAAAACATCTTCTAGCTAGCTAATTAACTGGTATTAGCTTGCTAAAAACAAAACACATATGTATTTTCCTATGTATATTTGATTAACTTACTTTTTCAATAGGCGAATTTAGTCTCTGTCTGAGGCAACATGTGGCTTTTTGTGGTCACTTCCTGTCCTTGCGTTGGTTGGCATCTTATTGATTCATACTGCTTCAAAGTGTCTAATGACATATCCTGGTGCCCTTTGAATATTTTGAATTCCCAGTGCTGGCCAAACAAGGTCATATTTTAATTTTTCTATTCAGTCACTTTCAGTCAATGCTAGAAAAAGTAGCATATTCAGCTCTTTCCATAAACAACTAAAGTCTACTTAATTAAATCATCTTTTTATTGTAAAAAACATTACAAACTGCTAAGAGTGGTATGAACTGTTGTGGCAATATCCACAATTTACTCAAACACATGAAAACTATAAAAATAAAGTGCAAAAATGAAGACAGAAGAAAAAAAATTCTTTAAGACAGACCCAGAAGTCCAACACAGAATAGGAAACCACACACTGGTCTGTTATAAAGGAAAGTATGTAAGCTGCTTATAAAACCCAAACGAAATCTATTATTTGTATTTAATATCCCTGAATTTACTTGATGGTGCTTGAGTAGCAAATTTTACAAGAACTGTTTCATATATTTGATCTTTTTGTTTTATTTAAAAAAGACATACTATGGAGTAATACAGTAAGTTTGCATGCAAAATCATATTGTTGTACACTATCAGCTGTGTTTTCTTCAGTATCAAGTCCATCTAATGTTGGCCACAAGAAAAAAAAAAACTTAGGAATTTGCAACTTTTTTGTAAACTGTGGCTTCAGTTTTGCAGTTTATAAAATGAGCCCATGTTTCATTTAGTTGTCAATACATGTCACAATTTAGTCATGTACTACCATCAAATATACTGTATATTGTGAGACTGAGCTGCTGTTAGTAATTTTGCCTCATCTGTTGTTGAAATGTTGAGTGGCAGTCTGAAGGATAAGAGGTAAGAATAGTGTAATGTCTGTACAAACAGTACCTACACTGAATATACTCCATTGGGGCAATGTGCGGACAACTTACTGTATTGCTTTTCATGTTTTTACTTTACTTACAAGCAAAAGAATATACTGCAATCGTCACTTGACCTTGGACTGGAAATTATACACAAAAAAGGAAGTGTTTCAGAGAACAAAATGTTTTTTTTTTAATATATAATCTGACAGGTTTGGGCATTCAAAATCTGAGACCACATTTCTTATAAGTTAATTATTAAGAAATATTTTTTATAAAATCTTCATTTTCATAAAAGCTTAATTTTAATGCTGTTGTTGCATACTTGAATAAAAGGGACTTTAAAGTAAAAAATACTTTTAAAAGAAGGTTTTTATTCCTTTCTCATTTTGAAAACACAGAAACACAAGCACATCAGCCCACGTTTTACTGAACAGTACATGTACATGTCCTCCACACTATGATTTCGTTTCCTAAATATTGCTTATTTACAAACTGTCAGTGTGCTACAAATAAGGATTTTCACTGACTGCACGTTAACTTCTCTAATAGCTTGGTCAGAATACAAAGACCTTGGTGAGCACATAAATGTTTTGCTAAAAACAAGAACTTTGCTAAAGTGTAACATTTATTGTTTCAGTAGCTTTTATCTGGATGTGTGCAGTAACCAAACAAACCAGAAGTGCTCATGGATCCACAGAATGCCCTGACACTATTAGTACACTGTAATTTGTCAGGCCAACTATCAATGTTGCATGACTGAACTCAGAATTGATTGAAACTGGGTAAGCAGTGTTTCAGAACCTGGGACAAAAGGTCAGATGGTTAATATCAGGGTTGATGAGCCATGAACTGATATGTTTCGTGTTCATTTAGTTTTGTGTAATGGGCACCACTGTTTACTCAACTTAGTTTCAAATTATTTTCCAGGCCTTAAAAAGAGCTCTAAGAATATACTCTCATTTGACTTGTGCGTTACAGCGTTTGGCCAAGTTTCTACACTAATAACAGTAAAACAGTAAAATAAGTACACAATTGTACCTTAAAGGGTACAAAGGCTTGTCACTGGGGTGGTACCCTCAAAGGTACTATTATTGTACCCTCAACAGTGGGTACTTATTTGTACCCCGGACAGGTCGCAAGTCCATCACAGGGCCACATAGAGACAAACAACCAGTCACACTCTCACCTAGGGACAATTTTTAGAGTTACCAATTAACCTGAATGTTTTTGGTCTCCGGGAGGAAACCGGAGTAAACCCACGTGTGCACACGGAGAACATGCTAACTTCACACAGAAAGGCCCCAGGCCGGGATGGGCCTTTCAGCCTTCTTGCTGGGAGGTGACAGCTCTAACCACTACGCCACTGTGCCACCCTTGCACAAATCAAGTATTTTTATTTAATTTTGGCTTAAGAATACTTAACTATAGCCACTCAACCATTTAATCAATTTTTTGAACCTATTACCTTCAAATCACATTGTTTTAATATTTTTTCTTTCCTTGATGTCCATCTTCTGAAAGTGTATCCTACAATCATCAATAAAGGGTACATATATGTACCATTAACTACTTGGGAACATAAATGTACCTTTTAGGCCCTCAAGAAGTACAATTATGTGCCATTAGGTTTGATTATTAGTCCTATAGGGGTACATAAGTCCAGGCTGTACCTCAGGGGACAGAAATGTACTATCACTGTACCCCTATTTTTGAGAGTGTATGGTGCTGCAACCTGGTGAACAATGAAGTCCAGTTTTAAAGTTAAGATCTTAGGGTTCTGTGAAAAGGTTATGAACAATATTTTACTTAGTGTAGATAGATTTTTGAATGGCCTCAGTTTGGAGAAATTAAGATTATTCTGGCTGGATTGATGAGCTAACGTTAGTCTGAGCGGGATCATGACCAAAGAGGACTGCTGCAGTCCCTATTACAACTCCAGCTACAAAGATTTCATAGCGGTTCATGCAAATACTTTATAATACTTTTGCATTGCCATAAATTTATCATTGTGCAGTGGTTTACATAAAATTCAGGTGCAAAAAACCGCAGCAGAGACTTAGATGCAGCCATTCATGTACAGTTTGAGGCACTTCTTGCAGATGTATAATAACATTACTGCTGGAATAACCATGTAATGCAAAATTTACAGCATTGTAAAAGATTTTTGTTTTTAAATGACGTGTGTAAACCACCATGAAATCTTTGATCTTGGAGTTGCTTTAAGACTGCAGCAATCGGCTTTGGTCTTGATCCTGCTCGTACTAGTAGCTCGATAGCTCATCAGTTCAGTCAGAAATTAATTATTTCAGTGGTCTTCAAATAAACTGCAGCAAGATTTGTCTAAAAACACAGAGGTGATCAGAGGTTTAATTACAGTGACTGCTAGAAAAGTTGTGCTGCCTAAAATGATTTACTATAAATGTGAGCAAATGTGCACAACTAAAAAAAAACCATTTAATTTAACATTTGATCTGGGTCCAGATGTGACTTCATTCGGTTTCGGATCTGGACCACAGTTTGCCATTTGAGGACCCCTACTCTATTTCTCCAAACAGAGGTCATTCCAAGAGTTATCAACAACAGCTGAGATATTAGTTCACAAACTCTCCACAAAACCCCATTTCGAAAGATCAAAACTATTGCTTCAAAGTCAGAGTGCTCACACAATGCAGACTGACCCATGACATCCAAAAGAATTTATCCTTCAACTCATTTTTCCTATTCTGTTCAGCAGTGCTTTAGGGAGTTTATCACCCCCTGGGCAGGAGAGGTGCAGGAGATGAGACAGAATTCTAAAGTTTATTTAACAGCAAATAGAGACGTACAAGCAAAATTACACCTAATCCATTAAGAATCACCACATAACCTAATGTGTGTGTGTGTGCTTTGCAGGCACAAAGAAACTGAATAAAATTTGACTGAGACTTGAGCAATCTGTGAGGTAACTGAGTAAACCACTGCACCACCGTGCCCCCCAGTGTAAAAATGTGCAAAGCAGACTGATGTTTTTTTTTCTCTGTATACGTTTTATAAAAAGTAAGGCCAGAGCTGCAGGTGAAAAAAAGCAATCAATTTCTTTCTGATATTAAATCAGCAATGCAGGCAATTTTATTGAATCATTTGATAAGTAATGGTGAAGGTAAATAAGGTTACACTTAAAAAGATTCAGCTGTGTTTCATTTTTCCCTGTTTGGCCATTGACTCAGCATCTTTGCTTGTGCTATCTATTCAGGCTTTGGCTGGAATATTTCTTTAAGCTTCCGGAGAAGGTCAGAAAAGTAATTAACCTTGTTCTGTGTGCATCAACACGGCGACTGAGACAAGAGTGCTCTCTCCCTCCCTCCCTCTTACTATAATAAATTGCACACACACGCAAGCACAAACACACACGTTTTCTCCTATTTAAATTAATCGAAATAAAGAAGGCTTTACCACATTGTCCAATGCTCACATCAATTTAGTCTTTACCAGACCTACTCTCAGACAGACAGACACTGACATTTAAATAATAGCACTGTAATCACAGGAAGCAGGAGGAGACATTTTGCTGTTTTGCTCTCACTTCTTGTTGGCTGCTCCGTCCATCTCTTGCGTTCTTCATCCTAGCATTTTACTTGGCATTTGTCTGCACAGCTTCACCCTCCCGCAGTGCTCTTTCGCTCTGCGAAGTTGGACATTTTCAATTTAAGAAACCCACACAGGTGTTGAGAGGGCTTTAATGGAGATGGTGTTTCTCAAACTCCCCTCCCCACCCCCCAGCTGAGTTGGCCGCCTGGAGGCTTATTCACGTAGGCTGAGTGATTTCTTGCTGTGCACTTAAATGGCGCAACCCCTCCTCTGACTTGCAGTCACATTACCACTTCTGTTTTCACAAATAAGCTTGTTACATTGCTTAATGCTCCCCTACCTTTTACACAGCAGGGTAATTATTCTAAAACCAGCTACTGAACAAATTTTACAATTTTTTTTAGTTTTTGTTTCAATGTCTTCTATAATTACACTGCATCTACTGAATCTATTCAAAAAGTGATCTGGGTTTGTAACTTAAAGGTTTTGGATAGCAATACATAATATATCCTGGTACTTACAGAGTACATACTTAGTTTTTACCAGGTACGTATCTGGTACTTAGAGGCTACATACCTTTTACTTAAGGGTACATAGCTGGTACCTTCAGGATACATTCCTTGTACTTACTGGATAAGTACCTGGCCCTATGGGTTACATAGCTGGTACTTACAGGGTACATACCTGATACCAACACGGTAAGTACCTGATATTTACCAGGTAAATACCTGGTGCTTATAGGTTACATAACTAGTACTTACATATGTGGTACCTACAGGATATGGACCCTGTAAGTACTAGGTACATGTCTTGTAAGTACTGGACAACAAGTCACTTCATAATAAAGCCCAGTTCTCATAGGTACCAGGCGCATATCCTCTAAGTACTGAGCTATATTATTTGTTGCTGCCAAAAACCACTGGTTGGTCTTTGAAGACCCACATAAAGATATGGTGTACAAGGTGAATTATGTCTTGCTACCAGTATTTTTTTTTTGTTTGTTTTGTTTTTTAAGAGAAGGTGCTCTTGTTTGTTGGGAAGATTTGACAGTTTGGACAAAGAAATATATATAATGTTTTAAAAAATGTATTGTCGAGCCGTGAACATAAATGAAAACCTGATTGTGTTTGTTCCTCTCTTTGAGGCTCTGAGCCCAGTGTGGTATTTTTGCTTCCACAAGCAGCCAGGTTGTTTATAATGCATGTATCGTACTGTCATCACATAACGCTTTTGATCACAGAAGATGGATATTCACTTTCACGCATCATTTAACCAGAAGATGACAACTACGGCTAGCAACATCAGATGCAACAAATCCAGATGCACTGATGCTCCCTCAGCCAGCAGATAGGAAACCTAAAAAAAGGATGTTCAAAACCATTTTATGTGGTTTCCCTTGTTATACTATCTTTACATACAACTTTTTTTTAACAGTCTCAGTGCAAGCCAGGTAAAAACTATCCTCATTTGATTTATGTTTGCAGAGAGGTATGTGAGTTATCAAACAAAACCACATGGTTGTTCTGTCATCCATTGCCACAAAAGGAAAACAAAAAACCCTCTGCCATAAAAATAAGTACACTTGCGAAGGTTAGAGAAGTAGTAATGGGATAAGTTGCCAAACACAGGTTTAACACCCATGGAAGACCTTGGAGCAGTTTTCACTTAGTTCCACCTGGGAGACCACAGTTGGTGTCCTCTGGGAGTTCTGTCTGAAACCACTCTGTTATGCTTTCTCCTAGTTTTACCCTCACCTGCTTTCTGGTAAGGCACAAAAACTCACGGCCAAGTTTAGCATAACAACAGCTTGATTAGGGATTCAAACAAAGCTCATGGTTTGGCCTGAAAAGTGCCATTTTAATACAAAAATCCTACTGGACTTATCTTGCAATGGAAGATTTGTTACACCAAATTCCAATTTGTTGACTAGATTGTTTCACACAATATAGTTTTACAAAAATTATGTAAAGATAGTTATATTTCTGGCAACTTACTGTCAAGGCAGTCAAAGCATTATTTAAAATTGAAGTTGTTGAAATACTTTTGCTGGTTGCTCAAATACACACAATGCTTGTCCATCATTGTAGGTATGGTTTTTAGTTTTGTTAATTATTATTTTTTTACTTATAGGGACGTCCATGCTATAATACAGCTGCCATAAAACATCATGATGTACCGTGCCAACATGTTGTATGCTGTATGAAAGTGTGAAAACAGTTCAGTAGCTACTTGCAACGTTTTCAATCTGGGTATTTCTAGTGGTGGTAATGATAGAGCTACTGTACATTCAATGTAGTTAGACATTTAAAATCCAAACTCTTGGCTGAGTACACAAAGCTCACCCATCTAACTCTTAAAGCTAACATGGCTAAGCAACACAGTTTAGAAGACACTCTAAAGAGAAGAGGCAAGTTTTCATGGGATGGCATTAAAGCAGAAAAGATTACAGATAAGGTGAATCAGTTTATCGATCTGGATGACCAACCCAACACCCTACGCTCTCGACACAACATAACATAACCAACACCTGAGTTGCATAATAAAGTTCACCATCAAAGGGCATATTTGTTTCCTTCTTAATTAAAAAAAACGTTTGAGGAACAACATGATCACAGGTTTTCTTTACTTCAATGTAGAGGTATGACAGAGGTATGAAGCAGATGATAGCATTGATTTAATAACTTTAAACCCTTAGGTCCTATTTTGGATTGATCTTGTTGGCAGAAAGTGCTGCTGCCCTCAGTACAGGGGCCGCTAGTGATGTAGCGGTTAAAGTACTTACAATATATGATGTCTGCAAGCCTATGCTGTAAAAAATACAAAAAAATGGAAGTATTAGATTGAGACTTGGTATCAACCAATACTTAATCTTAACTGACTTGGATTGATTTTGAGCATAAAAAAAAATCTTGATCTATAGTTTTTAATTCTTGTTTTTTTTCTGTTCACTACTCATCTGAACATTGTTACTTTTATTAGTGATTGTCCCACAGTGTTTTTACACTCTTGTTTTTTGTTCATACGTCCTTGTTTGTGTGTCTCACATCCTCATGTCCTGTATTGTCCAGTCAAGTCAAATCAAATTTATTTATATAGCACTTTTCAGCAGTGCTTTACAGCGTGAAAACACAAAAACACAGAGTCATCGTGAAAACACACACAACAATATAACAAGCTAAACTAAACTTAGTTAAAACATGAGCTAAGATAATCTAAATAAGACACAAAAGTAAATGAACTAAACTAAACTAAACTAATGGTACCAGAAGACTAACTAAGAGTACCAAAGGCCAACTAAGGGTTAAAACATTTGAATAAAAGGCCAACTAAGGAACAGAGAATATAAACAGCTAAGCTAAACTTATGTCCTACTAAATAAGCTTAGCCAAGCAAACTAAAATACGTTTAAGCAAGCAAAGCCAGAATAAAATTGACTAAGTCACACTAAAATAAACTGAGGAAAACTAAACTAAGATATTATAAGTTAAAATTAAACTATGATTTAAGAACCTCAGCTGAACAGATTAAGATAAACTACACCTTTGCTAATGCTAATTCAACTAAATTCCAGTAATATCTTATCTTTTCTTTGTTGATTTCCTGCTATGACACCACCTTTTCTTTAGTTTTACAAAAAAAAAACAAAAAAAACTTGTGCTTTTAACATCATTTGCTCCTGGTCCTGCATATGTGTCCTTTCAACCATTTGCCCCATGGCATCTCTTGCTGGATCAAAAGCACATCAGCGGTGGATTAACTTCAACCTCCAATTTCACCTCAGTCATTTCACACATGACACCAAAATGGGAACAGGGCAACTCATACTTACAGTAACTTAAAAGCATTGCTTGAAAGAGTACTGACTCAGTTGCTTAAAAAAAACATTTTGAATGGCTGCAAAAATCTGTATGCTTGATATGAGATTAAAAAAAAGTTAGACTGTAATTCAGCAAAGCTAGAAAGGCATGATGGACACCTGTGCTCTTTATCTAAATATTCCCTAATTAGTTTTTAAAACTTTCTCATTAAACTTTTCTTTCGGTCAGGATGAGAAAGGGTCATGACAGGGTGTAACCCCTCTGGTCTCAATGTTTTTTTAGGGGCTTTAGCATTATTATTTGTCCCCATAATGTGTCCAGAAAATTGCTGACGCTTGCTATCTTAATGAGAAAACTGCATGTTCAGCTGTCAGAAGATATTTGGCTCATTTGACCTCTCCAGAGTTCCCTGCCCACACAAACCTGTTTTTTGCCCATATGTAACGAGAGTTCCTTCCTGTACTTTGCAGGTATACTTTAGACAGGACTGCAGAGAGTTTGCGTTTAGGCATTGTGTTATCGGTTAAAAAAATTGTGATGCTTCATTGCTACATACTGGGTTTGAAATGAGTTTTGGGATTGCGCGACGATGATTAAAACAAGTGCCATCAAAGGAAGCAGAGCAGCTGTGGATAAGAGGAGCGCATTCATCAGAGACTAACAACAGATACCCTGCCCAATTATACAGCATCAGTCAAGATGTGAATCATCACTTCAATCACCACCTTTGAAACACGATCAGAAATGCACAAAGTGTTAGAATCAACAAAACCAAAGACTTCTCAGAGGAACATGGGCCGGGGAGTGTGAAATACAAAAAAAAAGGCCATAAAAATTGTTTACTCAAACTTATTAGGTGTTTATTATGGGAGAAAAAAAATTAATTCAAAAGAAAATTCAAGGACAACTCTCCTCCAAGGCACTACATCACCCAAATGTCTATTTTTCTTCATTTTGCCATTCAGGAAATAATTTTCTAATGACTTTAGTACATAATTGATATAGAGCATCTGTTGTTGGGCAAGGCGAAACCCAGATTTTCTTGCCAAGGGGATCTCTGACTGTGACACAAACATTGCAGAGTCACCCCTTTTCGGAGGTTTGGAACAACATGCTCTCAAAATTCACTGTGACATACATGGCAATCAAATCAACTGCTAAGACATCTTGTTTTTGAGAGTGTTGTTCTTAAAGGCACCTTTAAGATAAGCTGTTGATGAAAAGACTTCTAAAGCACTTCCCCCTCGCAGTTTACAATGTGAGCATCTTATAGTTTCAGTTATGTTGCTGTGTACTGAATGCTTTATGACATAATACTTAGGCATCGGTCAATAAAAATAAATCTACCGAAGCATATCTAAAATGATCATTGTCTGGGAAAGGAATTATTGCTATTTTAACACATTTATATTTGCTTTAATCATCAGTTGTAAGTCTTTCTATTATGTCTTGTGAGCAAAGACCAGATCTCATTTAACAACCATGATATGAGTTCAGTTTAAAAAAAAAAGTCTTACAGATTGAAGCTGGGAACAGAGGTAGATCAATTTTTATTTGAGTAAAAAACAGTCAATACAGTTTAATATCGTCCTTATCACCACCTATAAACAGTGAACTGTTTATAGCCTCTGCTTTACAAAATGAACATGAGCGCAAACATGGGAAACAGAGAGAAAGCAAAGACAGCAGACAAGCAGCGAGACAGCAAATGAGACAGAAAGACGCCGTGGAATTGCCTCGAGTGAGATGTGGCACAGATGGTGGGGAGTATTGGTAATGGGGGGGCTGCCATCTTGTGTTCTCCAGACACATAACTCAAATGCACCATTATTACATTGACACAGTCATTGCTTCACAAGCATCTCCCTATCTGGCCTGCATTCTTACGCTGTAATATAGAAAAATATGGGAGACATAATTCATGGAAAATATCCATGTACTGAACAATGAAATAAATTTCATCTACTGTGAGACGAAATTTTATTATTGACAGATTTATTAACTCTTGAGATCGACTAGATGAAGTTGGAAAATAATAAAACACTCCATTAACTTCAGTGCCATCTTTTGAAAATTTCAAACAAGAGTAGATGTCAGATAATAAATGCGAGCCTCCACTTCTCATCTGATTGTTGAATTTTTATTGTAATCCGAGGTGCTGGCACCTTTCATTTGGATGTTGCAGGAGAAGTGTTTGCACAACAAAACGGGTGAAAAACAACAACAACTACATATCCAAAACAAAGAGCACATTTGAAAACAGCAACTTTATCAAAACAAAAATGTTACACAAAGACAAGAGCCAACACACAGTGTTGCTTTGTTCTTCTCCTCTATTGGTCCTCAGTGACTGGGCAGTTATCTATGTTGTCATGCCCCCCAGGATAATTGCTGAAATCTTGCAGCTGGTGAGTGGAGGTGGTCCAGCTGGAAGTGTTTGGCTGCATGGTCAGGACACCCTAGGCCATCTGGGGCTGCATGCTGCTTGGCTGAGCTTTAATTACCACAGTATTTGCACTTGTCAAGATTTTAAGATAACATTATCTGATTATGTAACCACTGTATGAAAAAAATGGACATACTGCAGCCTCCTGATCCGACAAAAGAGGCGGAGGCAGAAGTTCTTCAAAAAACTCATTACATGTAAAGGTCAGCAGGTATGAAGTTCTGTGACTGAAAAGTCAGACTTTATAGTTATATGAGAAAACATCCTCAGTGTGTGTGGTTTGTTAAGTAGTATGAACACAAGGCAGGGCTAGATAGAAATGTCCAGTTTTATGGGTGACATTTTAGAATTTCTCTGTTCTACAAACACAGTGGCAACCAGCTCATTTCAATTATGACCAAAACCTAAAGAACACATACTTTGATAACCAGGAGCTTAGAATTTACCACCAAAACAAGTTCAGATTTTTAGTTGGCCACACAAACTAAGCCTCTGGGCTTCTACACAGATTATTTTTTCAAAAATATAGACTTTAGAAGACTTAAATTTCTAGATTTTCCAGCCAATTATTGTGGCATTTTTTATGTTGAAGTATGGAGTATGGAGTATGGAGGGCACGGACATGGTTGATACAGAGTTGACTCCAACAGTTAATGCCACAGTTTTAAAAACAGAACTTATGTAATGGTAAAATATAATGCTTAATAATGTTTGATGCCGTCATCTAAACTTTAAAAATGTGTTTATCTGTTAAGTGCTTGTGTAGACTTAGAGATAAGAACAAACTGGTTGTGCAGATGTGTTTCTCAGCACAGGGCTGTTGGTCAAGGCCTTGGACGCCACAGGGCTGTTGGTCAAGGCCTTAGACACCACAGGGCTGGTTGAAACCAGTTTTGTCTATGGTGTTGTGTCTAGTGCAATTTTCAACTTTTGAATCACCCAGCTGCTCAGACGCAAAGGGGAAGTCCCAGCATGCAATAAATAGACAGACAAACTCAGACAAACTGTTGAAATGTGTGTGACCTGCTCTCCTTGTGCACGGGTAAAACTTTACTTTAAGAAGAACTGAGCTTGAGTCTGAATTAATTTTTTACACAACAACTTGCTTGATCAGTTAGCTCTCAGAGTATAAGTTGAGGATGACTCTCAGCTACTAACACTCCAAATGTTAGTTCAATATCTGTAAAATTGATTGTTATAGCCATTTCTGTGTTTGCTAAGGGTAGATGTGGAGGCCATCTTGAATTAGGTTGACTCTAAAAGTTGTAGCTGTATACCCAATGATTACTTTGTGAGAGTTTAATTGAAATCTATCCACAGGTTCATGAGATATTTGCTAGCAGACAGACAAAGAAACACACACAAACAAACAACCTTAGGCAAGAGGTGAAGACAAAAAAAAGAAGACTGATCTGAATAAAACAAAATGAAAATACAAAACGGAAAACCAAACACAAAGATCCTCTAAAAGTCTTAGTGCCATGGGTATAGCATTACTTCCTATGGTGATGTTTGTACATAAAATGTAAAGTTACCTTGCAGTCAGTGTCCTCTGATGTTCTGACATAAATAGAAAAACGTCTTCCATCCCTTCACACTTTGTGGCACAAATTTTAGTCAATAATACCTAATGATTTTGCACCCTGTAAAGGAAACTCCCATAAAAACATCTCTACATAAGTCAGTGCTCACATAGTACACTGGTTCTGATTTGTGCTAGCTTGCTTTTCAGAAAGTTCACAGTTCCTTAAAAAAGTGGTCAGGCAAGCTCCTTGCTGTTTTGCCAAGTTCACACAAATATCTCAGTGATACTCAAAGGGAGTCTGGTTTCATAAAATTCTTCCCAAGAGAGTCTGGAGTATTTTTAACATTCACTTTTTCAGACACTTGCATGTGTTAGAATATACATGGACTAAATCTGTAATCTATGGATACTGTTGCTCTATCTATATTCTCAAAGTATTGGTATATTATTTTCTGGCATGGATTTCTGTTTGAAATCCATGTGGCACTGCACCTTCATCTTCCAGCTGGTGAGGGATTTTTTTTTGTCTTGATAATGTTGGGCTTTCCAAGTTCAGGTGTGCTACAGCCGCTGAGTTTTCTCCAAAATTCTGCTGACTGCTTTTGCACACGAGAAGAATTTCATTATAACTTTACATGCAGATTTGTGCTTTGCCTTTATAAACAGATGCTCTAAAAAAAACACGTCTATGCTCTTCTTACTCTTTGTTCTGTTTCACTTCTCTTTTAAAAAGTACAAAAGTGTGTTTTTTGCACGAGCACACAAATTAGTTTTTACACGTACACAAACCTGAGCTCCCACCACCGTCCTCCATCAGAAAAAAGTTCAATTTAAACCCCTGAATATCTTGTTGGAATGTGTATTTACATATTTAACAGTCTTGCTGTGTGTGTACAGAGCTATGTACAAATACATTTTCAGCTCTGTGTGAATGGTAGATGTAGAGCCTCAGTTAAAATGACAACTTTGACAAAAACCAAGGAACACAGTGGCCAGTAATCAAATTAAATTGCGTCCCATCTAACCTGCCTAAATATGAGCTAGCCAACTCAAGAGGACAATTAAATAGGAGTAGAGAGCAGCATGCAAGATTTTACATCAGTCTCAGTCATGCAGGCATCTTAGATTTAGTGAGATGAAAAGCAGATTAGGAGGTGAGATAAAACATGTTGAAGGAGGCAAAAGACAAGACACACCTTAGACCTTGGTTGTGTAGTTTTTTTTCTTCTTGGCAGAGAGGGAAATAGCCCATGTCCTGACCATCTAGGCACCCCTGCATGACAAAATGCTGCAGCCCACTGTGCTGAAATGCAATAAACCGCCACAGAAAACAGAGCAAAAGGCCTTTCATTCTCCAAAACTGGAACCAGAAATCTGACAACCATGTCTGCAAATCACATCCCCATGCCCATTCTTCACACTTCAAAGAGAAGACATGGCTTTTCTCTTGCTTATTTTATCCTTAATTTTATCAGGAGGAAGCAGGAAAAACACACTGGCTAATAGACTTTTCTCTAAGCATCATATTCATTAGGGTCACCCTAATTTTAAACGATTTACTATGGAGATGGAAAATGGAGGATCATTGATATAATCCTCTTAAAGCACTCAGTATCACTTGTGAAGCACTGATCTGGATGGGGTAATTCCAAATCTTTGACTATCAGAAAGAATCAGGCATTGTGTGCTCTAAATAGTAGTCTGAGGTCAAACAGATCGTCAGCTTAAGAATATCTTTGTTTTAAATTGTGTCTGAACCTGGTATCTGTAACAGCAGAGAGAGATGAATGCAAAGGAAATGGAAATGAAAGAGAGAACAAGAGCTCATCAAAAGCTTGATTGCATTTCAATGAAAAACAATCATGTTGTTTCAATTCTCTTGTTTTTCACATTTTGTTTGGAGATCCAAAAATGACTGCAGAGAGACAATCAGATTCAGAAGAAAACGAGCAGCAAATAAGTCTCATAGCAGAGATGCAGAGTTGTCTCTTATGTAAAGAGCCTTGGAGCTGATCAGAGAATAGGTTGAGACAAAGTGAGCTTATACTTTACCAGTTCAGGTTTGATTGAAAAATGTTATCTTAAATTTATTACTGTAGATCTATTTACAGGTATATGAAATATTTAATGGGTTTGTTTCAGCCGTACAGCTACAGTATAGCCAAAAAGATTGTGTTAGAGCATTCCTGTTGGATTTGTATACTACATACTGCATACTCAAGTCAACTTGTACTAAAATGGGAACACCTAAAAGTGTATGTTTGTAGTCTGTTTTTTTCTTTTCATTTTGTGGAACTGGCAAGGCAAGAGGAAGTAAATTAATATTTTTCTTTGGAGGTACAATCTTTCAAACTCCTGCAGCCACAAGGATCACAGGTTTGATGTGACATTTTACACAATATGTGTTTTTTTTTTAGTGTATGTACGTTTGGTGGTTTTGTCATACATGATTATCTGGAAAGTTGTAGATAAGAAACATAAGAAAAACATATAAAAACAAGTGTCCTTGAAAAAATAATGGTACATAGTGAACAAAATAATTAGAGTTAGTTCTTAAATTTGTTAAATCTTTTCAATGAAAGAGCAAATCATCTTCCCATCTTCACAGAGTCCTTAAGTCTGTTTTGTGAAAATGAAGTTTTAAATGTAAAATAAATAAATAAATAAAAACTCAATACAATAATATTTTAATTAGTACACAGCATATTAAAATTTGAAATGTGAAAACTGGTTGATTTTTAAATGCTAAATCCTCAAATGTGTAAGTTACCTTACATGTTCACTAATGCAGCCCCGAATCATCACAAATGTTGTAGCCTTTAAACTCTGGTCTGATACCAAGCCAGCCAGTTCTTCTTCTCTCTTGTCCAGAGGTCACAACATTTAAATTTGGATTTTCTGAGCCACAGGACAGTTTTTCCCTTCACCTCATTCATCTTACTGTCACTGAGCTTTAAACAGGTAGCAATGTTTCTGGACCTTCTTCAAATCTATTTACTCTTTGTGCTGTAATTGCTGTTGAGGATGCAAACTGTGTTCTTTGACAATAATGATCAGAACACTTTCTTACAGTATGCAGTAATTGCCACTATCAAATTTAGGCTTTTTAATGTCCCAAAGATCCCTTTTATTCAAAAATGGTTTATAGGTATCGTCTTTGTGAACAAATATTTCTCCAGATTCTCTAAAACATGCACTGATCTACAGTAGGTGCTGCAGTTACCAGATTCTTTGAAATTCTTTAGGGAAAGATTATTTCTAAATTGCAGTATTTGCTCAACAGTCTTTCACAGTCTGGCAAATTCTTCATTTTCTATATTCATAAAAGTCTCTTTTTTATGCTGTTTTGTGCATTACTGACCTACTTCCATCCATCCATCCATCCATTTTCTTTACCTGCTTTTTCCATTCCGGGTCACGGGGAGCCAGTACCTATCTCCAGCAGTGTGCAAGAGGCGGGGGACACCCTGGACAGGTCGCAGGGCCACATAGAGACAAACGAGACAAACAACCATTCACTCTCTCACTCACACCTAGGGACAATTTAGGAGTTACCAATGAATCTAACATGCATGTTTTTGGTCTGTGGGAGGAAACCGGAGTAAACCCACGTGTGCACAGGGAGAACATGCAAACTCCA
>JAOXNZ010000210.1:11063280-11076048 GCA_028566095.1 Kryptolebias brasiliensis
ACTCCACCCAGAAAGGCCCCAGGCTGGGATGCGATCCTGCAACCTTCTTGCTGGGAGGCGACAGCTCTAACCACTACACCACTGTGCCACCCTGACCTACTTCCAATATCTAAAATTAGCTATGAATTTCTTCAGCTGAATTTTCCTGCATTGCACAAATTTTCTAGTCTTTCATTGTGGAATGAAACATGTTTCATTTGCTATTTTTTAATATTATATACTCCAAGACTGTTGGTGAAAGGCGCAATTGCCTGGGAGGCAAAATCTCTATTGTTAGGTATTATATTGCAATCATGAATTCAGTTATCAAAATCTGTTTTCCGCTTCAACAGTGTTTAGTCTCATTGTCCTGCTGGAAGGTGAACCTCCGTCACAATCTCAGATCTCTGAAAACTCCAACAGGTTTCTCCTCATGAATGTTACAATATTTCCTTAATCTCTGATCAATTTCCCAGTTCCTGTGGATAGAAAATGTTCACTCAGCATGATGCAGCCACCTTTATGCTTCACTGTAGGGATGATGTTCTCAGGTGTTAGGCTTCCTTAGTGGTCAAAAAATTCAATTTTCATCTCATCTGACCACAGCTCCTTCTTCAACATGTTTGGTGAGTCTTCATTATCTATTTTGGTGAAGACCAAACGGTCGGTCTTATTCGTGGCTTTAAGCTATGACTTTTTCCTGGCCACTATTTCAAGAGGCCCAGCTCTGTGTAGCTTATGGACAGAAACTCTCATACCTGCAGATAAGCTACCCAGCTCCTTCAGTGTTATCTTTGGTCTCTTGGTAGCTTCTCAGACTAATGCCTTCCTTGCTTAGTTTGTGAGTTTTGGTAGACAATCCTCTCTTGGCAGGTTTGCTGTGGTGGCATAAGCTTTCAATGTTTAAACAAAAGGCCAAGCATTTGTAGAAGAAATACAAATTTCCCAGGTATAATCCAATGATTACTTTTTGAAAGTTTTAATAAAGTCCACCCACTGGTTCATGAGACAGTTTGCTAAACAGATAGACACACACAAACACTAGCTTGCACACACACAGCTTAAATTTTCAATTACTAATTTGAAGTCTTCCAAAAGTAAACAGAAATCATGCTTGTAGACATTTTTACCAGCACACACACACACACACACACATCCCTGTACTCACGCGCGCACACCCACACACACTGTGGTTCGTTAACATTTGCTCCACGAGTTCTACAGTTCATTTTCTAAACCACATGCTGAGTCAAGAGTGTGCTGTTTCTGGGAACTCTCTTTGGAGAAATTCTAGGAATTCAAGCATGAATGTAACATACTAAATCCAATTTCAGCTTGAAAAGAACAACTCAATTCAAAGAATGGCCCCTTTGCTTGTCCATTCGCTTGTCTGTTGTATTTTACAATGGCCAAAATTTATCTGCGTTTGTAAGTCAGATGTAATCATCGTCAGAGTCTAGTGGAGAATGTCATCTTGACATTGAGGGGAAGAGATGTCCTTGTGCTGGGTACAATAAGTCAACTCGAGTCTTTTAAGCTCATAGAAAACTTAGTAATTCTCTAAAATTACATTTAGATTGTATTGTCCTTTATGTAAATATACTGTACGATCTAACGGCATTAACCCAAAGATTTTGATCACATTTGTTGAATAATCTGCTTTTCCAGGCTGCAGTTTTGTTATTAGATTCTCACAAAAGACATTTGACATTTGCTGAAGTCTATTGTTTTTGTTTGTGTTTGTAGTACTGCCTTTTCTTCCCCCTTAGGTAAATAGGCCACAACTCCAACTACACTGAACCTCTTGGCTGCCAACTAGCCTGGAGGGAGGGGGACAAGTAACATATTGCTCTTGTTGCCTAACGCTTCACGGATTAAACATTAATTCACAAGGCTTTAAAACTTTAATATCCAAGCATGTGCATAATGTGAATTCAACTCACTGAGGTTATAGAGGTTTGGGGATAAAACGATTTTTTTTTTTTTCCGATACTTACTCAATTTAATGACATAGATGTGTTGTGTGGTAGCTGTGTTGTTAAACACAGTGGAAATGAGGCTGTTTGGTTTGTTTGGCTTTAATTAACTGATTAAAATGGAAATTGGAGAAGACTAGCGTGCAAGATGTCCAGCATTTTGTTTTTTAAACACAAAAAACATGATGATCTAAAGCCACCAAAGAAACAGTAAAATTTAATAATACATAAACTGATTACTGCCTTAACAAAATATTGTTAACAGAACCACAAGCACACAGTGTTGTGTGCTCATATATTCTTCATGAATTTGTCTGGCCTCCTCAGACCTAACCCTGACTGTTCAATGTGTTCGCTCCTCCTGCCAAATTTTTCATTCCCCTTTTAAATCAACCTCCTTCCACAGGACTATGATTTTCTTGAGTGGCAATGAATGCGCTTTTTAAAGTCAAAACTCTTTAGATTCCTTTGCATATCCTAATCGATGTGAAATTGAGTGCACGAGACACCTCCCTTGACAAACATTTATTTATTTATTTGCCCTGTACGTGCGATTTTCCTCTTTGCACAATCAAAAATCTTGTCTACACATGTACAAAAGACAAACTTTATGGGATGTGAGTATGGAGCTAAATTTGTCTAAAAAAACAAATCACAAATGCGTACAACAAGACTTTAATGCTTACAATAAGATCCACAAGCGTACAACAAGATTTTTAAGTGGACAACATAATTCACAAATGTGTGACACAATGCATAAATGCGTACCTCAACAGTCACAAATGCGTAAACAGTTTCTCACATTTACACTATTCAAACTGCACAAGTAGTAATACACTACGCATACAAATCGGCCAGCTGCGGACGGATCGGTCAACACGAGCGCACAGATCAGCTTGCCTGTGCTTACGACTTCCAGTAACAACTTACGTTACTGGATTCTAAAAAGGTCAACTTTGTAGACTGAACTACTGAAATAAACTAATTTAAATGGGTAGATTCTTCTTTTTCTGAAAAAATAAAAACTCCCTTAAAACTGACAAGAGCAGCAGCGCCATCTTGTGGCAACGCTTTAGCCTCCATCATGGTACAGAGCATAGACATTATATACGTAGACACGTTATATACGTAGACATATGGAGACAGTTCTAAATGAAGTAGAGGCATGTAAAAAGTTTGCGTTTGGCACACTGTCCTCTGGCATTAGTGCAGAGCACAAGAGACGTGATAATGTGTGTGAAGCTGTCAATGCTGTGAAGTGTGCTGGGGGTGAGGCTGAGGCATTTCATGTGCTTATTGACATAACTACTGTGAACACAGATGTTCTTAGGGGCTCAGCAGATTGCTCTAAAACTGTAGTTTAACCAGCAAAAAACAGGGTGTCACTCACTTGAACCAATGACTAGTAATAATGACGTTAAGACAGGATGATTTTTGGGGGCATTCAGCTTGATGTGAAACCAAGGCATTATTATTAGGACATTTAAAGCATTTTCTCACTAAGAAGCCACCCATCCTGGACTGTGACAGCCGTACTGTTAATTAGAATGAATGAATCATGCGTTAAACTAGGTCACCTTGCAACAATGTTGGTTAGTTGCCTTGGCGCATCGTACTTTGCTGACATACTGCTGTAATTCCCTCCCGCACAGTTGTTACGGCTTGGTTTAGGGTCAGCTGGCACAGTCCCAATTGGTCTGACAGCACCCTCTGAAATGCCTGCACACATTTCCATGGTCATTTTGTTATCGATACATCTGAAGTTATGCGTGGAAAAAGGCATATGCCATTTTGTGTGTACACACTCTTTGTACATGAGTCTCCTGGTCAGTTTATTTGTCACTTTGAACTATGTGTTACAAGATAAACTTAATTTAAAGCTGAAAATGAAATAGCTATTTATAATTTTTAAGTTGATGTGGTATTAGTACAGTTTCAGATTTGAAATGAAAAGGAGGACCCAAAAAACCTCTTAGAGAGAGAAAAAAAACAAAGTCTTCAACCTTAATTAGCTTGTTTGTGTAAAAGTTTAAGTATCAACACTGGGAAAGTCCAGGTGATACATTTTCAAAGTTTTTAAATCGTCTGACAAACCCTATTTTAATAATCAGCATGCACTGACTTGAGATGAGGTGCAGCAATCTAACTGAAACAACTGATGCACAGTAAGCAGGAGACAGTTATCAGAAAGTGGCAAAGCATTTCCAGGAAGCTTTTCCATCTGTTCACAAAGTGAGTAAGAAATTACAACAAACAGAATGCAAGGTGGAGGTCTTGAACTTGAAGAAAAACTTTAGGAGATTGGATAAAGGATAGCTAAAAAGGTACATCAAAACCTCAATTTGACTTAAAAAGGCCTTGAAGAAAATTCGGCACACTCTGATTTTGTGGCACACTTGTTTTTAAACGTGGCAATATAGGCACAAATATGTCCTTCATGGAGTCATCAGAAGAAAATCTTTTCTGTATCTTCAACTTGTGGTGCTATACAGAACATTGAAGAGTGCCGCATTCATTGTTTTTACACGTAAATTACACTAAAGTGCAAGCATAAACACAAGCACTTAGTCTCAAAACAGTGCAGTTCAATAGAAAAAGTTATTGTGTTTTGTTTTCATGGTATAATATTAGTATTATAATAATAATAATAATAATAATGGTAAACTATATACTCAAAATTGAATTTTGTACAGAGAATAACAATGAGTAAGCAAAAAAAGAGACACTAATGATGAAAACTGGTAAGAAAGAAGGAAAACACTTCTGTGCTCGGAGGCATCAACTATTCTCAGATCAGAGCATTACAATGCCATCCGGTTATTAGAAGTTCTTTATTTCATTTTGTTTTATTTTTCATCCACTATTCATTAACTGTGAGATATCAGTATAGTCAAAACAGTATCTTAGTACTGATGTTTCTTTCTAACCTTTTCTAATGTTGTCAAATAATGCTGTTTTGTTAAGGTGAGCAGGTAGCATTTCACTAATATGCATTAGAAAGCATAATGACAGTTTGAGAGAAAAAGACAGAAGACATTGCAAGAATTAAAATAGCCAAATCTTGTTATGATCACCAAAAGGATGTATCTTAAGCAACATCATTTCATGGCGAAAGATAGAAGGAAATGTTAACACTTCACAGAACAGGAGAGTGTTGCATTTCAAGAACCTGCACTAAAATTAACTGATGACAGAACAGCAGAACACAACACATGCATTTGGGTTTAACACATGCAAGAAACTGAAAACCTGTCTGACCATTGCACAGCTACACACTTTATTTTCTTCTTTCTCCCCCGTTCTTTTCTTTGAAAAGTTGACACTGCTGCACAAACACCTCTAAATAATGAAAATGTGCTCTCAGGGTCAAGCAGCTCCTCAGCCAAACCTGTTTCCTGCCAAACAGTCAATACAGTGTTCCAGCAGTGAGTGGGGGTATGGGAAAACTCCCTCTTTGTCCCTGAGATTTTAATGCAGCTGTCTCTGCAGTTGAGTGGCCAAGCTGGGGAAACAGTAGATCTGTCAGATCCCTCTGGTTCTTACCCTTGGAGCCTTGTAATTCATCTTGCCTCCCTAATCTTTATTGCATGCTTTGGTTCTCACCTGCAACACCCATCCTCTCTCCCCTTTAACCTCTGCCTGCCTGATGATTTCACAAGTTCGTTTCTCTGCTTGAACTGCACGGGAGAATGACAATTTGGAGAGGATGTTGATTTTAACTGCAACTTTCTCCCATTTCTTAGTCCCTAGTTCATATGTGATACAATTGCAAATTTCGTACAGAGGTTATAATCCTACATGACTGTTGGGGCGCAGCTTGGACACACACGCTACACGTGGCAAAACAATTCACAAGGCTGCCACTGCCAGACATGGGACTGGGAGGATAACAAAATAAGGTCAAGGCAGATCAGACTTACCAAAGAATAGATTATATACATTAAAACCTGACCACTTGTTTAGTTTTTATGCTGGGAAACTTCAAAAAGAAAAGCCTAATGGCATTCAAAATTCTGGATCATTGGAGAGACTTGAATGTGTGATTTAATCGCTTAGATGTTTTGAAGTGGAGTTCTGTGGAAAGATTTTGAACAAATATTATTTTGTTGTGGAGAGCTTCTTAAACAATTTTAGTTCAAAGAAATATTGTTTAAGTCTGGTGAGCTAGTCTACATATGGCCAAGACTAAAGTAGACTGCTGCCATTTTAAAGAAAACGCCAAATCTCAAAAATTTCACTGGTTCATCAGAACATGTTTTTCATAAACCTTGACACCTTGAAACTTGAGACCTGTTTTATAATAATAGATGTTATCTTGTCAAACTCTAAACCACAAAAACTGGCTAAGATTTGTCAGTGAATATAACAAATTTAAAGTCTGAGAAATCAATCAAACATTCTCATTGCAAACCAACAGGTTTGAACAAACAAGTTTTTTTGTCGATGTTCTGTACAATAATAAAGTTATGTAATTGACTTTGCAACCCATATGTGAGCATATCTGTGATACAATAAAAATGTTTTCTTCATAATACAGATCAAAAGGAGTGTTTGAACATTTTTCACCTTAATCAAAAGTTAGCAAAATATTGCAGTTACAGACTATAAATGTGTTACCAAATAGTAAATAGCTGTTGAAAATTGTGCCAAAATCTAACATTTTTAATTCTAATAAGCAACTTAATGAACACAGTGTGTTCCCAGCAGTCTATGTTTCGGCTCCAGTTATCTTTATGAAATGCAGCAAACCATTCAGGTTCTTTTCTCTTTTCATTTTAAGATGTCCACCACAGCCAACTGGCGTTAGGAAACAAAAAATGTCTATAACTTAACCAATTTTACAGACACTGAGCTAAAATTTGTTGTCATACTAACTAAACATCAGCCCCAACACATACTCTGAGCGCTACAT
Source organism: Kryptolebias brasiliensis (assembly GCA_028566095.1). NCBI lineage: Eukaryota > Metazoa > Chordata > Actinopteri > Cyprinodontiformes > Rivulidae > Kryptolebias > Kryptolebias brasiliensis. Next base: position 11,070,148 of record JAOXNZ010000210.1, read on the forward strand.
ATTGTGAAACATCTTGACCTAAATTAATACCTGTTAGAGTCAGAACTGTCAGTCTGTTAGCAAAGTCAATCATGAACCACTGGATGGATTTTAGTGAACCTCTCAGAAAGTAATCATTGGTTGTATATCTGCAACTGAATAACATTTAGAATCAAACAGATTCAAGATGACCGCCACAGATAATTGATGCTAGCCAACACAAAAATTACATGAACACAGTCAATTTTACAGATAATAAGCTAAATTTTGCATGGTAGTAGCTGAGAGTCATTCTCAGTGCATACTTTGAGCATTAACATCTCAGAATTTCAGAATAGCACGTGAGCTTGTGCGTGTCATTTACAAGGTTGGACTTTAATTTGTACAAAGAAGGGTTCATCTTGGCAATCCTAGCAAAGATAAATTAGGTGCAGCAGCAGTTTCTTTGAAGACTTCTGAAACTTGCACTGCATCTTCAAGTCAGTTCACCAAATAAATCTTATGTAGAGTTCAGCGTTCGGGTGCCTCCTTTCAGCTTGCATTAGCAGTCAACACACAAGGAACTCTGGAGAGGCAGGATTATCATTCTGAATCGCCTGGGAATCTGCATCTCCCACACTCCATTAAAACATCAACCCCGAGGTGATGGAGGCAGCAGGAAACATGGGAAACTAGAACTTCTCTTCCCTCTGCTAGCTTTAACTCACCATGTATCCATTATGGTTGCTTAAAAGTGAAAAGTCACATGATTTTTGCACCTGGTTTCCCTGGAAACGGTTATCAAATACAAAATGGGGTTTTAAAGCTGCTTTCTATTATTGCACTCTCAGAATGTGCACTTGTTGTTTTTATGTGCTTTAACATTTAATGTCAGTCTTCTTTTTTTCTTGCACTGCTGCAGACAAAAATAGTTTCTTTAAAAGTCCTCATGTATGGTTCCAAAAATTGTTGTACAGCTTTAATCGTTTTGCAGAGAACATGACACCAAACTGGCGGACACGCAGAAACGAAAAAGAAAGCACAAACAAGTTGTTTGTATAAATAATGTGACGAGTGGGTACATGACAGTACTGTGATGTCCTGAGGTAGAAGCTGGTATGATTTAATTTCAAACAGCATTTGAATATATAATAACAAAAATGATTATTTCATCCAGACTTTTCTGGGCAGCAGTTCAGAAAATCTAATTGAGAACATTTGGGCTTTTTTCCCTTTTGAAAAATAACTTATTTTCCGCAGAACATTTTTTAGAGAAACTCAACCAATTTGCATTACAATGGCACAGTAAAAACTTTATTCTTACGTCTTCATATACTGTAAAAAGTAATAGAGATTTTTTTTTTATGTGTTATGCGTTTTATTCACATGTACTTAAATATTTTGGGGGTGGGTGTACCAATTAAGAGAATCACTTTGCACTTCCTTTACCTGTCCCTTGGCAACAGTAGGAGACTGTGCGTGCATAACACACAGAAAATGTCACCATGATAAATCTAACCTTTCTTGGGAGCCCTGAGTGGTTGCATACCTGTGTACTTGCATTAATAACCAGATCTATCAAAGGGGAGTTTTCAGTTGCATTAGTGTTTAGGGAGTAATTGCTGTCAGCAGGTCTGGCCATAAATCCTGACACTTCAATCACAGCAACTCTATAAATCACACTTAAAAAAGTTCACATGTGATGTACAGTTTCCTTCTGTCCTCTCTGCTAACTGAAAACTCTTAGTGGAGACAACTTAATAAATAATTAGTGGTAGCACTTCTAACTAAAGGCCACAAAAAAGTGATTTGTAAATGACCAACTAACCATTAACTAATGATGAAAAGATGAGCAGTTTTTAGACTTAGTTTCATCAGTTGTAAATGATTAGATAATGGTTTCTTACCTATAAACATCACATTTTGGCTTACAAGAGTCATGCTTAGTTCATGGTTAAGTAACCATTACCTAATAATGAGCAAGGGAACATTCTTTATTCCTAACCTCATCATTTGAAAAAACGCTTAATTCATGATTAGTTCATCATTTACAAATCACAAATTTTGTGAGACTTTTATTTATTTATTTTCCTAGAGGGTGTTGTTTATAGTCATCACCTCTTATGTGGGTTTTTAAAAACTTTAAATAAGTGGAATGTTGTTTCGCTAGACTTTTTCTGTGTCAATAGGTTAATGCAAAAACAGAATGCAAATGATTCAAAGGTGTTTATTGTCATAAGCATTATTTTAAAGACTAACAATTAAATTCTTCTTTTGTTTTATTGTCTGCTCTAAAAAGCACAAAGAGATATGCACAGTACATATTAAAAGTAACAATAAGAAAAGAAAAGCATCTATCCATCTCTTTTTTTATACAAGCTAGTGCCTAATTCAAGTAGTCAAAAGGTGAGTGTAGAGGCACATCCTGGAATGTTGCCAGTACATTACATGACCATTTAGAGACAGACAAACTATTCACTCTCAAATCTAGAACCAATTTAGAATAGCCAATTAACCTAGCATGCGTGCTTTTGGACTGTGAGAGAAAACCGGAAAAACTGGAGAAACTGAAGAAAGCCCATGCAAACACAGAGGCATAAAAGTCCCAGCTGAGTTTCAAACCCAAGACCTTCCTGCTGCAGAGCAACAGGACTAACCAACTGCACCACTGTGCCACCCAATTACAGTAAGAAGCAATAATAAGATAGATGCCATAACAAAAATAATTTTAAATGATATAAAACGTGTGCAAAAGGTATATAAAAATTTATGGACAATACTATATCGCAAGTTGTCAAATAAGAGATGATTAAACTCTAACAGCTTTGGCAATAGTCAAACACTCAGCAAAATAACCTCCATGCATTTATCAAAAATATTGGCACAGCACTGATGGCTTAAGTTTACCTCTGTGATTAAAGTGTGTGTTAAAAATTAAATGTTGTGACTTTGTTGTCCAGAGTTTGCATCTCCCTCTTAATTTTCCCCTGGTGTTGATGAAATCTCTAAAATCAATTAATCAAAATTAAACATTTACCAGTTTTGTTTTATGAATACAATCTATCTATGTTCTACATTGGTTTTTTATGTCACTAATTGTTTTGTGTAATTTACTGCTATCCTCACTCTTTTGATTGAAGAAAACACATTATAGACAATTCAACAATGCAAAACCCCTGAATTTCATCTGAGACAGACAGTTTTATTCATTAAACTACAACACTTGTTATTCCTGTTGTGTTCTACAATTTTGAAATGCTTACAGGTTTTGTCTACATTAACAACAGACCTGCAAAGATCTATTTTCTCTGAAGATATTAAGAAACTTGGCTAGAAATCACTGTATTTTGGGGAGAAAAGCATCAAACTAACCAAGCTTGATGCCAAAGCAGAAGGGCACGTCCAACGTTAAAAAAAAAACTATAATGAAGATACTGAACATTGGCTCAAATGCTGACTGTTTTAAAGTAAGAAAACAGCATCTTACAAGGCAAATGGTCTACAGCAGATGTTATTACATATTGCTGAGACTTCCTACAAGTGGCACTAACATGTAGATGTGCATTTACGGAGCATAGAAACTGAAGGAAGCCATTAGTGCTTTTCTCTCTTACCCACGTACGGACACTTTGGACTTATCCAAATCAGCTTAATCTTAAGATAGCAATGGCCAAATGTAAAACACAAGGCAGTCCACGACAAATTAGTGAAGTTACAGTGGCAGTGGTAAGCCACTTTCTGACACGACTCTCTGGGACCATGTCAGAATGCAGCTACTCACTAGTGCAACACAATAATGCAACACAGATGGCGTGATGGGATGATAGCGTAGGCATGAGGCTATAATCCAGTGACTACTCTAGTGACTATTCTATCTAGTACCCTGATACGCTGCCACCATGATGGTAATTCACCACAACCTCGCTATAAAAAACAGACCATGCTTCTTGGTGGAAATATAAGAAAAATCTTTTGTACACAAGTCTGGATAGACTTGAACAGAAAAAGGCACCAGTTTTGTGGAAGTTTGTCTTCCCTTCAGGGCTGATCATTCATTCAGAGATGGATGGAGACTGCCTGTCTGCAGGTTATCTAATTATGCCACCATTAATAAAACATAATTAATTAAGAGGTTGTATCAAGCAATTGTCAGCATCAAGTGAAATTTCCATTAAAGAATGACAGAGAGAGGTGGGGAGACAAGGAACAGACTAGTGAACAGAATTACTTTACCTTTGTTGTGTGACTGACAAAATCACAATTTATATGAATTCTCCTTGCAAAACGTTCCACTTGAAATATTCAAATCACTGAATTCAGCTCATTTATTTTCTCTGGGTAACAAAAGATTTTTTCTGAATAAATAAACCTTTCCCTCCCTTTCATCTTTTTATTTTAATGTTTTTATAACTTTTGTATGCATTATTACTTTCACCTCTCCATTTCTTCTTATCCTCCCATCCCTTTCTCCAGCCTCTCTCCTTATGAATGCTACAACTGCAGCAGAGTGACAATAGCCGCCCAGCCTCTGGATCCCACAGGGCATTCATTATGACTGACTGTATTATGTAAAGCACTTAAAATGCCTAATTATGCTTTCTGCCTGGCTCTATTTTAGTTCCTAAGAGCTGCAGTCTTCTGACTGATGGTCCTTGGGGACTCTTCACTCTGTTTGAAATATATATTTTTTTCTTATATCTTCTCTTCACTTAACAGTGTATCTTCAGACACAGACATCTTCTGTCAGAAAAGGCGTCAGTTAAAGCACAAGGGTTTGGCTGCCTGAGGAGTTAAAGATAAAGATAATTTTGTTGGCAGTTTTTATATGAAGACGGCAGTGAGGAAATCTTCTGCATGTGCAATTTGTGAATGTGTTTCAATTTATTTGTCTTAAAATAAAATGATAGTTCATTGAGCAGATGATTCAGAGCAACTTGTTACGTAATAAGAAAGTCAAGGGTTAGAATAATAAGTTATGTGCAACATTTCATGAAAATTGAAGCTTTTATAGGTCTGTATTATTGTGATTTACTGGCAGTGGCAACATAATGAAATCTGAACAGAGACAGTCAGGTTCTGCTTATAACACTTACTTTACAGAAAATGATTTAATTGAATCTCTAATTTTTTAGCTAATTGCACTGAAGCTCCATTTTTTTCTACCTGGACTGATTCTTTTTAACTAAAAATGTGCACTCAGTCCAGCTTTGGGTTTGTGTATTCTCAGAGGTACGTGTGTGTGGGTGGATCACTGTGTGTGTGTTCAAATGATGAAGATGAAGCAGAAAAGTGAGTGTGGTTCAGTTTGTAACCATTGTAGGTGGAATTTGTAGTATGCATGATAGATTTGTGTCTGATTGTTTCAGAAAATTACCATAAGCAAACAGAACAAATCCCTAATTGTTTTAAATTACCAGCAGAGATGTCTGAAAGATCTACAGATTGTGTATGATGTTGCACCTGCAGGAACACAAATTCAAATCTAACCAATGCCAGGTTACACTCAGGTCACAGGTCAAAACACAGCAAAGTGTTGTTTCCTTTATATGAAGCAAATAAAGTATCTTCAAGGTGACAGAGCACAAAGTGTATTTGACCATTGCTGAGCTTTCAACCTTCTTGTCTGTACCTCGTTCTTCCATAAGGCCTCCTATGGGTGAAATTCTCTGTTGGGCTCTTTTTCCGTTACAGGAGCCAAAGCAGATGGTTGACTACTGACGTGCAAGGAAGCCTGCTTAATGTGGGCGCTGCACTGCAGAGTTACTGGCAATATGGGGAAAAGGTTGATTGAGTTTGAAGTGGATTAGCTGTATGTTTCATTATTTGTTATGGCAGCCCTGTGTGTCAACATGATTTTATTTTTTTTCTGCCACGCCTGAAAGAGATCTACAATGGCCACACCCACCCAGGACACTCTATTCACAAGCCTCAGCAGGCTCAGAA
>JAOXNZ010000210.1:11119368-11129637 GCA_028566095.1 Kryptolebias brasiliensis
GGGTTGTCAAGCTAGAAGTGTTGAGTTATGAGTCATTAAAAATATGTAGATGTGACAGGGCTCCTACGACGAAGGCTGTTGCGAATTCTCCGTTGGTTGCTTGGCCAGATCCATAAATAAATCATCACACCAGTTGATTAGCAGAGGGAATATCAGAGGAGACATGCTCCATGATCTAAGAAGAAAAACAACCCCAAAACAGACACATTTTTCTGGTCCTTGTCCTCTGATTGTTTTTTTCAGCACATGTCCCTAACCGCGCAATGTCATCTTGGACAGAATCAGTTTGACAGCAGCCTTTTCCACTGGAATGTCTTGATGTCGTGGTGATAAGGACCCAATCAGACAGCTTCTCCTCTGTGTGCATATGTGACCTCACTCAGAATAAAAACATACCCATAATGGTCAGTGAACATGTCAACGCTGTTAGCTCACAGAACTGATGAAAGTTATTCTAAAAACTAGACTAATGCTGAATAAAGTCAACTTCTAATATTGCATAAAATTGTTGATGATTGTAAATTTCAAGAAAAAAATAATTTACAGATTTGATTATGAATAACAACATATTATATACCAGAAGACTTTTTTACTAAAACATAATTTTGTTATTTTAGTGATAGTGCTGTATTCAATTCAAGTTCTTCACGTTTAACACTGAAGAGTAAAAGATGTTAATCAGCTGCTCCTGATTGTGAAAAAAAAGCCACTTTGTTGTTATGGTTACGCATCATAACAAAATGTCCAAAAGTAAAAAAGTTTCAGTAAAAATCCTTCCAGCTGCACAGCACCTGATACCAGAGGAAATAATCATCCAAAAAAGTGATTTACATCAAGAAAAAAAGAGGAATAAAGTTTTCAAAAGCAATATATCAAGGTATAAGGTTGCATGAGACTGTAATGAACTACACAGGCACAGTCACCTTCAATGTTTTCCTACATTTGTCTTTGCATCCATAGACATCTCCAATAATTATATAAAAAGTGACAAAAGGATCTTCTCACGCTTACATGTATGCCTATGTCAGCTGCAGAACTGCTCTGTCCTCTCTGCAGCTTTTAAAGGTGGAAACATGTCTGCTGCCATATGAAGCACACTTTAAACTCTATTCACACTTACTTTACACTGTAAGTATTAGGAGGCTATGTTGGATATGTCTATTTCCTAAATAGTAAATTTATAGGAAAAAAAAGTCTCCAACTCCAATTGCCAAGAATTCCAAATGTAACATTTCCATGACATACTGTATCATGGTTGACTGCTCAAAAGAATGAAATAAAACTTTTTTTTTCTCTAATCCATTAGCCTTCCAGTTGTGTGCTTAAGCTACTTTTTGAAATTCTTAAAAGCAGCCAGTGCCAGCTGTGTAAAGTTCACACAACTTGAATGACTTTTAAAGCCAGGAATTGGGTGCACAAGTTTAAACTTTTCTTTGATTCACACAGGGTCAAAATTACACATATAGGCTTAAATATACATACACTCCCCACAATTATTTGGTAAATGGCCCTTAGCAAGTTAGCAGAGATGTTAGAGTTTATTTAAATTGGGTGGTTTTCAAGTAAGTTAATCATAGTACACAAATTCTTAATTGGGTTAAGGTTGTGACTTTGTGAAGGCTGTTCTAAAAGTTTAATGTTAGCCTGTTTTATCCAATCAGAAACCAGTTTTAATGTGTGTTTGGGATCATTGTCCTGTTGGAAGTCCCAAATGTGTCCAAGTTTCAACCATCTAGCTGCTGATTTGAGGTGAAGTTGAAAAATTTGGAGGTAGATCATAGTCTTCAGTATTCTGTCCACTTTATGCAATGCACCAGTACCACAGCATGATGTTACAATCACTATGCCTAATAGCTGATACAGTGTTTCTAGGTTTTGAAAGCCTCATTTTGATTCTTCTAAGCATACTTCTTGTCATTGTGGCCACATACTTCAATCTTTGTCTCGTCTGACTATAAAACTTTTCTCCAGGAGGTATTTGGATTTTCATGTGGGCAGCTGCAAAACTTAGTCAAGCTTGAGTGTCACTTCTGGAGCAGGGTCTTGTTTCTTGGTCAGCACCCTCTCAGTCCATGGCGATGTAAAACTGGCTTCACTGTGGACAGTGACGCTGGTGTTCTAGTAGTTTCCTGTTCATGACAGACTTGAGCAGCAGTGGTTCCTGAGTTGTTCCTGAGCATCCTAGCCAATTTCCTCTCATTATTAGATCTTCAATGAGTTTCTTGTACTTTCCACATTGTTGTGAGAATTGATATGATTGCTGTCAATCAAATAATTTTTTTCTGGCAAAGATAAACTACCAGTTGCAGTCACTCATGATCACTAATAAGATATTAATGGGCTTTTGTTAAAATAGATGAATGTACATTTAATATTTGAGCCAGGATGTACAGTTTGACCCAGTGTGGACTAGAGAAAATCAACATTACAAGTAAACATGTGCACCCAATCCTTGCTTGTAAAAAATTGTCTAAGCTGTATGTTGTATAATTATTCCACCCTGGAAAATGAGCAGTTCAAATGATTTATTAACTGACCCAAATTAAGATGCCAATCATGGCCATAATGAATGTATGTAAACTACAACCACTACAACTGCACAATAAAAGTATGAGTTTCAAACTCATGTGAACACATATACAGCATCTATTTTTGTCTAATTTCTACATTCTCTACATAAATGTAAACTTTTCCGTATTCTCTATGGGAAATGCTTTGTGACTTGTGGGGAGGTGGTGCTAGTCAATACAACTTATTTATTCCTAGTAAATGGAGGAGAACCTTGCAAATGTTACAATTAATTGCCCTGGAGATTTAAACCAAGTCCTGGATCTTAAAGCATGAGCCTTGGACTAGTTAAGAAATCTTTAAAGTTTCACACAAGAGTTGGATCATTTTGAAGTTAATTAGGATTAAGATGAATAAAACACAGAGTAAGTTTCACAAGTCATTTACAAAGTTTGGCTTTTGCAGCATGAAATAAAAACAAAATGAGTACAATCTTTTTTCCCACAATGCTGTTGACATCAGGTCATTTTTGAGTTGTGACAAACAGTGATAACAATGTGTTTATCTGTCTAATATTCTTCTTCACCTGCCTAGATCTTATAGTTTTACAGTATGCCTGCTGCAGTGTTAATCACCCACGTTCCTCCTATTTATTTTTCTTTTTCCTGTTCTGCTCATAAAGATCTTTCAATCATAAAACTGCTATTTTAAAAGCTTTTTTGGTCTAATATTTAATTCAAACTCTAAAGATACACATTATTTAGTAATGTATTCTTTATGTACTTAAACTAACTCACATACTTGAACACAACAATAACAACTTTTGAAAATGAATTTGACACATAGTGTGTGATTTGACTGCTCAACTTTTGTTGTTCACTCCACTCTGCAAACGTTTTATGGTTGTCTTTTGATTTAATGTTTTGGTCATTTGTAGCAATATAAAAATTCACAGAGTCTGTCTATCATATGTTATGTTATGTTACTTCAGTCTTTAATAAAATGTGTCCTATTACTAAAAATGTTTCAATGTTTCTCTGGTTGAGCCAGAGATCCACAGGTGCACTTTGCTGATTCAATATAAGGAAACATTGCACCTCTCTACGGCACAAATTCAGTTTTCTTTAAATGAAGCTTTTCATTCAGCAAATTGTACAAAACCTTTATCAAGTACCTGCTATTGTAAAACTGTAGATTTGTTTTTTTATGAATTAATCTAAATGATCATAATTGCACAAGATGAAATTTCCTTGAACCATTAATTACTTCCACCATAAAAGAAAACATTTTGTGTTTTGTAAGCGTGACTCAGCACCCAGACTTTACTGTGCTGGCCGGATGAGAACTTGTCCTTTATAATCACACTTGAACTCCTCTGAAACCAAGATTTGCAAATTCCTAGAAGATCTCAGAAGTTTTTATCTTCATAATAACGGGGATGGTCAAATAAACAGATTCTCTGTACGCTCTTATTCTCTGTCCTTGTTGCGCTCCATATTTTGTGAGGTACTCAGCTGAATGTTACCAAAACACTTCAGTCAGTGATGGCAACTGAAAAAATCAGAGACAATTTTTTAAGTATCTTATTGGGAGGTCTGAAACTAGAAGCAAACAGGGCAGAAAATAACTTTGGTTATTTTAACAAACCTACCTTCACTCATTTTGAGCGATTATGAAGAAAGTTGTTTTTAGAAATGTCAAGACAAGAATGAATAAGGACATCAGAGAAGTTATGTATGTGTGTTAAACATGACATTTTCTGTCATGCTGTTTTTCTTTGTTGTTGCTGTTGTTTATTTACTTATTTTTTTACTATGGGAGTTGGCACTTTAACTAAATTCTCACTGTGTTGTGAGGCCAGACTCTTGGGGCTGCACCAGCTCTCAGAGCTGTCCATGGTGCTGAAGGTTGTGGTTTAAGACTCTTTGTAAACAAAACAGCTGTACTGAAATAAAGCTTGCTTCATGTTTTCAATGTTTGGGCTTATTCATGTATATAAAAACACATTTTAATTCCTCTCATGAGATGAAACACATAAAGGTTTTACATACTTTTCACTGTACAAAATGCTGTTTAAATCACATTGATTACATTGAAAATGTGTTTTATGTGTTTTGTTCTGTTTTAATGTGTCAGACTATGGTCAAACTGTTCATGTTCTACACAGTTAACAAAGTAAATGTGTTTTTAAATGTAAATCCTGCGAAAACAACAACTATTAACACCATTTCCCAAGCCTTCCAGACACATGATGTATTTTTTTCTCTGATTGGAGTGCACAAAATATCCAATTACAAGGTATAGATATTGTGTGGTGTCAGGTGTGTGCTTCTTGGTATGACAAATAGTTTTGACAATTATACCTAATAACGTTCTTTTTCTGATGGAAATATGCACAACTGAAATAGATTGTCCTTTTTGTCCTTTTCTTTATTTAGGTTGTTTTTAGCTTTAAGGCTTTTCAGAAAAAAGACCTAGACATCCAGGCCGAATGGTGGCATTGCTCTGCCAAAATTCAGGTATTCGTGACTAATTATTCACATAAAATGAATTTATCTTTAGTTGATAGCAATACATTATACAGCTTGGTAAGTACCTGGTACTAACATGGTGCATACCTGGTACTTACCGGGTAAGTACCTGGTACTTACCTAGCACATACTCTGTACGTACTTGGGTATTTACCAGGTACGTCCTGGGCTGTATTATCTATTTTTCATTTTTTTGTTTGTTTGTTGGGCACCCTGAAATAGTGCTACGTAAATAAACACAATTGGTTTTATTTTTTACTTTGATATAAATAACTGGTTATGTACCTGGTAAGTACCCAGTAAGTAACAGGTATGTACTATGTAAGTACCAAGTATATGTATCTAATACATACCGTGTTTGTACCAGGTATAAGTACCTAGTAAGTACCAGGTAAGTACCATGTGTACATATGCAGAAAGTACCAGGCATACATACCCGGTGAGTACCAAATACATACCCAGTAAGTTTCAGGTATACATACACAGTAAGTACTACATATGTAGCACATAAGTACCAGGTACCCGGCTGTATTATGTATTGCTACCATTTAGTTGTTTATTTATTTGTATGGCACTTTGAGATGGTGCAATATAAAAAAGCAAAACTGGACTGAATTTTACTTCAATATAAATAACTTTTGACAACTTGCAAACTTCACTAAATGCATCATGTGAAAGTCAGAGCAATTAAAAAATAACTTGATAACATATGCTTCAAAGTAAAAAGGAAATACTCCAGTTATTATTAAGTTAAGGTATTCACAGTTTTCTATATGACGGTTTAAATGTTAGTGTGAGCAATCAGAAGAATATGCTGTGAGCATGTCAATATGACATTTAATTTATTCTGGTTCATCTTATCTTCCTTTAAAGTGACTTGATAATATCGGCAAGTCTCAAAACATTTAAATGTTTGGCTTCTAAATGTACATTCTGATACGGGAAAAAGAGTTTAAAAAACTTATTTCAATGGTGAAATTTTTTTCTGGCTTATTAGACATCAGACACTTTTATTGACTTTTCTATAATTATGTTTCACTCCTTTCTTTCGAAGGGTTATTCTCTGACACAGTTGTTGAACTTATTAGATTTTTCAGGCCTGTAACCTTTTTCTTTCAAGTTGGGATATTAATATCGTCTTTCTCTGGTTTCCAAAATCCATCTAATAGACATTTTTCTTTGCTTGAGGTCAGAAATACATCATTCCACTGCAACCTTTTTCTGTCATGTTTGTTTTGATATTGTTGACACACAGACGTTTGACTGGAGAAAAAAAAGTGTCTCTCTTGTCCGATCTCTTCAGACCACTGTGCAGCAGAAATCAGTCTGAGCAGGCCTTAGGACAGGAGTTGTTCAAGTCACTCAGCACTTAGTAATGTCGTCCCATTTTCCCAGACGCACCCAATAGCTTCAGCTTTTTTCAAATAGTATCCAGTTTCTCTTAGACAGCAAATCTTTCTCCCTCTCCCCAACTCCATTTCATTTACGCAGGAGCCATGAGTCAATTTTTTGTTAGATAACAAAGTCAGCAAAAACTGTTGTGTGAAGACATTTGAAGTCTTTAAATTCAAAGCCCTTGTTTTGTTGTTTGTTTCTTTCTTTGTTATTAATGCCAAAAGGCAAAGGTGGATGATAAACTTTTCGCCTGTATTCGAGTGTGTACGGGTTTGTGTGTCTGCTATCAAAATGTCTCAGAAATCAGTGGACAGATTTTAATGAGACTGGCAGAAAGTAATCATTGGATGTACATCCACAACTTACTAACTTTTGAAGATTGGCCATAAAACAAAAATTCTATAGCTTTTCAATTTTACAGATAATGACAAACTTTGGTGTGGTGGTAGCTGAAACTGATCCCCAACACATAGTTTGAGTGCTAACTGATTAAACATTAACTATTTGAAATGAACTCTGCTTGTCTGTTTCTTATGAGCCACTTGATGCTTTTTAAAGAAACACTGAAGAAAACACCATTGGATTTACCTCTATGGGTGATTAACTCTTGGAGCCAACCACATCCAAGATGGCCAACACAGCCAACTGATCATAGAAAACACAAAAATGACTACAATTCTCCCAGTTTTACAGATATTGTGCTAATATTTGGTCTGTTTCTAGCTGCAAGCCACTGACAACACACACTCCAAGTGGTACTCATTGTCCAAGAGCTTTGCCTAAAATTTTAGCATTAAATGCTGGAGTCAGCTCTGTTTTTCTGTTAGCAAAATATCTCATGAACCATTGAATAGGTTTTAATGAAACTCTGAGAAACTAATCATTGGACATGCATGTACAACTGATTAACTTTTGGAGTCAACCTAATTCAAGATGGCTGCCACAGCTAAATGACTTTAACCAACACAAAAGTAGCTGTAGTTCAGTCAATTTTACAGATATTGTGCTAAAGTCTGATGTAGTAGCAACTGAGAGTCATTCACAATACATACTCTGAGCGTGACATTTTGCGATTTAACATTTGTTTTTTCAAATGTTTAACCAAAACAATAACAACTTCTTCATTTCTCAACATAAAAGATGATATTGTCCAAAACTATGGCATGGAAGATGATTTTCTGCAGCATGTTTAGCTGGTGATTGGCTGCTCAGCTGAATGAACAGATGACTAAAACTCGTGTGGTACTTCACATTCAGAGCTTAAAAGAGAACATAGTCACAGATCTTTATGTGTTGTGTACAACATTGATGCACTGTGCATTATTTCATCTAATGGTAGTCTAGTAAGGTGAGGCAGTATAAGACAACCATATTTGTAACATTAATTAGCATTTTTTTAGTCTGTGACAGAAATTTAAGTTTGAGCAATGTGGCAATTAAAAGTCATTACTGGGCAGCATAATTTCCATCCTTACAAATGATGCTGTTTAAAATGTAACATCTGATTTGCATAATTGCACAAAATAACAACAAGCTGCCTGCTCTGACTGAAAGATTTTACCCTACCAGTGGCCTCCGGAGTTTGACAATTTTGATTGCATAACATACTTGCAAATTAAGATCCAAGTAATGAAAAACAAAAAGAATATCACACAAAAATAAAATGCAATGTTATTTTTTAAAGCTGCAACATTTATTTTTTATTTGAGCAAGTCAGACCTAATTCCATGCTGTGGATGGCAGGATGACTTGATGATGGTATTTTTTCCCCAAGTTGACTATACATGTTTTGTGTAATTCTGGACACAAGGGGCTGGACATTCAAGTCCTGCTCATGTAACAAAATTGAATACCAAGCATTTTTTTGATTGAATGCATGTTGCCCGCTGCCTTTCATGCCAGTTTTAGACTAAGATCATCTTCAGTTAAGAAGAAACATCATTATTGCTGTTTTGGTCAGACCTCATAAAGGACGTTATACATGATCTTGTGTGATGTTGTGAGATCTTTCAAGCTGTGCTAGCACTCAGAAAATGGGTTGAGGATGACTCTAAGCTACTACCACACCAACATTTGCTCAATATCTGTAAAACTGGCTGAGTTATAGCCATTTTTGTGTTGGCTAAGGTTGATTTGCTGTGGTAGTCTTGAATTGGGTTAACTCCAACTATTAATGAGTTGTAGATGTACAGCCAGAAATTACTTTCTGAGAGTTTCACTAAAATCTGTCCACTTGTTCCTGAGATATTTTGCTATCAGGCAAACAGTGTCAATAGTTAATGCCAAAGATGTTGCACAAACTGTAGCACTCTGTGTTGTGAATGACTCTAAGATACTACCACATGAAACATATTTTTTTTCTTTTCCTGATTATATTTCATTTATCTTTTATATTCTTATGTTTCATGGTTAGTTTGTAGTATTGTTGTTACTTTTTGTATGATTAAGTTGTTGAATTTCTGAGGAGACACAGGGCAGGGTTTCTGTTCTGAAGAGTTATTCACCATGGCTTCTCAGAGTAGTAAACTTCTGTATTGTTTACCTTAGAAAGATATATTAGTTACACGCCTACCTCAACCAACAAGCAAAGCACCGCTGATCTTACATTCCAGAGTAACAGGGGTTCGTTGGCTGAGGGCTAGTCATACTGTGAGGAAGTAAAGAAGGAAGTCAGAGTTTCACTGAAAGAAGAAACAAAGACAGAGAAAGTGTCAGAGGGACAAAGCTGCAGTGCAGTTTTATGTCTTCCTTCTGATTAGCAGTCATTCTAATTGGGAATGTACCCATTAAAAGTCTGAGACAGGCACATAATTCTTGACTCTTACCAAGTATTCTCACAAGAGCCATGAGAGAACACGTCCTCTCTTCTCTTCTTTTCTCTTCAAACATAACAACTGTTAAACAGGTGCACTTACTCTAGATAGATGCCTCATTATGAGAGCCATACTTTCACTATCATCTGAGTTTCTGAACAGTAAGTAAGTGTTTATCATGTTTTCAGGCTATAGATTAATGTTATTTTTGAGTTTGTGTGTTTGTATTAAAAAAAAACAAAACAAAAGAACACCTGGATACAGCTTGGTGTCTGAAATCACCCCTAAAAGTTGAATGTCAGATATGCCACAGGAGGCTAACAACTCACCAAAGTTTAAGTTTAACAAGTTAGCAAGTTTAATGTTACCAGCAAGCTCATGCAATTGTGACAAGAATAAAAAAATATAGTGTTTCTATCAGTGATTTTTGTTCTCATGTCTTGATGTTCAATATTTGCCTAAAATTTTCACTTTGACTTTAATTGAATCCTGAATTGCTTATTGGTTCAGCTCTGTTTCTCATCTATTTATTAGCAGCAGCCCGCACACGGTTTTGAACAAGTGTATTTAAACTTGCTCTAAATAGTAATTTGTTTGACATAAAAAATATTATTTGCACGTAAAAGTGTTCATTCTTCATGAGAAACCCACAGAAAAGGATTACCAAACGCTACAGGTCTCCTGAGCACTGCAGAGCTTAATAGCATCTTTTAAGTCATTAGTTTTGCTTTATGGTCCACAACATTAGTGCTTTAGATTTGTCTCACCACTTTCCTCAGCAGGTAACTGCACAAACATCTCTAATAAACTGCTTTTACAACCCTTCCAGCTTCTAACTGTAAACAGAGACAGCAACTAGTTGGTGAACACAGTGGTGCAAGTAACTGCAGGTGAATCCCATATTTCTCTCAGGCGTTAGGAAATAAAAAAACAATAAAAAAAAATGTTAAAAAAATGGAATTAGTGGCCAACGAGGCAAGTGAATGCTATTTGTTTAGGTGGATATTTATATCTATATCTAT
>JAOXNZ010000210.1:11142912-11156121 GCA_028566095.1 Kryptolebias brasiliensis
ATTGTTTTGTATTAAAAAAATACCACATGTTGTAGACTTGTCAAACTTGAACAAAGCATTTGACCTTGAGACAGGTACAGGAATCATGCCAGCATTGAAGTATATGGCTTTTCAAACATTGGGTGAATAAGTATCTGAATGTAAAAGGGACAATATTTACTGCACCTTCAGACATTTGTTAACAGCCTTGCTCAAAGTTGAAACTTACTTTAATTCTATTTGAATTAATGTCATGACTTATGAAAGTGGGTTGGATGCTTTTAGCCTTGGAAATGTTTTGCACATTTAATTCTTTTTACAATCTTAAGCTCAGGATGATGCAAATCACTGTTCTTTACATGTTTTTTTTTATTTTGTTTTTTTATTTTAACAAGCTATTTGTATATCTTTGCCTTTTGGAAAAAAAGGCCTGGAGGAAAAGCTCATCTTTTGACTAAAGTAAGAGGAAGCATCAAAGTACAAATGATTAAAAACTGCTGCTTTCTACATTGCCTTAAAACTTTAGTTGAATATGACACTTTTGTATTTCTCTGTATATCTGTTTATTATTCATATCTACCATTCTTCATTTGCTTTTTCTGTCTTGTCTTCTTTGGACCAACTTAATCAATTATTCAAAGTTTGCGTGAGATAAATCATTGAAAATTTAAGTTTTCTTTTATTGCGTGAAAGGATTTTGAATAGGTTGTTTTAAATTATTAGCTAAAGCTTTTTAATATCTAATCTTGTTTGAACTGTTTTAATATCTCTAAGAATTTTGTATTCAGCTCTTTTCCATGAAAAACATGTATTTTCTTTAAAGCAACATGAAAAGAGTGAGCAAGTTGAGAATAAAACAAAACATTAAACAGTGTGTAAATATAGTCAATCCTAAGTATTCGAATTTGTCTGAACATGAACTTTTGCGAATATGCCTGGTGTTTGGATAGCTCAAACATGACTTTTTCCTGCTCAGCACATGAACCACCCCACAGTGAACTTCCTTCTATGTTTGGTCAGACGGACATAGTAGGTCTCAGCTGTTGCTGCCACACGAGTGCCATCAAAAAGCTGTGCACAGTGTGGGAAAAAAGGAGCAAGAATTCTGTGTGCAACATCACCCAAACAAAACTGTTGCATTACACAGCATGGTTTCTTGTTCAGCGCAAACTTAAAGACAGTGATGAGAGTGCTGCTAGTCTGGAAAAAAGCAACACGAGTTGCTGCCAAAATATGTGAGGGTGTGTTGCGTGGACACAGTTCAAAACTCACTGAAAGGGAGAGTACCCGAGATGACTTCCCAGAAGTCACAATGGAGGAGATTCCCCTTTAAAACAATAACTATCTCCTGTGCCAAACACAACTCTTCAAAGAAATGGGTGTTTTATAAACAGTGAGTTCAATGCTTTTCTTATTTATTCTTTTGTTATTATTTCACCATAGTGCTTCTAGCAATGTTATAGGTAGGAGGTGGGAGCATTGGTGGATGGTGGTGGTGGTGGTAGGGGTAAACTGATTCTTTTAATCTTCTTTTTTCCCCCAAGCTTCCAATAGCCTATTTAAACAAATAAAATGTATTTTCAGAGGGCCGACTGTAGACAGTATCTTTTATTTTGCAAAGACTTTGATTTTTTTTTTGTTTATTTAAACTTGTTAAACTATACAATATGATAAAGGATATGACATAAATACACAACATAACACAGTTTATTTTCTTCTTGGGAAAATTTGTTTCAGACCTAGTGCAGTCCTTATACTGTAGCTGCCTTTACAAAATGATCCAATAAATAATAACAATAATGGGACATAAGAAATTCATTTTTATGAGTTCAGCATATACAGTGAGGTCTTGAAGGTTTTAATATTTCACTCATTTGCTAACTTTTAAATCCTAAATTAGAAAAGAAATAATAATGTCAGAAACCTCTGTGATTTATCCTTCACACAGATAAAAATATGACGTCTTTTGTTAGAAATAAAGAAATAAGAGAAACATTCAGTGTTGCTGCAGTTGTCTTTTTTAATAATTACCTGAATGCTGCATAACTCTATAGATTTAGATGAAAATTGTAATATTATTTACAGAATTAATCCAATTACAAATCCATTTTTGACACAATTAATTTTCATCAATTGTGTCAAAAATGATTAATTTTCTAGCAGATTTTAAAATAAGATAGCAGGTTAACAAACTACTATGGTTTGCTCCTTGTATTATTAGTATAATTCTGTCACAAAAGAGTTTCACATATTGAATAAATTTAGACAGGAAAACTGCTAAAACTAGCCTTTATATTGGTTATAAATATCAATATTATTCATTTGTATGTCAGTTTTGGTCAAAGCTATAAAGAGCCACTGCAGAGTGACCAAAGAGCTGCATGTAGCAGACCCCTGCTCTGTGGACTCAAACTAGCAGTCAAAACTACATGACAGCATACAGAAAGAAATGGGTCTGAATGTGCTATTAACTGTTGAACTGATCTAAGTTCAACTTCCCAGGTGCACTGCCATGCAGTAATAAGTCCAGCCAATCCAGACACCAGCTGGGTCAACACTTCCTGCCAACCATGTCTCTGACCTGTGTACAGCTAGAGTTACCGGTGCCAAAAAGGTTAATCACACCGCAAGCACAACAAAGACACATAGCATCAACCTTATGCAGACCTATCTGTCTGCTTTCATTTGACAAAAAAGTTTTTTGACAGCAAAATGGTTGATGCTTCTTGCATCAACAAAAATCCCTAAAATTTCCACAAAGAGTTTTTAACCTCATCCTATAATGGTTTGCAGCTGACAAATAATTTTCAGTCATTTCCTTTACTCACTGTGTCCTGGTTGGAGCTGCAGGAGTGTGTATGTATGTGTTGGGAAGGGAGTTGGGGGTTTATTTTAATTGTCAACAAATTAGAGGCACGGTACAACCGAGACAGGTCTACCATGGTCATCTTTACAGTTTCGTCATATAGTACAATGTGTGTGAGAGTGTATCTTGTCTATGTAAAACCCTTTAGGTCTTTAGCTATATCATTTTATAATAATCTTAATAATAAATCTTATTTTAAACAGAGCAAACAACTAACCAGGCCAAGTTTCTTTACTTTTCTGTTTTGTAAAGTGCAGCGTCACTGGCAATGACCTAAAGTTGCACTTAACCACATGCATTATACATGCCATCATATCTCCAGTATGTGTGAAATCATATCAACACACAAATACACCCACACACATATACACACTTGGCTATAAGCAGAGCATTCTAATGTATGACCTTAAATTTCTCTCAAGCCTGATGTATACTTTTTAAAATTTTGAATGAGTGTGTTATCGATAGGTCCTCGTTCTGCTGAAATCTACAATGTTTTTTGTTGTTGTTGTTTGTTTCTTTACTTAAAACATAAACTATAAAAACATATATTTCATTGTTTTTTCAGCATGTTCATTGTTGACATAGGTCAGAATGTTTGTCAAACTTTTTAAAATGAATGCATTGCTGAGCCAGAAAAACAAACCAAAAAAGTAAAAGCATTCAACTGTAATACTTTTCAACAAAACGAAACTTAAAAAATTTGAGAAACAAGTACAGATCATTATGAAAGTAGTATTCCTTCAACTAATACATATCACCTGAGGCCTTGCATGCAATGATAAATGAAGATTTTCTGTTAGCCTTCAGACTATTTGTTAGGGATGACTCTCAGCTGTTACCAAACTGAATTTTAGCTCAGTATCTGTAAAACTGACAGAGATAGACATTTTTGTGTTTTGTAAGGTTGATTAGCTGTGACGGCCATCTTGAATCAAGTTGACTCCAAAAGTTAATCTGTAGTAGATGTACATTGAATAATTACTTAAGGATAGTTTCATTAAAAGCCATCCAGTGGTTCATGAGATATTTCACTAACAGGCATACAAATAAAAAGTCATGCATCCATGCACACAGAAACACAGGCAATTACATGATCACCCGGCTTTCATGACAGCGGACAATAATAAATTTTATGTGGGAATGCCTTAAGTTGAAAATAAGTTGGAATGAACAAAACTTATTCATTTATTATTTATTTTCCACATTTGCTTGGTCCTGGTCACCTTGTATGGGGGGAAAACAAAGAGTCAGTAAGGCAACAACAGTGCACACGTACACACTCTTCCTTTATCTTCAATCCAGAATCTCTAAACAAATTTATTCAAAGGTTACTGGACTTCTTTTTGGATTCTTAAAAACATTTCACTGCTCATCTCAAGAGCTTTCCCAAGAAGCAAAAGATCAAAAAAAAAAAAAAAATAAGTTCAGTTTTCTTTGATTCAGTTTCTTAAGCATACCAGCACAATGCAGAATTTCCAGTTAACCTAACATGGTGAAAGACAGAGTACAGGGAGAAAATAAACGCATGGGGAAAATGCGCAACATCCACACAAATATCTGCACAAAAAAATTATTCAGTCTCACAGATGAAATATAGAGTCTAGACACACAGCCCTTATAATATTATCATCAAATCACAACCGTATCTCTGTCAACTGTAGCGCATGCAGCACCAGTAAGTGCAGTCCTTTCACCATGATCGTATTACCAGAGGAGCAGAAGCTTCATGATCAATCATAAAGTTGTCATATGTAGTTGGGTTGCCTTTTTCCTATACAACCCTATTCAAAGTCAACTATCTGTCCTATGCTTTATTTTTAGCAGGGAGATTGCAGCAAAAACCAAAAACATTGTGTAACATGTTTTACTTTTTATAAGTTAAACATCTTAAAAATACACAATGCCAATTAAATGCTATTTCTTAAAAGAATGCATATTGTCCACTCCTTTCATGTTAGAGTTTTAAACTAAGATTATCTTATGATGAAAAATGAGTGAGATATTGATAGATCTTGTGTGAGCTGTTAGTGCTTAGAGTATGCGCTTGAAACGACTTTCAGCTACTACCACACAACGTTTTAGCTAAGCATCTGTAAAACTGACTGAGTTGTAACCATCTTTATGTTGGCTAAGGTGGCTTAGCTATGAAGACCATCTTGAATTGAACTGACTAGAAAAGTAAATTCATTGTAGATGTTAACCCAATGATTACTTTCCTAAAGTTTCATTAAAATCCACCTAGTGGTTCATGACATATTTAGCTAATCCCCCCAAAAAATAAAATAAATTAAAGCAACCAAACTTCTAATCTGTAGTTGAAGAAGTCTGACTTCTCATCTGGGGAGCTTTTTGAATTCAAACTGGAGAATGAGGAGTTCCAAGCTTTAAACTGCATGAGATGCTCTGTTCTGCAAGCTAGATTTACATGCAGATTAATCTCATTCCCCTCCCAATGAAGAGTCGTTTTGATCTTTGTTTGTGCGGTTCATAAGGAGAAGTTTTAGTCACTTGCACGAAGGTGGGAGTTATAGGGAAAATGACTGGTTATTATTGTATCAGACTGGGTATCAGACGACATAGTGAGACCGCCGGGCTATCTGTGGATTGTTGTCGAATCAAGGAGACGGCAAAGACAGAGGAGAGGAAGCAGAAACGGGGCTGCAGGTCCGGTGTTAGGGTTGAGGAAATAACCACACAAGCCACCTCTTCCGAACCTGTATCTCTCCAATGCTAGATCTCTGGTGTATAAAACAGATGATTTGGAACTACAACTATTTGGAAATTGCTATGTTTGGGACTGTTGCGTTCCAATCATCTCCGAAACCTGGCTTCACTTGGAAATACACGATATCAACGTGCAACTGGCATGTCACACTCTGCTCCGCTGGGACAGGACTCAGGATTCTGGTAAAAGCAGAGGGGGTGGACTCTGTATTTATATGCATGAAAACTAGTGTAATAACGGAACAATTATAGACAAACACTGTTCTCCAGATGTTGAGTACATGTCTGTTAGATGCCATCCGTTTTTTCTGCTGAGAGAGCTAACAGTTGTGATCGTAACAACTGTGTACATTCCACCTGACGCCAATGTAAACACAGCGCTTTCACTCCTGCTTAACACCATAAATGAACAGCAGCGGGTTCACACCAACGGTGTTCTCTTAATTGCAGGGGACTTTAATAAGGCCAAATTGAAGAGACTGTACTCCCAAAGTTTTACCAGCATGTCAAATGTTCTACAAGGGGAGAGAACACTTTGGGTCATGTTTACACCAACATCAAGCACGCGCACCTGGCCTGAGAATGCACTCTGCAAATTACAGGACTGCTTCAATCAAACAGACTGGGACTTATTTGAACACCAGAAGCTGGAGACATTCAAAGAAACGGTACTGGACTATATCCAGTTCTGCATCAGTAATGTAACCATAGAAAAAAACATCTGGAACTTTCCTAACCAGAAACCGTGGAGGACCAGTCAGGTCCCCACACTCCTCAGGGCCTGTGACACTGCCTTCAGGTCAGGTGACAGAGCTCTGTACAAAGCTACTTGATCTGACCTGAAAATAGGACTAAAAAGAGCCAAAGCAGACCACAGGGTCCCATCTGTCCAGCAACAACACACAAGAAGTATGGCGGGGCATACAAGACATCACAAACTTGCATCAACAGGGGACCTGAGTGCACCAAGGGCAGAAGAGCTAAACTTCTTCTTTGCACGCTTTGAAACCCATCAGCAGCACTCTTCTGCTCCAGCCCTGATCATGCCCCCATTTGGCTCCTGCACCACTCCACTCACTGTACAGGAGCATGATGTCAGACGGATGCTCCTAGCAGTGAACCCAAACAAAGCTGCCGATCCCGAGATGTACCTGGGAAGGTGCTCAAAGTGTGCGCCTACCAGCTTGCCCACATCTTTACCAGGATCTTTAACCTCTCCCTGGCCCAGACCATCGTCCCATCCTGCCTAAAGTCAACAATAATAATCCCTGTGCCAAAGAAATCTTCCATCATCAGCCTGAACGATTACTGTCCGGTGGCCCTGACTCCTGTAATTATGAAGTTTTTTGAGATAGCACATCAAGAACCATATCCCCCAAGACTACGGCTCCCACCAGTTTGCTTATCGTGCAAATAGATCCACAGAGGACGCCATTGCTGTAGCTCTCCACTCAGCATTGAATCACCTAGAGCAGTAGCAGAGCTATGACCGGATGCTTTTTGTGGATTATAGTTCAGCTTTTAACACAATAATCCCAGACAGACTAATCACTAAACTGGTCACTCTCTGCCTTCCTCCTCTCACATGTGCTTGGATAAAGAACTTCCTCACCAATCGACCCCAGACTGGCCCCCATCTCTCCTCTACCCGCACACTGAGCATTGGCTCCCCATAGGGCTGTGTGCTGAGCTCCCTCCTTTTTTGCCTCTACACCCACAACTACAGTCCAGCCCACAATAACAACCGCATCGTCAAGTTTACTGACGACACCACAATGGTCGGACTCATCTCACAGGGTGATGAGGCAGCCTACAGAGGGGAGGCCCTGAAGCTAGCAGCCTGGTGCTCAGAGAATAATCTCGCTCTGAACACCAAGAAAACCAAAGAGATCATCGTTGACTTCAGAAAGCACAGCACCGACCCAGCCCCTCTTTACATCAACGGCAAGAGTGTGGAGAGGGTCTACACTTTCAGGTTTCTTAGTGTCCTCATCTCCGTCGACACTCCTGGACAGACAACATCACAGCAATCGTCAAGAAGGCTCAGCAGCGGCTACACTTCCTGAGAGTCCTCAAGAAGTACAACCTAAACTCTAAGCTGCTGTTGACCTTCTACCGCTCATCCATCGAGAGCCTGCTGACATACTGCATCACAGTATGGTACGGAAGCTGCACTGTTGCAGACAGGAAAAGGCTCCAGAGGGTCGTAAAAGCAGCTTAGAGGATTGTTGGCTGCCTTCTCCTGTCTCTAATGGACATTTACACCTCCCGCTGCCTCAGTAGAGCCATAACCATCACTAAAGACAGGTCCCACCCTGGCTTCAACCTGTTTGACCTGTTGCCCTCAGGGAGGCGCTACAGATGCATCAGAACAAAAACAAAGTGGTAAAGTGACAATAAATTCTATTCTATTCTATTCTATTCTATTCTAATGTTACATTGTAATTTGAGACTTCCTTCTCTGTTTAAAGTTGTTTTTTCTCGTTTGATGGTTTCCTTTACCCCCCTCTCAAACCGTCTGTCTTCTCTGTCCAATTTATGAACATTTTGGTCCTCAAAAGAGTGACGCTTATCCTTGAAGTGTAGGTGCGCAGCTGAGTCTTGTCCTGAAGACATCGCACTCCTTTGTTGAGCCATGTGTCTGTGGAGAGGCTGTTTAGTTTAGCTAAATCCCTTATGGTGGCAAGCAATATTCAAACAAGTCTCCACATTTATTAATTTATTTTTGTCCTGAGTTCCACTCTAGCATATGAAAATGATTAATGATAATCATAAAATAATATTTTATTTTCACATATTTTCATCTGTGGATGAATCATAATGTCATTTCACAAAACATGCAATTGAATGTTTTTTTTACACAACATGTGCACATGCTGACTAAATTTTTTAAAAAGTGAGAATTTAAGATCGATTAACTTTTCCTGCAGTTTCTGCATCACGTTGCCTAATCAATTTGGGACATTTTTTGAATAGCTGATTGCAGAACATAGACAGTATTGATGAATGAAAGGTCAGTCTATTTCAAGGAACTCAGATTCTTCCAGGAGTCACTGAAGGATGTTAGCATAATAATGGCCTTGAATTGATTTTTATGTTTCCTCACACACAGACAAATCCAGAACATGATGTATTACTATCATGCAACAGGACAAAAGACTTGTTTTGTTAAAGTAACTTTGTAAAAAGGTCATTTTTCCAAACATGTGCAAATGTTGCACAGCTTGAAGAAACTCAATGCAATGCTTTTATTGTAATCAAAACATGAAAAATTGTCTGCATTGTTTTAAAAGTAGTGAATATAACTGGAAGATGTGAGGGAATCTTCTGTCAAATTAGAGGAGTTTTGAGTTTCAGCATGACGTTTTATTCTGCTCTCTGAACTGCTGACTTGTTGCACTACAGCGACGAAACATTACCGGGCACCCCAGAGAATTGTCAACAACTTCCAGACCTGCATCTCAGTGTTTACAACCCAACATTAAAATATTTTCTACTCATTCACCCCAATTCTACTCAAGGGTGAAATTGCCTTTTCATAATTTCCATTATACTTGGTCTCTGAAAAATGGCTCTCACAGTCTCGGGTAAGATACCGGAAGTTATTTTTCTTTGAAAGTGCATTTTGATGATGTGCTGTTTGATGAAGTGTCTCGTCTTGTTTTCCAAAACGCTGCAAGCAGTGCTTTATTTTAGTGTTTCATTTCTATGCCAGATGGGAATGATGAATGAAGGATCTCTATGTGAAGAAACCTTACTCGAGGACACCTGAGCCCCATGACCTGAAAAGAAGCACAATGAGGAGTTTTTGTATAGTAATAAGCCTTTTGGAAAGCAAAAAAGGCAAATAAAACACCCTGACCACTAAATTTATTGGAATGCAGACAAAAAGTGTGTTTTACTGATAATAAGTTTTCTTTAGTGAAATCAAATATAAAACAAAAACTGATAAATAAATTTGGCAGCTGCACCAAATTGATTTAAAAAGATGTGAAATTCCAGTTTAACAGACTTTTCAAAGTATGATGTAATATGTTGGTAAGAGTAAATAATTTTTTTTTAATACTGAAGATTCACTTTATTACAGTAAATACTGGTTAACCATGCAAGATTTAAATTAATCATAAAACAAAAACACATTGCCAGTAATTTCATCCTAAATTCTGGATAAAACAGTTTTTTAACCATATCATTTATTTTAATTTACTCTGACTCACTGCTAGGGTTAAGTATAAAAAAAGATGATTGGGAAATGGTCCTTTCCCCCTTTTTTTATAGGGTGAAGCGTGTCCATTTGCAAATGAGACATCCTAAGAACCTTTAAATGTAGAAGTAACGGTTGCGCCTTGAGACTAGAAACAAACCCAACTGAAGCTCAGAGCTGCACGTTTTTATGTTTTGTGATGATTTTCAGCTTTACTGACCTCAGAAACGCATACAGAGAAGACCTAAAATATCCATCTCCTCCCTTTTTATCTCATGGACTGGATGGAATCTGGGGAGTTTGTTAGACAGTCACCACTTTAGGTTGTTAGTTTTTCTGAAGCAGTTTTGTCGTATAGTTGGGATGTTCTTTGAATCGATTACTCTTTAGGACTGTGCCCTTGTTGTGCAACAATGCTTAGGTGGGTGATTTGTGGTAAAGTAAGATTGGTTTGAAAGGTTTCTCTGCAAAGCATTGCATTGTAATGCAATGATCAATGTTCCAATGCATTTGAGTGTATTGGATGTTTTTGTGAAGAAAAATATAAAGTTGTTTTCTTAGAAGACAGCAAACAAGGCTCATTGCCTAAGAACTCCATTTACATAGACTGCTTTAGATGTGGAAATCAACATTTTAGAAAAAAGATGATGTAAAAAACCCAAAATGATGGATATTATTGTTTTTTTTGTCAGGGATTTCTAAAAGGGTAACGTTTTACCAGTGCCTCCCTCATTATCCTGTAGGTGTAAAAACACTCCACACGCCTGCAATCTTATAATGCAAAAAGATCGGACAGTGATCTACCAAGGCCAAATGGATCGATTGGAGTCATTCCAAACATGCTAATCTGGGCTTTGGGTTTAATGAAACTTTGCCTCTCTGGAGGCCAACACATAATGCTGTGAGATGGACAGAGACTAAATGACTCTGCATGAGCCAACAAAGAAAATGGTTATAAGTGCAATGCTGAGAGTCAAAAGAACCTTTTATTTTTATTTTTTCCAAGCATGCAGAAATTATATGAAAATGTTTTTGATGGTAGCAGAAAACTTACTGGCCTTCATCCTCCTTTTTCAGTGCTATTATCTAACAAGTCACATTGTGCCATGACTGTGAACCATCTAGGGTTATTAGTGTTTTTACAATAAATAGAACATGATGGTTTAGAAACTAAATAATTCATAACTGTTTGAGTACCACCTGTTTTGAAACCTTTGAGACAAGACAGACAGTGACAGGTTTAAATTAACATTTTTATAAGGTGAAGATTGAATTCAATGCAACATAAAAATTGTTTCAGTGTAATTTAATGACAAACGCCCGATGATTGTGGTCCAAGGGATTGAACAGCAAGATGTTTTTTTCTTTTATTTTCTGCTAAACTTTTTGCCAAGGGTCATTATGTGAAAACTTGTACATCAGATTCAGATACCAAGTGTTTAGTAGAAGGCTTAAAAAAGCTTTAGGACTGAACCTGTAATCTTTAGAAAACGGTTGTGTGATGGATGTTTTTACCATCTGTGAATGGTAGTGGCTAAATTGATATAATTTGCATTCAGCTCAGTTTTAAGGAACCCAACTAAATTTTCAGTAGTTTTTGTCTGTTGCTTGCTATTTTGGATTAGAGGACTTGTGTAATGTGTTAGGCTGTCGCTCTCAGTTGAGACATGTGCTTTTTGCCTGCCACATTTTTGTCAATTACGCAGCAATGGTGTGGGACACTTTGGAAAGGCTGAAGTGGGCCCTTTTCGGCCAAAGTTGGATGCCCTGATATTGACTGATGCTTGGTGTAAAATGCCTCTACTGAAATGGTACAGAGGTAGAAAAGTGTCAACTCCATCAGCCAGCAGACAAAATCCCTATCAAGTTGGTTTAAGAAATCTCTACATCTTCTTTGTCTGCATGTGGAGTGACAGACGACTCACTCAACCGCAGTGACTCATTGATGTGACTCCTGCTCTACAGGTCGACATGACTCAGCACCTGTCTCTCCTTTTTAGTTTTCTTTTTGTCTCTCTTTCAGTCGTCAATTCATCTTTTTACACTTTGAAGACATGCCTTGCAGTCCTGTTCATGATACCATTACATCTAGTTGAATTTTAAAAAAAAAGAGTTTAAGATCTGTGTTGATGTTTTTAAAGTGCCCTAACCAAGCGGAAGTTTAAACAGGACTTCTCTGTATGACACTGCTCAATAAATGTTAACAGAAATGGACACAGTGTCAAAATGTACTTGCATCATAAAAAAAAAAACAACAAAAAAACTAATCTTAAAATATTCAATTGTTGCAGTCATCATTAGGTTTCAACATCCCTTAGTGAGACCAGATTTTATTTTTATTTTTTTTTTTTTTAAACCTGGCTCTTTGCACAGACAACAGTTTAATTATTCTTGGTATAAATGATGGCATCAGTAGGAAGCACCAGTTGCTTGGCAGGATATGACTGAAGCCACTGGAAGACTACACGCTGAGAGCTCCAACAGGTGCATTTTTCCTGCTGTGGATCCGTATCCATCCATCTTTAGGAGGCTCACCACTCTAGCTGCTGAGGACTAAGACCACAGTAATATTTTGTATCATTAACCATAATGTCCCTCTAGGCAAACTGTTTAAGCAAACCGAGCTGAGGCTGACAACACAAGAACTCCATTAGCTTGAGAAAAATCTGCTAGTTTCCTCAGAGTTAATTTTTTTCCTTAGTAATTAGTGTTTTGTAATTCACTAAAGTAAAAATCTGTATAATATAATTGGATGAAATTGGTTATAGATATGGGACATGTTATTGTAACATATGTTTTTGAATCGGATTTATGATTTGGTCTTCTTTGTATAGGGCCCTGAGATGACCTGTCATGAATAATCACTATATAAATAAAGGGAATTGAATTGGTTCTAACACAGTCATCACAAGCTAAAACCAAACTCTTGTCTTTCCAGGTTAGAACCACAGTGCCCTTTATTGAAGGGAAAGCACTGTTTCTTTTAAAAGGAAAAAAAAAAGCTAAATGCAAAACAGAGTTTTCAAGTTCAAACATCCAGCACACGGCACATAATCTATCTGGGCAAAAAATGATCTCCAGCATGTCCCTGAAAACCTGTTCAGTGATTTATGTCCATAAAGTCCGTCAAGAAGCTCAAATGCACAGACATGGAGAGCCACATTTACATCCGAGCACGTCTTCGGTGTTAAAGTTCATAGAAATGTATGCAACACATTTAAAACGAAACAGCAAATTCTAAACTGAAGGTTTATGGTGGGGGAACAATCATTGTTTTATTTCTGTGTGTGGTACATGGAAATGAGCAACCAAACACAAAATCGTTAAGTGCCTTTTAATCTTGTGCATAAATTTTGATGCATCTTTTATTGTTGTTGCTTTTCAGTGGGATTCTTTTTTTTTTTTTTTTTTTTTTTTTTTTTAAAAAAAAAAT
>JAOXNZ010000210.1:11171620-11187011 GCA_028566095.1 Kryptolebias brasiliensis
ACACACACACACCTATTTGTTACAATAGTAACCCCCAGGGTTTTGGCTGTTTTTATGCAACCTTGATTATACATTTCTTACCTCTGCCAAAGAGGTTATGTTTTTGGTAGTGTTGGTAGCAAGATTACTTGCTGGCCTTGGAGGTTTGTGTTCTCCAAGTGCTTCTAATTATGTGTGCATCACTTGCAAAAAGGTAGGGTTTTGTTTCATTCTTTTATCAACAAATTAGTTACCATGTTTGAAAGTTGCCAGACAATAAAAAGAATGAACAAGAAGCAGAAATATTACAAGGCAAAGTGATGAAGCTGATTTTAACATCACTTTAGCAATACTTAACACCTCAAGGGAAATAGTTATTTATGTGATTAGAAAGAAAGTTACAACAAAAAGAAAATATAAATTCAAAAAATACAAACAATAACACCTAAATAAACATAAAAAAACAAGGCCATTTTTGTGGACAGGAAGGACCTCGCTTGCCAGTT
This sequence comes from Kryptolebias brasiliensis, assembly GCA_028566095.1. Lineage (NCBI taxonomy): Eukaryota > Metazoa > Chordata > Actinopteri > Cyprinodontiformes > Rivulidae > Kryptolebias > Kryptolebias brasiliensis. The sequence goes on from JAOXNZ010000210.1 coordinate 11,172,106, forward strand.
CTTATTGCAGTGAAGCAGATAATGCAGTTAATTGAAAACACTTTGTTATTTGTTATGTATCATTTTTTTTATTTATGTTTTGTAAAAAGTGTGCAGTGTTGTACAATATGCTGAGCAACTCGTGTAACATTCTTTTTTCTACTATCATCTCAAGCGTCTCTGAAGCAGTCCCGAGCACAGAGCTCGGCTACTTTACCAATTTGTTCGGTTTCTTACTGGCTCTGATGCTGCTGCCCAAACAGATGGCTGCAAAGAAAATTGCACTCTCCATTACAGACTTATAGAAGATATTCATCATCTAGCTTACACTCACTACACAAGCTAGACTTCCTAAAGAAATAAAGCCTGCTCTGTTTGGTATTTTAAATAGCCTCAGTATTGCATTTCCAGTCCAGTCTTTTGTCCAGGTGCTAAAAACACTAGAAAATAGTGTTTAACTTGGCTCCATAAAGGGTGTAAAAGGTCAGGAATCTCATTCATGCCATGTGCATATTAGTGTGTCTGTGTTCATACAATAAAAAAATAATACATTCCTTTTGTAACTCTAAGTTTGGATGTATCAGAAAATAAAACATATCTACCAGGTCTTAAAATTAGGCGAATACAACCTCAGATGAACAACAACACAAGCCAATCACACATTATTAATAAACAAAAGAAAAGCTAAAAATGCAGGCGCATCCCATGATTTAACGATTTGTGGAACATCCTTCAGCAGCACTAACTTGAAGCAGTTGTCTTCTGTATGTTTTACATCACTGTGGAGGAATTGTGGAATTTTTTATTTACAACCTGAAATAATGTTTTTGGCATCTTTTCATGTGCAGCTCTCTTAAGGTCCCACCTCAGCATTTCATTCAGGTTGGTTGTGATCTGGAGTTTGACCGAACCATTGCAACGCCTTGACTCTTTTCATGACCAGCCATTTTATTGCAGATTTACTGGTGAGCTTTGGATCATTGGCCTGTTGCTTGGCTCAGTTTCAGTCAAGATTTAACTCTGGGACTTTTGGTCTCACATTTGACTCAAAAATACTTTGGTTTGTAGAAGAGTTCATAATTCTTTCTATACTTGGGTCCTCAGCAAAAATATTCAAAATTTTCCTTGGCTTGTCTCCCAATCACTGCACTTGATAGGTGTTATGTTTGTGCTGATATGTTGTGCTGTGCTGATTCTGTTTCAGACAGGGTCTTTGTTATGGTTTTTGTTTTGTAATGATCTTTGTTTGGATTTCTTGTTTTGTTATAAGTTTTGGCTGCTCATTTGAGTTTTGTTCTTTTTTTTATGGTCATACACTATATGTCCTCCATAGTCCTTGTTTCCAGTTTTTCATACCGCCTGTTTTCTATTAGTAATCAGCACACCTGTTGGTACTCAGCAATCACCCTTTCCATTACATATAGTCCCTGGTTTTTACCCACTCTTAGTCATACCATCTGTTATGACCTATGAATTTATTTATTTATTTCGGAAAATTGCCTTCGGTGATTGATAGCAGCGATAATTGCCAATGTCTTTTATCCCTAGCATTATGTTAACACATCTGAATGCTTCAGACCAGCAAACTGTCCAAAGTTTTGGGTTCTTTTAGAGGCGCTCATTCTCACTGATAATTAGTGAAATAAGTGCAGTTCCATTAGATGCACCTAGCTGCTACTTACCTTCCTAAATTTTATGGGAGCTGTAGGGGTGGACTTAGATTTTTACGCTTTGCTTTTGAATTTTGGGTTTAGCTTTTGTAAATAATCACAATGCGTTAATGCGTTGTTCATTTAAAGTAGTATTCATTTACTTATTACAGGTATTTATTTTATGACCTGTAAAAAAAACAGATGATTTTTATATTATGTTCCAATACTTTAAACTTCAGAAATGAAAGAGGATACACTTACTTTTACCATGATTGTACATTTATTTATGTCACTGCCAATGCATTTGACATCTTTTATGGCTTCACAGTGAATTTATGAAAGCCCTGTCAACACTCATGCCCTCCCCCCACCCCCCCACACACAAAGCATTACAGATAAAGCTGTATCAGACCTTGTACATTAAAGAACTGTTGAACACCTGCCACACTCAATACGATTTTGTCTGCTGCAACATCACATTACTGAATGCTAAATAAATTTATCATCTTTTCAGTCATGCTCAAAAAACAATAAAGAAGAAAACAGCCAGGTGTTAAAATAATTTCAGACTTTGTGCATCATAGAAGCGATCACAGGAGTGTTTTCAACAGACAAAAGACAGTAAACTGGCCTGCAGCCAGAGTCACACAGATAAACAGAGCTTGTGTATGTAACCTCCCATGTGTCCCTGTGTCCCTTTGCTGATTCTGTTTGTGGTAATATGAGATGGGAATGGTGGTTTCTGCCTAGTGAGACCACTGACCTTGACCCATGTTTGTGTTACTGGTAATTTTGGATATGGCCCCACTTTCTGTTTGTGTAACTGTGGGTGTGTTTATTTGAGTGTGTGTTTAAAAGAGGAAAATGAGCTTAAAGACAGATTTGCGTAATTGTGATGTGCAAAATGGAAGTACCTGGAACTGAAGGTTTTCTTTTTAGTAAAAAAAAAAAAAAATTTGCTTCTGGGCTTAGCTTTTAAAATGAGATCACTTCAATAACTTATGAGTCATATGGTTATAAAAAAAAACATCTGTTAGAGCTGCACAATATTAGGAAAACATGCAAATGGAATCCTATTGTTGAATATCCTGATGACAATTTTGGTGGTGATAAACCCACATTGTCCTCACTTCTCTCTTTGTGTTCTATCATCAGCTCACAACAGTCTCTCTGTGTTTTAGAATCTCAGCTACCATCATCTAAACTGGCCGCAGGCCTTTAAAGCAGTGGGAGTCTGTGTGCTTGCAAAATAAATGATTGGTATTCAATTTGTGCCTGTTATTTATTACAATTCTTTGATAATGCAGGTAAAATTGCAATGATAAGTTTTCTACTATATTGTGCAGCCTTAATATCTGTTGTGGAACCTGTATGATTCTTCCTTTTTCATTTCCAGAATTTACAGATTGACACACTCTCTTACCCTTACATACATACAATTACATGTAATGTCAATTGTAGTGTATTTATGCTGCTAATTTGCAGAGATTCCCTACACATTTGCTTAAAAATATGCTGTCTTTTTGAAGCAGATCTTTTCTCTGTTCCTTTAGTGCAACTACATATCATATTCCTAAGAAAAAAATGTGTTTAAAATAAAAAGAAAAATCTCTCAGTGATGCATTTTTTTTTAGGTATAATAACTCCAAAGATTTTTTTCTAGAGGACATCTAGATAGCCCTGGGTAATGAGTCTGACTCCCTTTGGTCAGTGAAGCATTCCCGTGAAGCTTTAGGTGATTTTTCAAAATCCATTGACTAGGTCTGGAACTTTGCTGAAGGCTTTGTATTTGGAACATCATTTTTCAACTAGAAGCATAAAGTTAATATACAGTAAGTAACAATTTTTACCCCAGTTTAATGCACAGATCCTTTTTTTTTTTCATATGAAAAATTGTTCTACATCAGAAACACCCTTACATGATCCTTTGCCCTGGGTCTTGATAATATGCCAAGAATTAAGGTAAAAATTTCCTTCCCTCTTCCCAAAGCCAGAGCTGTCACACACTCTTCAGTGGTCCAAAGTGCTGATGCTGATAATGTGGGAGACTGAAGTCTGCTGGAAGAAGTGACTCATGGGAACCTGAATAAAAGAAGCCATTTCTTTTCACATGCTCTATAGGGATGGACAATACATCAGTTTTCTCTTTCACCTCTCCCTCAAACTGAATTAAATTGTTTTTGATTTCCTGTTTACCTCTTGCCCCAAATCTCATGACACATAGCCTGCAGTGTTTTCTGGGTCGATACCAGATGGGGCTCCTAATGGAGATTTGACATTGTTGGAATAATGGAGATTTGACATTGTTGGAATACAGCATTTCTTTTTGCTGATTTCTGCATCTGACTAATTATGCATCTGTTTGAGCTGCTACTTTTTTAAGGCAATTTGTTTGTGAGGATATTCCATCATAGACACAGAAGCCGCCACATCTGTTTTCACTGATTATTACTCACACACATGTATCAGGCAGATTTCAGTTGGATCTCTGGCCAGCCAGTGAAGACTTTACAGACAGAGTGAGGCGCTGGTTTATGCTTTTCAGGCCAAAGGCTAATCTGACCTCAGGGAGCTGTAACGTGTAACCTCACGCCTTTTGTACTTAATGTATGTCTGCAATAGTTTAACAGGATTTCTGTAGATTTTCCGGAGAGGCTAGTATAGATGATTTAACACACGGCTGAGGGTTTCTTTACCTGTTAGGATTTACGCATGAGTGGTTTATGAGGGGCTACATCTCCAAGAGTAGCTTTTGATTAATATTATCAGGCTTGGAAGAGCATGCAAAATGTGTTTATTTCAAAACACTGTGGTACTGACACAGTTGTCTGACAAAGCAGATATCCTCCAGATTTTTCCAAGCTGGTGATTGAAGAGTCAACCAGGACAGATTGTGGAAAAAAAGAAAGCAGGTGGAGGTCATTATTTTTTAATGGGATTTTTGACTTAATTTCCATTTGTCTGAAAAGGAGAGACAAAGGAGAAGAGTACAGAAAAGTATAAAGAGCATAAAGGAAAAATGTAGGAGACTTTCAGCAGATTGAGTTACTCAGCGGTGTGTGAACTTTGCATTCTTGTCATCTGCTTTGTACATTAAGAGACCCCCTGCCTTTATATGATGAGCCTTCTGGGGTTCTACCAGACCAAGGTTATGGCCCTCCTGAAGACATTAAACCTTTTTAAATAGTTTGCTTGGACCCGGGCTCTTTAATTCACAGATGGTCTGTGTAGGCTTTGACGGCTATAAGAGGACAAGGGGGACGGTACTTGCCCACTCTCGAATGCTGTGGATTTTAGAAACACAAATACACACACACAGTCTGAGGTTAAAAGGATAAAACAGATCTTTTGAAGTAGGGTTCTGTGGAAACATTTATTATCTTTTATTTTGTAGATAGCTCTTTGATTGACTTCAGTTTGAAGAAACAGTTTAATTCAAACCCAATTGAGAAGCTCACAGCTAGTTTGAGTAGGGCCAAGACCAAAGTGGATTTCTGTCATCTTAAAACAATCTCCAATTACAAAGCAGTCCCAACAAATGCTATTTCATAAACATATACACTATTACCAGTTTCACATTACTGAGTTATTCCAGTAAAGAAATGTATGATTTCCAGCTGGAAGTGCAATAATACAGTAGTGCTTCTAGGGTTTTTTTTTGAAGAATATGGTGGACAGGGATTACATCCACAGGAGAGTGATAACTCTGCATAGTTGTTTAGTCTTTGCTTAGAAAATGCACTTGCCATACCCTTCAGCTTGTTTATTGTCAGAAAGTGGCAAAACAGTTGGAGTAGCACTTTATTCTCAACAGTTTTGAAGAAGAGGTGTTAAGATGTAAAATAAACATTATTTATATATACAATTCTCTCAATAGTTTAGCTACTACTCCAATGTACCTTTAGTCTATGAAGAGGCACTCTGATATTCTCATATTGCCTGCTCACTTGTTCTCTACGGTTTCAGTCTTTTACACCATTTTAATTATAACCTAATTGATTCAGTTACAAATTAACCCAGTGTGAAAGCATCAAATAAAGTGACGATTCAACTGTCACGGCAACACCATTTTTTATTTTGTCAGAGTGGTTTAATAAGGACAGTCAGTGGCACTAGAAAAGAGAAAGGTGACACCATTTTCTAACTGAAGCTTTATTTGTCATAGTGTTTCAAATTTGTATTTCTATTACTTTGCTAGCACTGAGCAAATTAAAAATGCATGAGTCGGCTTTAGATAATTCTCTTCGTCTCGAAAATCTTTAACTCTACTTTCTTGTACCAAAACATAATTAAAGAGACATAGTCAAAATCTCATTTACAGTCATTGTCATGAAAGCGCCTCATAACTGGTGTGAAAAATTAATGAAATACGCTTCAGTGTTCTCACCTCTAACCCAGCCCTCCATTATCTTTCCACTTTTCTTAGTTTCCTGAGACTGAGATCAGATCATTATATTTAATTAATGAAACTTCTGTCCATTGCTCACACTTTTTTAATCAACAGTAGAAGTGTGTGATCTGTCGGTGGGCAGAAAAAAATTCAAATACATTACAGCCTCATATACTATTCCCTTTGCTTGCAGCTCCCTTGTCTTAGTTAAGGGAGGATGAAACGAAGGATGGGAGCCCTCAGAAGACATAGCTGTCTGCTAATCAGTAATTGTGTCCTGAACTCCTTGTGAATGTTCGCCATTTAGTGCTTAAGTTCAGCACACAGTTGAATCATTGCCTCTGTACAAGGAAGCTGAGGAGTAACACAGGGGATAGAAGAAGAAAAGGACTGAGGAGCTGGGGGGTCGACAAACAGAAAGTCACCAATGTTAATTAACAAGAAGACAATGATGAGTCCCGTGGTGTCCGAACCTGTGCTATTCAACATGCTAAAAGCTAATAAATGGCTAACAAAATGTCTCCTAAAGGAGTGCTGGTCTTTACAAACAATGTCAATTGATTTGTGTCAAGATAGCTGTTGTTTTTTTGACAGCCTTTTTTAATACCTTCAAAAGAGGAATTCTTAATTTTCTCTGTGGTTTGGGCAGCACAGCTAGACACTCTGTCAATGTTGTGATTGAACGTTATGGTAGTAGTTTATGTTACAGCTTTGTAATAAGATGGTTACAGGAAGCAATAGTTTACTTTCAAAAAGATATATTTATTTAATATGTAATACCATGGTCCATACTTAAGTCATAAACTGATAATTACCTGAGTGTAACACATTAATACATCAGGCCACTAATTTATTCAGACTGAAAGTAACACAGTGTAATAGGAGGCTTAAATACTAAGAGTTATAATGGGAAAAAAATTACAATTTACAAGTCAAAACTTCTTGTAACAACACAGTAATATTTTAGTAACAGCATAACTGCAAGCCTATAAAAAATAGTTATATGCTAGTTAACAATAAAAAATCATATTGATGTGACATTTTGGTGGGAAAGGTAGGTAATCTTGTGCTAGAAATGTGTGAATAACCTAAATGTATCAAGGTAACAGAAAATGATGTTTTCAGTTAATTAGCATATCTTGAAAATTAAATGGCATACATCAGAATTGGTAATTATCATATCATAGTTCTGAAGGTAACCCATTTTTACATTAGTCGTTTGTTTTGACATAATTATTGGATGTTTATTGATGCATTTTGTTGCTAGGAAACATTTGTGGAGGTTTCTATGGCATGACCAAGAATCAGCACTGCGAAATTATGGTATAAGGGCTTTTAGTTAGTGTATGTGAAGTGATAAGGATAAACACAATACATATTTAACTTAGATTAGAAAATATTCAGCAGAGATATTACATAATATCCATGCTTGACTCTCTACAACAGTTAGTGAAGCATTTTGTAGCCCTGACTCATGGGTTTTGCACAAAAAGTACCACAAGAGTATTCTGGCCCCTTTTATATCTCTTATTGTTTGGTTTGTTGTAATATTACCATTGAATAGAAACAAGTACTGTATCAGTCTGCAGCCCTGATTATTACTAGGTTGTTATCAAAATACTGCACTCATAGAATCATTTTACTGCTAGTGGAGTATTGGATTACTGCCAAGTTTCACTCTAAAAGTAACAAATTGTTTTGTCTTGTAAACTTTACATTTTTCCTTCATTTGGTTGGAATTTTGTTACCTTAATTCCCATAAAATTTAGTCTGAGTACTCTATGTTAGCTTCAGGTTTTTACCCGGTTATCATATTTGTAATCACAGGATTTGTTGTTGGTCATCGTTTCTTTTTAGAATTTTACCAAATTTTATTTTAAAATTATTAATCCACCATTATGTCTTGTTAATGACTTGTAATGTAAAGTGCTATCAAAACATGTGTTCAGTTCTAGAGAGTTGGAGAGTAACCAATTGTAAGAAGTTCATCTGTCATTTTTTTTCAGTATGAGTTTGCAAAAACACCTCTCTCACTGTTTAAAACACCTCCCCCCTTCTGAAACTGTAGAGAACAAGTGAAGGAAACGGTTTGTGCCCTGCCTTCAAAGAAATTCATGAAGTTGGAGTCTTAGAATAACCAGAGGTATACTGGGGAGGTTGATCCAAGCAACAGGGAAATGTGAGGCAAAAATCTTTTTTGCAAACCATACTTTCTGCCAAGCACCAAATGAGCCATAAGTCTCAATAGCTCTTTTATGATGGACTGAGTTGGGGCTGAAGTGGTGGAGACCTCGGCGGCCTGAACAGGTGGAGAATTACTTTATAAAACAGGCTGGAATCAAAGAGTCGCTTTAGCCAATTTTTGCATAATAGAACAATTTTGCTTGGTCAATAGGTGGAATATTCTTTCACATCTTCTCAGCATGGTATTTTCACTTGCCAGTGTGCTTTTGATCTGATCTGCAGGATCTGGTCAGATCATTTTTTCACGATCTGAAAGAGACAGAACGACCAAATGTGAGACTCAAGCTTGTGAGCAATTCCAGATTGTGCATATTTACAACAGAATGTCAGTAAAGTCAGGTGTATTGCAGGTGGTATTGACAGCAATAGAGGAGGACTTGGAGGATCACTAAGACTAGATGAGAAAGCACAGTGAGCAAATAAATGCTAGAAATAACATGAAAGCTTTAAGACAGTATGAGAGTATCATTTCACATAGCAATAACAAACTGGCAAAAGTGTAGAAGGAAACCAAATGTTTAAATACTGTAGGTTTATGAGATGATGTGTGTCAGGTGTATATATGACACTTACAGCTCCAACTCCAGATACCAGTCAACTGCAGAGAAGGAGGGCCGGAGAGGAAGCAAGAGGGCAGGGCCCAGAACAAGCAGGAAAAAAAGAGCAAGTGAATTAAAAAAAAACAACTAAAAGGCATGGAGGGGGGACTGGACTTCTTGAACCATGACAGCAAATTAGACTTGTGCTGTGTGTGCCATGAATGTGTAGGACTAAACCATTGCTCAGAGCATTGGACTGTGTAGAATGAGAAAAGGTAATCTCTGCCAAAACTAAATGCATGTGGCAAGTAAAGCACAAGAACAAACAGCAGGCTGCAGTAATATGGAACTACAGTGCAGGAAAGGGACATTGTTTGGTGTCTGTAAAATAATTTGTTTAGTCAGTTGTTGGAGTTGAAGGTAATGTTACAGAGTTATTCTGTCTGCTTTTTAGGTTTTAAAATAACATTAGAGTGGGGTGGCACTGTGGAGAGGTGGTTGGCATGGCTCATGAAGAATCTCTGCTGGTGTTAAGTTTGCAGGTTTTCTTTTTGTTTTGTTTTGTTTTGTTTTTTAAGGTTCATCCCAACAGTCTATACATATTTGGATTAATGGAAAATCTAACTTGTGAGTTCATGTTTTTCTGTCTCTTATGTCTCTGTGTTGACATTTTAATGGAGTGAGGATCTGCTCAGAGTGTACTTTTCCTCTTACAGGATGACAGCTGGGATAGATTCCAGTTCTCTGTGACCCTGAATAGGATAAAGTGAGGGACAAAGATGAATAGTTTTATCATTACTGTGAGGAAAATGCAAATCACAAGTAAGATAATGTCATGGGTGATAACTCCTATGATAAAGGTTGTCATGAGGCAATAACAGTTATTCAGGTAACACTTGGACTTCTTTAGGCTACAGATACAAGGCTTTTAAATATATGATGGCTCTTCAATTTAAAGTTACAGAGCAGTTCAATGTTCTATAGAGAATGTATTTTTAGTCTCTGTTAGCAAAAGTCACTGCAGCTTTATGTGTATAAAATACTATACTACAGTGGAACAATTATATTGTGGCAAAAAATGGATTAGCGAGTTCTTAACTTTTATGTCCTGTGTATGAATGTGTTCTGTTTATGAATGTGCTTTTACCCAAGAAACTTGACATTTTAAAAGTTAGCTTCAAAAAAATCTGCAGAATCAATCATGCAAAATAGTTATTTCAAATTGTTTTTTTTGTTTTATAATGACACTAAACAATTACTCAAAACAACAGTGAATGGCTGCTGTGAAGAAGTTTAATTATCTGTTTGCTGATATCCTATAAAACTCAGAGCCATGAGCTGAATGCCAAATATTGGTGTGTGTCAATGCGGCATTTTTCTATTTGTAAGGCTTTAAAGACCCTGTAATACTATTTGACAAATTCCATGACTAGTAAGCTAGCCATTTAAGCCTTGGGACTAACACACTTTTTGAAGCACGCTGGCTGGACTCTTTCTTCTGCTTCTCCTTATCTGACTATTGTCTTTTACAACACATCAGAGGGTGAAGCAAAGAGCGAGGGTAATAAAAGCTCCCGCTTTTCTCCTCTGGGCCTGTGAGAATGTAGAGTAGCAGATAAGTTGTCTGGCTCTGAGAATGATCAAAACAATGTGAATCCTGTGGCCGCAGAGGGAACAAGCTTTGGGAGCAAGCTTTGGGAGCAAGAAGGCTGGGGAGGGAAGGAGGAGAAATGTTAGAGAACATATGCTGGTGGAGCAGCCATGCTCAAGAGAAGACTATGTTTGCTGTTTCCTGAGCAAGATGGAAGTGATGGAAGTCCTTCTAAACTTGAAGCTTGGACATGCATTTAGTGCCTGGTTTAGTCTGCATTAGTTGTTTAATCTATGAAGTGAAACAATGGTGGTCTTACATAATTATGAGCATATTGGTGGGTCCTGCACAACTGACATAATGGATGGTTCAAAAGACCTCTTATGTACTGGGCTTTGGAAAAAAAATGATTATCCTAAACAGTAAAATGAAAGGATTACAAAACAATGGTCTAATCCAGCTGCCAATGCCACACCTCATTTGCAAATGTAGTTTCAGAACTAGCAAGAATAAGCAGGGAAGAGAGGGACACAGAGTGGGGGATACAGAGAAAAGAAGGGGGGGTAGGTGGTGTGGGAGGAGAGAAAACCTAAGTAAGGGAGGAATTACAAGGATATAAGAGACAGGGAGGAAGAGGAAACCAAAGAAAGGTGGGGTGGTGGTGGGTGGGAGTAGAAGTAACAGCCTCGCTGTTCTACTCAGGGGGGGCTCTGCAGAGAGTTTTTATATTAAGCTTTCATCTGCCTTTCCTTTCCTTCTCCACTTCTCTCTACTTCCCCTCTTCAACAGCACAAACACAAGCTGAAGCAGGGAGCGCTATAGCCATGTCAGTCACGTCTCAAACCCACAGTTCTGCTTGTATTTCCCAGATTAATTAAGAACAGTGATTTGTTAATTTAATTGTAGGAATTGGTCCGTTTTTTTTTTTCTATCCCCCCTCTGTCGCATTTTTCTGCCGCTTGCTCCCTATCATCCACTTGGCAGGCTAATTTGCCCTGCAGCTTTGAGGAGGGGAAATGAAAGGTATAGCAGAGGAAGCCTTCAGATGGTTTATTAAGAATTGATTTGCCACAGTGGCAGAGTCAGACAGTAGGGAGATGCATGCTGACGTGCCTCCCAGGCGGACACCCTCAGGCTGTGGTGGGAGAAGGAAAGATTCAGATAAAGAGAGGTCAGTGCTGCAGAAGATATCATATTGTTTGGGTGGCTTCACTCAATGGACCACTGCTGATCGATCACTAGCACCTAACTGAATCTGGATCCCTTAGACTCTCAGCAGTGTTCATCTTTCAGCTTCCTACTCATAGCCAATTTTTTTTATTTGATAAAGAAGTTGGCAGCCTAATAGCTGCGTTGAGTGATAAATCAAAAAGTTGGAAAATGCCAGCATACCCCACTGTCAGACATCTGATTTTGGTAGTTTGAAAATGCAAATGTTTTAGATAGGCCATGGCTGGGTTATTGGGACAGAATCCAGCTGCTGCTGTTTAAGTGTTGCATCAAAACCAAATTATTAATGAATTTACATTAGAACAATGCCACTATTCCAAACTAGATGCCTAGCTACCTTTCCTTGCTTCCGTTGGCCAACATGTGAGGTAAGAGATATTTGACAGATCAGAGGCATTCGAGCTTCAAAGCTTGGGAGTGAACAGAGAAACAAAATCCCCTGCAGCTAGGAGAGACGTTAAGGAGGCAGTGCATTTAATCTTTAGCGGCACATCTCTGCATGCGTGCAGCAGAAGCTTCTGCCCCTTCATTTACAGCTGGTCAGACTTCAGTGCAATGAAATCTTATTGACTCTTCAGTCAAGTTTTTCATCGTTTGAGTGTTTCCTTTGTTGGATGCGGTTTTGATTATTTTCCCAATATTAACGAGTTGATTGCCCACTGCTGTGTTTCATTTCCTGACACCACAGACGTGTGACATTTCTCATTTTCTGTTAACTTCATTTAATTGCAAATTCTTTATAATTTGGTGAATCAATATTTTGTGACACTTCTTGATGTATTTTATTAAAATGGGTTTAAATTAAAAACATGTCTTTTTTATTACTTTCAGTCGATGTATCTGTGTTTGTCTAGACTGTTGCAAATATGAATATCAAAATCAGACCTGAAGGTTGATAAAGGTTGGATTTCTAAAATGGATATTTTCTATTTATGCAACAAAGAAAAAAACTAAACACATTTTTTAATGATTTTTGAGTGAACAGATTCAGTAAAAGTCTTAGCTATAAAAAAATCTTTTAACAGTTTATTGATATCTTGCTTTTGCTATGACTGATATCAAAAGCGTCAAGGTCTGATGAGTTTTAACTATGTTCTATGATATCGTTTGGTTGATATGCTGCAGTATTCAGACAACAAACACCTTTTGTGGCTTGTTTTCTATACAGTAACTGGTAACATTTTGTGCCGTGAATTGGAATAGTGTTAGTCTGCTACAACTGTAATCTTGTCTGCTACCTGAAATGTAATCTCTGGTCAGAAAAGCCCTGGAGGAGGGTTTGTCTTTTCAGAGGAAGTTGGGAAGAAATGCTGAGTCAGATATTATATCCACTGGACAGAGAGAATGGAGACAAATGATGCTGCTTTTAGGGGCAAAACTGAGTTCTGTTAGAGCTAAAAGGGAAAATTGCAGGGGTAAAAATAAGGGCTTTATTTTTAAGTTGTAGGGCAATGTATTTTTGAATCTTTTCATTTAAGGAGCATGCAAGAAAAATATCAGTTAAACTGATTTGAAATGTGGAACCTGAGTTAGCAAAAAAATCTTATTACTGACTTGTTGGGTCTACATTGACGATGCACAGCTCTGGAAGTCCCAATAAACTAACTTAATTAGTTACATAAAATAATGTTTGTCTCTACAGAAGATATTTAAAAAATGAGTGGTTAATAATTTAAGAGTAGAGAACAACCCAGAAGCAGAGGATTACATCTATTCATTAATTTTCTATACCTGTTTGATCCTGTTCAGGGTTGAGGAAAGCCAGTGGTCAATCAGCAGGAGGTGAAGAAAACCCTGGACATGTTGCCAGTCCATCACAGGGCCACATGCCTACAAACAACTCTTCACATGCACACACTCACGCCTAAGGCCAATTTAGAATAATCAGTTAACCTAACAAGTATATTTTTGGATTGTGGGAGTACCTGGAGAGAACCCACACAAGACATGCATGGGTTGTCTCCGGGTTGTCTCATGGTGCAAACTTGCAAACTCAACACGGAAAGGCCCCAGCTGAATTTTGATTTTAGGACCTTCTTGCTATGAGGAAACGGTGTTAACCGACTGTACCATCATACAGCCCAGATGGCTACATAATGGAAATCTGAAAATACCTTTCATCAGTGGCTGTAGGTAAGTTCCTGTATATCCAATGATTGTTTAATGTATTTACATTGTTTGATATAATCATACAGAAGAAACTGGTGGTAAAGATAGAATATTTTACAAAATTTGCCAGACTGAGATGATCCCTTTCATTGGGTCAGTATAGAAACGAATATCTCATTACTTTTCCTGCACAGCAGAGCTGTTTGCATTCAAGTCACATAAATTTTACATTTTATTTACAAAAACTGTATTCTGTTCCAGTGTTTAACTCCTAGCTCTGTTGACAAAAATGCATGCAATTTAATATTTATGACTCCTTTATGGGGTGTTTTCTTTTCTGTTGCATTGTTTTGTCATGTTTTTACTTTAGCTCAGAGAGAACGAATGAAGCAAGGGAGATATTTATTTATTTTTATTCATTCATTCATTGTGACCATGTTACCAAACACAATATTTACAGTAAGAGCCACTGCACATGAAATAAAGGGGAAAAAATGAGAAAGTTAAATATGATATATTGTATTCATTAATTTTAATATTTTTTATTGCTCTTTATCTCAGTGAGTGTGGCGCTACAAGTTTGACTCCATCATCTTGCTTTCCTGTGTGCTGCCTTTTGTCTGTCAGCATGGAAGTGATTTGTCCTGCAGATGCAGACTAATGAATGAGGCGTCCTGCTCATGGGCTGATATTAGCCCGGGTAGCAGTTCTTTTGATGTGATTAGCTCCTCGCACTCTCTTGACAAATTGGGCTGTCCTTTCCTCACAGCTGAAGCACTAATCTATGCCAAGAAACAAAGAAGCTCCTTTCACTTACCAGAACATGTTGCTCTACGTGTGCGTGTGTGTGTGAATGTGTTTTTGATAAAAAATAAAATACAGAAAATGATCTCATTCATGATCATAACATGAATTATAAAGTGTTTTAGATGCAAATTCTTTAATAAATTCACACATTATGTTTGTGATTTAGCATAGTTTACACCTGTATTTAACCATCTGTCAGTTAGACGTGTGAAACAGCAGAGGAAGAGCTTTTCATAGTCCAGAGAGGGGACTCTAATTTTAGTGGGTAGATTTTTTTTGTTGTGAAGGTATACACTCACCGGCCACTTTATTAGGTACACCTGTCCAACTGCTCATTAACGCAAATGTCAAATCAGCCAATCACA
>JAOXNZ010000210.1:11187111-11199979 GCA_028566095.1 Kryptolebias brasiliensis
TTTCTTTCTTTCTGTCTGTCTGTCTGTCTGTCTGTCTGTCTGTCTGTCTGTCTGTCTGTCTGTCTGTCTGTCTGTCTTCAGAAAACTATTCAGATTAAACAAAAGTTTGTAATTAAATACACCATTAATGACTGTCAAAATTTAAAAAGTTGGTGGATAGTGGATCATTTAAAAATAATTGTCAGAGGGATACACTTATGTGTTACACACAGTATTGTGTTTGTGGTTAATGACCACATTCCAACATATCGGCACATGGTTTACCTTAACCCTCTTGACGCCCTCGTAACTGAAGAGAGGAAGAGAAGCCATTGTAATTTAAGTTAAAACAAAGTTAAGGTGATGCTGCCTTGGTCTGGAAAGCTGTAAAAGGTTTTACCAGATCAGCTAGTTAATGATGTGCTTCATTATTACAATAAAAGTTGTCTAAATCTCGTATTCTGTGAAAAACTAAGGTTTGCTGATATTTTTGATTAAAGGCTGAGGTGTGAATTCTGGATGAGCACACAGTGCAAAGCAAGAAAAAAAAAAGCTAAGAGAGATGAAATGTACATTAAATTCCACAATAACCATAAACATTTTAGTACATATTATTTCTCAGATGCATTGTATTTATTTTGTGCCTAAAATGTTCAATAATGTATTTGAGTCCGTTTTTGTATAGAATGACATCCATATAGTCTCCATTTTTACTTTACCAGTAGCTTCAGTTAGGGGTTAAGAGACTGAAGACAGAGAAAGTAAGATAAAGTGAGAGGAAGAGAAAGAAAATGCTGGAGCCCAATTCAAAAGACTATTTGAGAGGCTTCAGAATAGCTGAGAAGCTGGACTAGACATAAACAGGACAAGAAGAAGAATGCCAAATGGACCAGAATAAACAGATGCGCTGCTTTTTTGTACATCTTTCCCTTTTTTATATTTTCCCTTGTCTGTCGCTCTGTCTCCATCTATTTCTGAGCTCTCACTCTATTCTTGTTTCTTTATATCCCTTCATGTCATGGTACCTCCTTTATGCTGCATTCCTCATGAATTTTCTCCTACATATTCAATTCAATATCTGAGCCTTCTTCTTTCTTCTTGCCACTGTCTTTCTTTTGCTTCCACTCCCAGTGAGCAACAACGACACATCTTCTGGCTGAATAGTTTACAAAAGTGGGGGTATTTCTATATGTGTTTGTGCATCATCATATGTTAGAGGTCATATTTTAGTTACTACATACGTATGTGACTGTTTACACACTGGCTGCTGCAACGACTGAACAGGCTTAGTTTTTGTTTTCGTAACACGTCTTGGTGAAGTGTGACAGTGAACAAAGTGTCAGTGTGTGAGGATGGACTGAAAGCCAGCCCAGAGTGTCGTGGCATGCTGCAGATCTGACAGTTGGGAGCCTGTAGCCGGGGACAGTTGCTAGCAGTCTGCGATGTGTCGATGAAACCGGTCTCAAAGTATCCCACATGAAGAGATAGGAGAAAGCCGGTGGGGATACAAGAACAGGAGTTGGTTATGGTAGACTTTGTAAGTCTACAATGTGATGCCCAGACAGTTCACTGCCAAACAAGCAAAGAGCTACAGAACCTCCAGTCTTTTTCGAGGTTATCATTGTTGACTTTTCAGAATTTCATTTTTATTTAAACTGAGACTCAAAATCCTTTGGTGTTCTCTACATCGTATAGAACAAATTAAGTTGATCAAAAGCAGTGATAATGGATTCCATTAGCAGGTAGCCAAAATCTTTTTTTTTTTGTAAACACAGCTATATAGTAAAATATAAAGTAAAATTGTATTTGATGACTCATGACATTAATGTTACCTTTAGGTTTTATACTTTAATTTGAAAGCAGTTTGACTCGGACTGTGTGTGTGGGGCGGGGTTGGCGGCAAAGCTGTTTGTTTTGAGCTTTTGAATAACAGCTCCAACAAAGCAACAATTGAATGTTCTTGTTTTCATCTTCTTATTTCTTCCTGTCAGAAGAAATCAGCTCCCCTTTAGACCCCTGCAGCATCAGCAAACAATAAACTGGAGCATGCAATCTCTAGCTTTGCGGCTGTACATTAATGCTTGGGTACTAATATACAATATCGAATTATCTTGTTTTATGTCTCCACTGTTTAGCTTTGAGACAGCCATGATGATCGCCCATGCAGCAGCTGCCTTTCCTCTCTCATAACTCTTCATCCCATTCATTTATATACATTAGGCTGCCATCTCCTCGGAGTTCAATTAAATCTTTGAGCAATTCTATCGCTCTTTGCTGTACTTTGCTCTTTCCTATTGCAGCTCATTTGCCAACTCTACAGTGGAGTTTGTCTCCATAGGGCAAAGGAACAGAAAATGAAACAGAAAGCCATGAGCACTGAGAATTCTTCCTGACAGCTTTTTTTGCAAAGAGACAAAGAGACAGTTGCAGCCAGATCTAGGAACTGTAAGACCCATCAGGCCGTTAGGGAGTGTGGGAAATGTGCAGAAATTAGCCTGTGGGTAAAAAAAGCATGCTGCATTTTAAATATTATCACAGAGCGGAGCAAGAAAAAAAAGATGTATGCTTCATGTATGTGCACATGCATTTAGGGCCAAACATACTAATATGCATAAATGCATGTGAATGTGCCAATGCATACAAAAACTGGTGTAGGAATAATGTTCATCTGTGAGGTCGCAATGTTTAAGGGAGAGCCAAACGCTTCTAACAAATTCAAAGAATCAGAGTGAGAAACATAAAGGACAGAAATAAGTTTTCAGAGCGGGATAAAGCAGAGGGAGGTGGACAAAGAAATCAATACCTTTACTCCTATGTTTAAAAAAGGGAAGTGCATGGTGAGCAAAGAGACGTGGCCGACCTTCAGGTGCCCTGCTGCTTTCCTTTTATGTGCAGAGCAGATTACCATGTGATTTTCAGTGGGAAAAATGAACTCACTGATGCATCGCACTAATTTCATTTAACATTAAAAAAAAAGAGAGAGAACAGTTCTCACAGACTTGCCATGGGCAAGGTGAAAATGCAGGGGAGTGAGGGGTAGTGTCTGTAGGGGGAAACATGACTAAGTCAGCACTTTGTGTTGAATGGTGTGAGAATAATAGATAAGCTGGGCGCAATCAATTCATTCCTTCACATATTCCATCCATTTCCATCTATCTTTTTACATATCTTGAACTCCAGCCCGTTATTAGTTCCTGGTCTCTCCAGAGGTGTTGCAAGATTTAAGCGTTTATTTCCTGTTGTGGCTGACAACATGTTTAAAGGGCCAGAGCCCATCTTCACGGAGCAGTTTTTTTTTTTCTTGCACCATCAGCACAGCTGTACTGGCTGTGGCAGAGATGCGTCTCAGTGATTTGTACAGCAGAAAGAGTTAAGATGGCTGTGCTCTTCTACTAATCCTATTACTCGAGAGTGCTGCTCTTAGAGGGCTCCAACCTCACATTTATTGGCAATCCTTTGCCGTCATAAAGCCTTTTAGCCTTTGGCTGGGCCATTGCTCTCATAAATCTAGCTGATTTCCTGATGTTTGTGTTGTTGTAATGTTACTTACAGACATTTGTATGCTTACCTACTTTTGCTGTCTCCTCGTCTATCATTCAGTTACAGTTTTAGCATTTTATAGGTTATTTAATTACTTTCTGTATAGCTGTACAGTTTTATTAACACCATTCAGCAAGAAAACAAGTAAGAGTCAGAAAGAAGGCACCGAAACAACCAGTGCTGGCTGTAATGCTTCTAATTTCCTCCTTAGCTGATCTCTAAATGCTTGTGCTTTGTCACTGCCACTAAAGCACAGAATAAATTCACTTTTTCACCTCCCTATGCCTCCTCCTTCTTGCTCTCTAATTCATCTCATTTCCGCCTCACGGTTGGTTCAGTCCCCACCTCCTTTCAGCGCTGGGCTCTTCCAACGGCCGGCCTAGCACTGCTGGCTGCTCCGTATTCTGGGGCCATTGTGTCTCCGGTGGAGAGTGATTGTGCTGGTGGCAGGGAGGTCAATTGGAAGAAATTGCGTTGCAGCCACCGTGGAGCTGAGGCGAGTGAGAACAAACTGGATATTAGCCCAATCCTTGTAGGCTGGCGTGTTTACACCATCTATCCCAACCCCCACCACCCATACACTGCCACAGCCCTTAACAGACACACACACCCTCTCACATTGCCTCATTTTGGTCAGTGTCTGCCTAGTAGAAAACCTTGCCAGTGCAATATAAATGTTATGGCACAATCAAATATACAGTATATCCCATTTTAGATGCCTGAATAGACTTTCAGCAATTGGATTGCTAGGAAAAAAAGTTTTTTTTTAGGTGGTACTCCTGCATTTTCAGCCCTTTGAGGTACCCATATGTCCCTTCAGCCTTGTTACCCAGGCCTGCAGAGTAAAGCCACACATCTCAAGGTTCCTGTGTGTTGGCACTTGCAGTAGCTGAGGATTAAAAAGTGTAAATTTCTGCCTCTGGTGGCAAAGTTCTTGCTGCCTGCTCACTTTGTTTTCTTCCCAGGTGACAAAAAATGTTTCAAAGTGTATTTGTTAGTACACAGGTGTAACTCTTTGCCTTAGAGGTTAAAATGAGATAAATTTATTCTTTGAAAGGTACCAATATAACAGTCGCAACAAAATATACCCCATATAGAAGCAGTGCCTGTGCTCAACTGTCTTGAGTTTTAATGCAGTTTTATATCTCCTATTGACGGAACTACAGTAATCTGATCATTATTTTATTTATATTAATAACATAAATATAGTGTTACACAGAGGTGCTGATTGAAACAACACAGTTTAGACTGTATGTTATAATTAAACTTGATGATTAAGCCAGAATTTCATCTGCAGTATATGCAGTGGAAATGCAGTCACAATTTATTTTTAAGAACCAAGCTAAAATAATATATGATACCATAGCACATTTTGGCACAACAGTTTTGTAAAGTTTGGAGATGTGACAAAATAATTTTATTTACTTTCTTTTTGACAGCAGAGGTTTCTGAGGCAAATATTTAAACAAGTTACTTTTGGCGATTTATACAAGGCTGCTCAGTGGTGCATTTGGTTAGCACTGTTGCCTCACAGCAAGAAGGTCCTCAGTTTGAATTGGTTTTTGAACTGATTTTGTCTCAGTGTGTGTGTGAATGGTTGTTTATCTCTATGTGGCCTTGTGATAGACTGGTGACTTGCCCAGAGTGTATTCTGCCCAATTCCTGTTGACTGGTAGGATTACGCACCAGTTCCCCTCAGCTGTGAATCGAATAAAGTGAGTATAGAAAACAAATGGATAGCTGGATAATTTATATAAGTCAGCAGACTATTAAACTCCAACCTCTTTTTTTATTATCCTGCTTAGTGAAAGTTTCTTACATATTGCGTAATTTAGTAATAAATATGAATGATACTGTTGAATTCTTTTAGGCCTTTAAATCCTTTCAGTCCTGTCTCTTTCCAAGATTTTCTTTCTGGGTTGGCCTTCCAATAGAAGTTTTACACATGGTAAGTACATTATTTTAGCAGCACTTGTCGCCATTTTTCTGTGCTTTCTCTTGGTTCTAGCATAAAACTGTGCATTAAAAATTTAATAGAATCCCAAAATAAGGTGTACCTTTGAGTCTGCCAGAGAGGTATTGAGGCATTTTTAAATTTCATGAACTGAGAAAAAGTTTACTATGTCTTTTTAATGTTCTAAATGTATCATAACTTTGCCACCAACAGCATGTAGTGTCTGCCAACGGTAAAAGAGGCCATGCTGTCATCCATCTGATCTGATAGGGCTATCGGGAAGCTTCATCCACATTTTAATGGAGGCTGGCAATGGCAATTTCCGGCTGAGACCTTTTGTTGTTGTGATGAGTAATTAACAATGGCCTACAAAGATGTTGGTGTGAATATTTAATAGTGACAAAGCGGGGGAGTGAACAGACAGCATTAAAACTACAACTTATGTATAATTTATAGTCACTGACAATGATTGGACTATCTTGCTTCTCTCTCTCATTTCTTTTTTCATTATGTGCACCCTCCCTTCTCCCTCTACAGTACTGGATTCTCCTTGTACAGAGAAAACCCAGTGTGGAGTGGCACTTCATATCTTGTTAGGCTTTTTATTCATGGTAATGATGGGTTTTAATGTACTGTATAGCACAGAGCTCAGGGTATGGTTGTAACACAGTCTGCAATGATCTGAAGGATGGATTATTTGAGAACTGGCTTTAATTCAGACTCAATAACAGGGATGTTGTTGTAGAAGAAAATGTGACCTCTAATGTCTGCTCATGCTGCCTCTGTCGGAGCCTTCACAGTCTAGTTCAGCAGACTAACGCTGGTTTAGGCTTCACAACTCTTAGACTGTCAGGGCCAGACAGCCTGCCTTTCCTCTGAATTTCCCCAGTACAGCATACATGCACACCCTGTTACCTCCCTGTCTTTCTCTCTCTCTCTCTTCAACCCCTCCTTTTTCCATTACTTGCTCTGACTTGCTGTTTGCTGCGGCTCTCTTATCTCTGTGGCCTTGCCATCTCAGTCTCTCTCAGTCCGGGAGCGCCAGTACAGTACGTCATTTGCAGAACCGTTCTAACACATTTGTTTTTCATACAGGGTTTTGAGCACATTTCACACCTTCAGATGATCTATCCTCCCCATTCACTCAGCTGAGCTATAGAATAGCATTTCCTTTGCAGATGCTGAGCAGCATCAAGCTGGCCAAGAGAGCAGATTTCTACATGATTGGTTTCCACCAAGTTGCCCACACATACAATACCGCATATACAGCAAATAAAGCAAGATGGATGGAGTGATTAGAAAAGAACACATGGTTTGACATGTATTAGTTGCTTCTTAGTTCACACATTTTCTTATTTCCTTGCAGCACTGGTCCTGAGTTCACTTTTTTTTACAGCTGAAATTGATTGCCTTGTTGCTCTGCATCTCTCTTTCACACTTATATTCCCACTCTCTCTTTCTCTTTTTGTCCCAAGCCAGTTGGAGGGAGTAAATAACTATTGATTCGAGCCAGCTAAAGCATACTAGCTGAGATGCTATTGCAATATAACCGTTCCCTTTTGTCTTTGGTCCCTGTTGTATTGTTTGTGCGCGTTAGATCTTACATGAAGTTCAATATGCAGTTTTACACAGTTGGGAAATACTAATAATCCTGCGTGGGTGTATCATGCTCATTTTTCATGTTCAGTTTTGGGTCTTCTCCCTGTAGAATGGACAGTGGAAGGTCTTTTTTTCATCTATGCAAGAAAATGTACATTGTTGTTTTGAATCTGTCCTTTTTTGGTCTTTTGTCATTTTAAAATTCATTATGGCTTTTACTTTAAATAAAACATTATTATTTTTAATGATGAATTTTAGCTTGGTGCTCCCCCCATGCCTGCAGGGCTCTCCGCCTCACACATCAAGGCCCTACTGATGAGTTGTGTTGCAAATGCTGGGGGGAAGGGGATGGGCACCAAGGTGTGGTCATGAATCCCCCTAGGGCCAGCTCACACCTGGCCCCGACCCGCCCGCCCACACTAATCCAGCTGACTGAGGCCAAGGAAACACCGGGGACCCCAAAGACGCCAAGGGGGAGCCCCCACAGACCGACAGGGAGATCCTGAGCCAGTCCAGAACAGCGAGCCCACCACCTCAGCCCTGGACCAAAAACCCGCCAGCCCAGTCAGGAACCCAGGTGCACCACACAGGCCACAGGTGCCCCTAGCCTCCAAACCCCTTATGTCAACCTGGAAATAACCCAGGCTTCCAGTGCTTTTTTTGTATTAAACTAAGAGAGTTCCTTATGTAGACAAAATACAGATGTCTGCGCAGACGTTTTATGTTAAGTGTGCTGATGTGCCTAATGTGCTCATTAAATCAGCGACAGCTACACATGTGTTTCTGTTCATTCTGCCTACATGAGGAGAAATCCTAATTTAATCTGCAGCCTCCCTGGTTAGCCACATGTGCTAATGCCTGCACGAGGCCTTGATACAGCTTGACACCACAGCGCTCAAGATCCAATCTGTTTGGAAGCTGTTGCCAGGATGGCTCTGCTGAGATAGTGAGGTATTTGGATCTTTTGCATGGTAGCATTTATGTAATGAGAGTTTGGTTGGGAGAGTAAAGGGGTTTTAATGGAGGTTAGGGACTGGGCCACTTTTGGCCTCTTAAGCACTCTGGGGAAACTCTGGTGACCACAGAGATGGCAGCTTCATTAGAGTTTTCATTTAATTTTTAATCAGGCAGTCCAGTGAGGTAAGGGAGCTAAAATAACCGTTATTAATAGAGACACACACTGTCCATCAGGATCTGAATGTCCCACAGTCAGGGTGGGAGGAAAGGAGGGGTACAACTGCAAAAACAAGTAAGATAAAATGTAAAAAAAAAAAAAAAGTTGCTTATTTTGTTTCCTTATTTTACATTTTCTTGTCACAACAAATTAATCTAAAGCTGAGAAATGTAAATGGTTGACGTTTTTATACTCAGCTTAAAAGAGTGAGTCATCCTTGTTTCTGTGTCACCCCTGTCACCTTTGCTTTGGTGGAGACACAAGACAAATCTGACCCTGTACTGGCCTCAGTTACACACTAATGATTGAGACAAAGAGACAATGGGAGCAAAAGATCATTGCTGGATTTCTGTTGGAAGAGAGAGCATCATTAAAAATGGTCTCATCTTGAAGTCACTGACATTCACTCTTAAGGCAGAGCAATAATAGCCCTGGTTAAAGATTTAAAATACACTACTAGCTCCTCTTCTTTCTCCTTTTCAGACCCTGCTCAGCAGATTTCACCATAACTTAACAAACCAGACTAAATAAATAAATGACGCCTTATGTACCTTTCTGGATTTTTTTTCTTGAGTGACCTCATGTTAAGGTCATTAAACTTTATGGTCAACTCAACTGCTTTCATTTTTAGGCTTTCCAAATTCTTTCTGTTGCTTTGAAAGAATTGTGGAATATCATATCACTTGTTTGAATCTGACTCTAATAAAAACAATAATTGGGGAAAATCTTTTTATTTTGGTCACTATATTCACTTCTACTACTTAGGAGAATAGTATGTTATGTAGGGCTGTACCATAAATTGACAATTTTTTGTCATTGCAGTATTAGTGAGTGCAATACCAATATTGCAATGTACTGTTTTGACTGCAATAAATCACAGACCATTATATTTCAAGTACCATGCATTTATGTTTTGCTGCTAAGTTCAGTCAACCCAATAGATTCTCACAGGTCTTGATGCCTTCAGATGGTAATGATGACAAGGGAGACAGTGAGAAGTGAGGAAAATATGGGTTTATTGCAATTAGAATCATCATTGCAATATTAAACAATAATATTGCACATTACATGTTTTTCTATTTTGCATGTTAGGTTTGGTTTATTGTGTTTTAAAACTTTTTGATTTTGACAAATTAGATTTAAAGCCGACAGTGGGAAATTTTGATTCACGCAAGGTTTACTATTGACAGATTTAAAAAAATATAAGATAAGATAAAAAAAATAGGCAAACAACAACAACAAAAATATTTAGAAATAGGACATTTCCAGAGTGTTTGCTCTATATAAAACAAACCTATGGAATAATTGAGCTATTCTAAGAGAAGCAATGTGAATTATCCAAATATGAATAAGTTTCTTGTTGTAAAAAAGCCCAGAGTTATCATTTACTGTCTGTGTGAATATTTCATTTTATCAACATCAAGAAGTAAGGACGAAGCAATTGCTGCAACCACATAACATAGTAATGAACTCAAATGTAAATGAAATCAATTTCCCTACTCCAGGAGTGAGTGTGTGGTTGTGCTTGTTTGTGTGTGTGCATCCGTATCTGTGCCACACAATAATGGAAGGCTGAGAATGGATTGCTCTTAAGTTGAAATGAACAAATCTGTAGGGTTCGAGTGAGTGATGTTCTCAGTTTGGCCACGGCTGCACTACTACACACCAACATATTTTACAATCAAGTGTTGGTTGATGTGCTTAGCCTCAGCATACCAGAAATCGACAATATTAATTCCCTCCAAATATTAGTTTTTCCCCAGCATTGAGAAAGCTGGGTGCACTACAATTGAACACAGCAATTGTTCAGGTTGTGTTTGTGTGTGTATCAACCATCTTACACTGCAATGACTCTGAATTTTTTTTTTTTTTCCTTCTGGAGGATGTTTTGCCCCCCTGTGTTTGCTGTTGTTTATTCATATAGACACGAGTAACCATATAGTGGTGCTGACAAATTCACATCATTAATCTGAATAGTGTGCACTCATTTGCATTTGTGCGGCAGAACATAAATGTGTTTAGACAAGCGTCATAACATTTGCACTAAAGAGTTGTTTCTCGCTCGGCCTTACTGGAAGAACAGTAAACATAGAATGAGAGGAGGGCCGTGTATTGTGAAGTCCCCATCTGCTGTAAAGTGGGGCACTGACACTTTCAATCTGTTCCCTTTGTGTTTGTCCCTCCTACACTGCGCTCTCTATCCTCTACATCATTGCTCTCATCCTTAATCTTGCCTCTTGTCTCTGCTTATTGTTCTTGTGGGCCCAGCCTTGGTCTGCCTTATAAGGCAATGATGGATGTACTGCATTGGCATGGCTTTGGCTTCAGTTACAGTGTGAGGCTGTTAAAAGCTGCCTAATGTATTGAATGAATTCTTTGTGTTTGTGTCTGCAATGGTATCCCTGCAAAAAGTCACCATAAATGGCAAGTAAACATTTCTTTAACCATGGGTTTCTCATACTGTAATTACTTTGTGGTTGTGCAGCTTTTCCATGATGGATTATGGGAAATGTTGTGTGCTGTGTGAATACAATATAAGCCAAAATGACCACATCCTCTTGAGCCAGAGGGGCAAATCGTGGGATTGTTTTCTTCTGTTAATTTTTTAAGCGTCATACCCTTTTCAAATTATCAAAAGCACCATGAGAAACACAGAAACTTCCTTATTTTCTAATGTAAGTTGAATGTAATGAAACTCTTGATTTGGTTATGATTAGAAATGAAGCCATTCTTGCGATTTCACTTGTATTTTCAGCAAATGCTCTACCTGTGATTTTTTATGTCTGTGATACTTTTCCTTTATCTCATGCGGAGAGAGGGCAGTAGGTAAATTCATTCAATTATCAACCTTTCAAGCTCTGTTGGGTCAGGAAAACTGTTCTATTACATCCAATCAGTGTGAGATGGTGAATGAATTTCTACTCAATTTGCTGATCTAAATGTGATTTCCACACTTACAAGAATAGAAAATGCTCATCTGTATAAATATTTAGGGCCATCATGTTTTTTCTCATGTCTGTGTGTGCATTTGTTCTTCTGTTGTGTTAGAAGCTAATATTCTGAGCACTCACTGATTGCACAACCTTTGTTTTTAAAACTTTGCCATTATGTTTGAAGTCTGTTAGCAAAACATCTTACGAACTACTGGCCAAATTGAATGAATGAATCTTTAAAAAAGTAATTATTGTGTGTACATGTAGAACTGAAAAACATTTGGAGTTAACACAGTTGAAGATGGCTGTCAGAGCCAACTGACCTTAACAAACACAGAAATGTCTAATTCTTCCAGGTTTACAGATATTGACCTTAAATTTGGTGTTAGTAGCTGAGAATTATTCCTTAACGCATATTTCAAGCACTACATATTACACAACATCTTTGCCTAAAATTTTGGCATTACTTGTTAGAGTCCATACTGTTTGTCTGTTAGGAAAATATCTCTAAAATTGTTGGATACACATATACAAGTCATTAACTTTTGGATTCACCCTAATTGAAGGTGGTTGCCACAGCTTATTGACCTTAGCCAACACAACAATCACTATAACTTAGTCAAATGTACAGATATGGAGCTCAACAAATACTGAGTGCTAACACATATTGCAAGATTAATTATATTGTATGAGACAGTGCATAACATCATTTAAAGGCTTTGAGAAGTTCCTCCTCAACAAAAGATAATCTTAGTTTAAAACTCTGTCCGTATAAAAGCAACAAGCAATATGCATTAGTTTAAAAAAGGCTAGGTCTTTGATTTAATATTTTGCCTTTACCATAAAAAACTGTTGTCCAGTAAAGATAAGGAGGAATAGATAAGGAATAAAATAATCAGAGGTTAGGTTTATAGAAAATTTATAAAAAAGAAAAGATTTTTTCCTCATGTTTTCAAACATCATATTGTCTACCTTAAGCAATTTAGTTTCTTTACCAGTCAATTATGTAACTTGTGAGCTAATAAACTACTAAGTTAGGTCACCATATTGTGTTTTTTTTTATGTTTTCAGGAGAAGCTAGGGCGAGGACTGTTTGAAAGAAAGAATAAGAGGTTGTGCACGTAAGAGGAAGCAGAAAGGTGCTCTAAAGGTCACATGCAGATTAAGTGATACAATTCAAAGTATGCTGGAATGATACGTAACATAACTTTCATACATCAAACTAAAGGTTTAAAGCACATCAGGGGAAGCATATGAGATGATTGACAGGATCCTGAAAGTAAACATATAGGTTTGAACACTTTCTGTTAGGTCTAGAGCACACAAATACACAGGCATACACATGCTAACACATTTTCTCATGCACACAAGCACTTTTTCTTCTGTTGCACATTCCCCAGGGAAAGCTTGTACCACAGGAGACTGTGGAGATAAATGAGGTCGGGATATTGGTGGAATGGAATGGGATGGAGGAAAAGGGTAGGGAACAAACAGGAGACTCTAATGAAGTATGAAGGGCTGAACATGGCCACATGGTTCATGCCAAGTACCACCAGCTGCCCTCCCTCAGAGCTCCACCTGCCCCAGGGACACAGTGAGGCGAATGGCTTGTTTCCAAGCAGAGGTTCTAAAACTTGAACCCCTCATGCCCTTCTTCAGAGACTAAAGAAAAAAAGAAAAAAGACTGAT
>JAOXNZ010000210.1:11200079-11212241 GCA_028566095.1 Kryptolebias brasiliensis
GACTAAATAAAAAAATAAAAAAGACTGATAAAAAAAAATAGAGACCTGGAAAACAAATCCTGAACTCAATGAAAAACTTTTAATTTGACTATTACTTTTTGCCTTCTGACCCTTTTCATTGTCATACAAAGGGGGGATTTACAGTTTTGTCTTTTTCTTTTCAGCTTTTTTTTCTCAGCTTCTCCCTGTCTTTGTACACGGTACTTTAAAGAGCAGCATAAAAATGGTGTTGCAAAAATGTCAAAGCCATTACCGTATCACTCACACAGCCTGCTCTTTACTTTGCTCTTTTCCTGTTATTTAAACATGCCAGTCTTTATAAGTGCTCACCACTTTGCATGCATTCAAGCCAAATTGCATCTGTGGCACTACCACCTTGTCTTTCAAGCACAATTATGCTTGAATGACAAGGTGACCCCCTGCGTCTGTACCCTCCTTCATCCTGTTTTCCTCTTTTCATTCATGCTTACTACTTTGCACAAAGTGAGCTTTTGCATTTGACAGCAAATGGTCCATGACTGTGGTCCTCATCAACAATTGATGCAAGTTTCAAAATTAAATCTGGTTCACAATCATTCAGATTATTCCAGCTACATAAAACTTTCATGAACATGGAAGAAGAAAGACAACTGAAGGGGAGATGCAGGAACATCAGTACCTGATTATGTTTGAAAATGTGAGAACAAAGCGCCTGTGACAGTTTTTGGCTGTTTAGCTTGGTTGGGTACATGGAGCACTTTGAATCAAAAACTTGGAGCAGTGTTTTACCACTTTGAAAATCTACTTCTGTTTCCTTTTGCTTTATATCACAGCTAAGTGATGTTTGACGAACAGAGTATGCGCTGAGTAGGACTGAACCAAATCAGCATCAGCAATTAGCATTTTTTTTGTGTGTATATTAAGTTGTAACTAAAGAAAGTAAAGAAGACTACATGCATTTGTCTTTTTGCCCAAGAGGGATACAATGTTGAGGCACAAAATCATAAGTTTGGACCCCCAGTTAAAAAAAATGGGAACATTTGCTCCGCTTGTGCCTGTGTAGGAAAGGTGTGTGTGTGTGTGTGTGTGTGCATTTGTTTTTTGTTATCAAAATTTTTCATGAACAAGTAGACAAATTTAATGAAACTCTCAAAGTTTAATCAATGGATATGCATCTAAGTCAACTCAATTCAAGATAGCCACAACATCCAACTGACTTTAGAAAACACAAAAATAGATATAACTCAGTCAGTCTTACAAATATTGAGCCAAAATGTGTGCGATGTGCATAAAGATATGTTTAGGAGTTGGCCTAAATAGCTATAACTCCAACATTTCTCCACATAGGATATCTTAGTTTAAACTGTGGCGTAGAAGACAGGAGGAATATGCATCCCTTCAAGAAAAGCTAGGTCTTTATTTTTTTCTTTTTCAAAGAGAAAATGATCAAGAAAAAACACTGCTTCTAATGCTAACTGTGCACTTTGTTATTTTTACCAACATGCAGCTGTGTATCATCCTCAGTCATTGAGTCAGAAAACAGTTATAAGTGTGTCTAATTTAACAAAATGTGCCTATTTTGGTCTGATTTTCCCTCTATAATAAAGAAAAAAAGCAACTAGAGAGAGTAAAGAATTATGCTAAGAGTTACCACTGGCAGGCAACCCATTTTTGCACTTTATTGGAAGTCCTCATACAGTGACAAATCTGAGCATGACTGTGATGGAGGTTTAAAGCTTTTGAAAGAAGAAGCTTTTGCCGGGCTCCGTGCCACACAGCGGGACAAATAGATCTTTAATGGGGACAAATAACCCACTGTGGATATAGGTTCCCCTTAAACTGGATGACTAAGCTGATGAAAGAAGTAAAAGATTAAATTTGCTTACTGTGCATTGCTTGGTTGTCATCTGCTGTAAGCAAACTTTTTAAGAGTCTAAAAAACCAGCAAATGTCTTTATATTATTTAATAATTAGAAAAATTGCATTTTATATGAAAATGCAGTGTAATGGTGTTTCTGAGACTGAATGGCTGACGAAATTTGCTAAAGAAGCTCTAACTTAGTTGTTACAGCTAAGAGAGTCAGATCACAAGCTAAAAGTAGCAAAAGGCTAGCTAAAAGGTAAAAAAAAGCAGAAGGTAAAGGTAGAGTCAGAGTGTGTGGCCAGGGCTGGCCATTTGCCACCCCTAGAACCTGATTGGCCACCCCAGTCGACTGACAAGTCACTGTATGTTGCATTGAAAGATGCATGATTAGAGTAAATGAGGAATACAGAGTAAAGTTCTGACAAGTGGCTGTTGTGTCTGGCATGGAGGGGATCTGTCCATGTGATGAAGAAAACAACAACTTTTCTAAACCACTGAATTAAGATAAAGCAACAAGTTGCTCAGCGTTATGAAAACTGTCAAAATGGTATGTTCTTTAGATGCCAGGCTCGAGAAACAGAATAGTTTATTTTATTTATATGTGCCACCCTGAAAAAACCTTGGCCACCCTTGTGCCACCCTTTGCATAAAATGCTAGCTCCACCACTGGCAAAAGGCACGCTAGAAGCTAAAAGTAGCAAAACAGTAGCTAAAAGTATCCAAAAGTTAGCTAACTGCTAAAGGATTTAAAGGCTAGGTAAAAGTATCAAACACAACTGTAAAGCTAAAAGTGTCAAAAGTCTAGCTAAAAGCTAGAAATTAGCACAACAATAGATAAAGTCTAAATGTAGCAAAATGATAGCTAAAAGTTAAAGACGTAAAAGGCTAGGTAAAAACTATAAATAGCAGAACGAGAGCTTAAAAACTAAAAGGATCATAATAAGAAAAACTATTTTTTGAAGGAATTGAAGAGAACTCAATGTTTTTCTATGGGGAAAGTATTTGTAAATAAAGTGAAATACTTTGAAAGGCATAAAAGTAACAAACCCCAAAGGTCATAGCACCCATCTCCTAGATGAGTTGAACATTTTGTTATATAAATGGCTAAAATAGCATTTTATGCAGTATCCAGAAGCCGTTAGACTGCAAAAAACGTACATAAAAAAAAATAAATTGAAAAACGAACCGAAAAATTTTAAAAGCACTCGGAGAGCACAAACCTCCGCCAAAGCTATAGCATCATCAAAAAACAGATAAATTCGGATTTTGATCAGGATCACCACCAACAATTTATTCAATTGTTTCTTGTGACAACCCCATTTCCTGCAAATTTCATCAAAATCTGTTCATTACTTTTTAAGTAATCTTGCAAACAGACAAACAAACAAACCAACCAACACTACCAAAAACATAACTTCCTTATTGGGGATAACAATAATTAATCATAATAATAATAACAATAAAAACAACAGAATAAAATTAGAATTCTGAAGTTATGATGTTTGTTCACATTAACACTAAAAAACAAAAACCTGTTTTAAACAGTTTCATTCTCTAGTTTATCTTTGTCCCAACTCATAGCTGGACAAGCAGAAAATCTAATTTCTTGACATCTAGACACAAATGTCCTCTCTGTACTTGTTGTAGACACATGTTGTGCTGTGTCAGTATGTGTGGCTGTGCATACTGACACAGGTCTAATAAACAGGCAAGAAGTGAAAGGTAGAACAACTGTTTTGCTTGCAGTTTTTCTTCCAAACCAAAGTGATAAGCGCTCTGTGGCCTGTTTTTCCCATGCCCTTCATTAAAACATTCTTAATCTGCATTCTTTCTCTATCCTTTCTGAGTGTATATTTGAATCTGGGTGTGTGTGTGTGTGTGTGTAAACCAGCTCAGGACTAGGCCCAGGGAGAGATAATGAAATAATAACTCTTATCAAACCACAGCAGACTGAGTGGAGCTCTCCGAGTCGCTCTTTCTCTCCTCTCTGCCTCCTTGTCTTTCCCTGCTTCACTCTCTCTGCCTCAGCACTCTTCTCTCAGGCTGATTCCTGCGCTGATTCCCGCTGCCACTCAGACGCTTCTGCTGCCGGTGCGCGCAGTGCTGCTGCTGAAGCATACGCCGCTAATCCAGCTGTGGTGTAGCATGTAGCTTGTGATGATAACTGTAGGGAAAAGTGCTGGTTTTAGATAGGTGCAGCTTAGTTGAGTTCCAGGGTCTCCATCAGTGTGTGTGTGTGTGTGTGTGTGTGTTAGAATAAATAAAAGTGAAGTACACAGAGACAGTTTTGGTTCCTCTGATGGTTCTATTTGTCAGTTTTAAAAGTGGGTTGATGAAAGTCATCCACGCAGTGCCCCTCACCACATTATAAATCCAAAGCTGCTCCTTGTTCTAAATATAAATTATTCACATGTCCAAATTGAATAATTTTCCTTTTAACTCTATTTGCATTCCTTTATTTCTTCAACCTCTGCCCTACCTTACACACTGTAGTAAGGTTGACAAAAACACCCTGCCTTAAAGCTTTGAGTAAAGGACATTCACTGTCAACACACTAATGAACAGTGAGTATTTAATTAATTGCCGGTTGCCAAAGGTAAAAGGGCAATATTGTTTTTGCACATGCGTGTGTGTGTTTGGCAAAATATCCCATGAACTACTAGGTGGATTTTAATGAAACTCTCAGGACATAATCAGTGGATGTACATACAACTGACTAACTCTTGGAATTCCACCAATTCAAGATGACCAACACAACTAATCAACAAAGTAATCACTGGATGCACATCTACAATTTGATTAACTTTTTAAGTCAACTGAATTCAAGATGGGCACCACAGCTAATCGACCTTAACCAGTACAAAAATGGCTATAGCTTAGTCAAATTCTATTGAGCTAAAGCTTTATGTGATAGTAGCTGAGTCATTTTCAATACATACTCCTAGCAGTAATATTGTACATCTCACAAATTTCCCAGTATCAAATGAGATTATCCGTAACATAATTTACAAAGTTTGACCAAAAGAGTTATAACTCTGTCCCCTCTCCTCAGAAAATGAGCTTTATTTGAAACTCTGGCTTGAAAGGTAGCGGGTGATACCCACTGCATTATTTCAAGGAATGCTAGGCGTTTAATTACTAATGCTTCATTTGGTTGCAGGGCATCTAATTTTGTGTTTAAGTGCTGGTTTTAATGTGGTCTGGCACAATCTAGACATGACCCTTTGCATCTGTTATGGTCTTTTTTTAGACTTTTAGTAACAAGGAAGTGTAGCTTTTGCTTTTCCTCTCTTCTTTATAATCTGTTTGTCTCCTTACTCCTTTTACTATTCTCTTTGTCTGTGTGTGCTATGGTGAAGCATTAAAAAAAATAAAAACACATTTAGAAGCAATTGGATCAGGTGAGAGAAGTTTGGAAAAGACACAGAAAAAAGGTGAGGGGGGAGGAAGCGAAGGCAGAGGGAAGGGGCAGAGGTGTGAAGCAAAGACCACCAGAAGCCTAACTGATGCTGACAGGGACACGTTTGCTCCAGAGCTGTGGAATTGTGTTGTGTGAAATTGAAACGGCGGAGCATCAGGAGAAGTTATTTGCAATAAATTTCAACTCCTTCAACACTTTGAACATCTTCCCACCTCCTACCTCCACTATTCCCACTTTTCCTTCTCTCCAACTTTTAATTTAGTTATCTATCTACTTTCACTTTCTTTCAGTTTGTGTTTCTTACTTCAACCCTACATTTATCATCTTTCAATCTTTTCTGTATGTGTCCCATCCTTCTTGGTCTGTTTCTCTGTTTGTACCATCTTTGCTCTGTTGGCATCCATCAGACCTGCTGGGCTTCACATCCTGGTTTGGCAGGTAATGTTCAGACGTGGCTTTTCCACCACGGGGCTCCTTGATTCTCCCCTTTCCCTCTCGACATCACATTGAGCAGAAGTGACAGGCGCTGAGTCTGTCAGCCAATCAAAAAGTAGAATTAATTTGCTTAATTTCATACCTTTTCATTTAGCCACCAACCCAGCCAAGGCAGGGGTTGCCAACACATCCAATAAATTCTGCACGCTCTTTACTGTTCTAAGGTTCTGGCTGGAGGAAAGGCTGTAGTGAGAGGTCGAGAGGATGCCAAGTGGGGGAGGCAGAAAATGAGGAGACATTAGAACCTTCCGTACAGCACAGTTAATGTATTTATTTCAGGCTATAATAGAGTGTTTCTAATAATAAAAAGGCAATTTGCTAAATGATTTAGCCAGCTGATTATATAAGTCCATTTGCGCTCTGGAGGCCTTGGGACAACAATGCCCATAAACCTGTTAGTTACACAGGAAATGAGAGGTGACGTGAAGTTCAGCACTGTGACCTGAGTGGAGCCAGACAAAGTAGGAAATTCTGCAATGTGGTTGTAAAGAAAAACACTAATTATTCTGACTTTTTCCTCCAGAAGTGACCCTCACACCTACTCACATTAATGTATATGCGCACAAATTTCCTCTTGACACAAAGAGATGTGTATAAATAAAAACACTGAGGAAAAAACAGATGCAAAGTACCAATCAATGCTCTGCATCAAGAATAGCTTCAACACCACTCTAGAGAGACATTGTAAAAATGATATCCAATCAAGCTTCTGAATTTATGAGCTGCTTCCAGCAGCAGGCAACCACACTTACCCACCAGGCATCCTGACAGATTTGGATAAGATATAATAAATGAGAGCTACATTTAGGGGGGCTTTGCTGGACTTGAACATGGAAACGGGATGGTTTTACTAATGACACAGTTGCTTGCTTGAGGTTTTGGTGATGAGCCATGGTGATGTGTGTATTTCACACAATGTTTTCTGCTCATTTCAATGATTTGCTGGCATTGAGCATCATTGGAAGGTTTTTTATGCATTTCTCACATTATTTGCTCTTAAATGTAATTTAATACACCAGAAGATTAATTAAAATGAGGAACATTAATAAATAGCATCTTTTGGCTTACTGCAATATTATCCATTCAGTACACCACATCTTTGGAGCAATGTTTTAGAGGTTACATAGACTTAAATATGAAGAAAGAAAAAAACTTACAATAAAGTGTTAAAGTCTAGTCAGAAATAAACAAATCTCACCTCTGAGTGGTTCTTTCAGTGAGCACTGTTTGTATGAGAAAGTATCCACTTATGACTTGAGTGGTCTGGTGTGCAGCACTGCCTGCAAAGCCTCTTATGGTGCAAAAGTCATGTTGCACCTTAATTTAGATCAATGGCTTATAAGAAAACAAGCAGCACTTTTAAATTTCTGTTCAAATAATAAAAATGTAAGCTCCTTATTCTTCCATTACCTATATTCTCCTCAACCTGTTCATGGGTTCAGGCGATTAAGGTCAAGAGTATGCCGTGTCATCACAGAGACAAAGATAGAAAAAAAAAAAATTCTATATTGATTCTATATTGATTTTGAAGAATTAAAGTTTATTCTAACTATTACCTAACTAAACAATTCAGTAACTGTAGCAGAATAAAGTTCAGAATTATGTTGAAGCTGTGAATTAGCTGCAACTCAACTAGAACTCGTAAGATTAAAACTTATTTATTTGAAAGAGCTTATTCTTAATTACCACTTTCTGCATTGCATCAGTTTTACAGATAAGCCTGTGCATTACTTCTTATACGCTTTATTCATGTACAGTCCTTTTTTATATGTTGCTTTTATTTAATGTTATTTTTATTGTTTTGTGTCATTTTTATGGTCAATATTATTAGTTTTATACTGCCTTACCAAATTTTATGTATTTGCTTTGTCAAGCACTTTGTTACCTTTGCATTTGAAAAGTACCATATAATTGATCTGAGTTTATTGGCATGTATAGAAAAAAGAAATATGAAGAAATATCTGAAACAAAGATCTTGCACCATCTATTAGTGTTGGGGATCAGTCTCAGCTACTACCATGACAAAGTTTATGTCAGTATCTGTAAAATTGACTGAGTTGTAGTTTTAGCTGTCCATCCAATTACTTTCTGCAAGTTTCATTAAAATTTGTCCAGTGGTTATTGAGATATTGAGATGGCAAAAGACAAGACTCATGAACACACGCACACACGCACACAGACACGATCAAAAACATTTATGCCCACCTTCACTTTTTAGCGACATACGATAATAAAGATTTCAGTTGATATCAACAATAAATCCTGTTTTATCTCCATTTATTTCAATAATCTGTTTCATCACTGATGGAGCGTAAACGTCTGCTCACCAATTCACGAGCTCCTGCTGTTTGTGTGTTTTGACAAATGTGTATGATTTCTTCAGCTGACAGCTGGCTAACTATCGTTAGCTGCACAGCAGGGACAGACTGAACAAAGCCGAAGCCACATAGTGTTCAGCTGACTCCTGCAGCTTCACCCATTAAAACCAGATAGTCTGTCCCTCCTCTAGATGTAAGTGTTTAATTCACTGCAAGACAGCAGCAGCTAGGTAGCCACCTGGCATCAGGAGACACCTGGAGATATAATAGACCCATAAACTTCTGCAGGTGTGCATATTATTTAGAGCATCGTAGTGCACAGAGCCATAATGACTCAAGACGGCCACTACAGGATGTTAACATCTACTACAGTTTTTGCTTTATACCTTTTTGTTGCAGAACAGGAGGTGCTCTGCATGCTTTATATGATCATGTCACAAAGCTTCTGCAAAAAACAATTATTACTCAGAATGATAATTCAATTTTGTATGTTGGCTTTTGAGCTTTTACAGCAGATAATGCATGGAATCAGCAAGATAGGAGAAGTCTTGGAGTGTTTGCATCTTGAACATTCCTCACACATGCACTAATGTCTGTTATTACCCCTTTTTATCTATTTATGATTTGGGAAAAATTTCTTTGAACAAAATGAAATTTGAAAGTGCGAGCTGTTTTCCTGTCCTAAATATTTAAACTTTATTACTCTACATTGCTGGGCCATTGTAGCAACTCTCCACTGGCTCTATAAATCCTTCAGTGCCCCGAGGAGAGTGTTAACATGCAATTTAAAGTACAGGCTTTTCCATTAGTTTCAGCAGACAACAAAATCACTCGTGTCAGCAGGCATTAAAGTAGTGTTTTTACATGCTACTGTTTTTGTTTTAATATTGATGTGTTCATAAAAAGCTGAGCTGTGATTAGTAAGACCTCTAGGCCTTTGACAGAGGCAGTGGGGAATTGTGAAAAATGCATAAAACATAAAAGAAATAATAAAAGTCATGTAATATCCAGCTGGCAAGCACACATGTGATTGCACAGTGCTAATGAAAAAAAAATTACACCTTGTGAAGTAAACTGTATTCATACTTCTGGTGTTCATTACTGCCCGCCAAACAATCATGTTTTAGCTCTTGTCTGTGTGTTTGTGTGTCCGTCTAGTACTAAAATATTTCATAAATCAATGAATGAATTTTAATGAATCTTTGAATATGAATATACATCTTTGACTGATTAACTCTGGAATCAAACCGATTCAAGATGGCAAACTCAGTCAACTGAGCTTAAAAACACAAAAATGACTCTAATTCAGTGAATTTTGAAGATAATGACCTAAAATTTAAGGTGGTAGTAACAGGGATGGTTACCAAACCCATATCCCGAGGGCTAACAAATTGCACAAGCTAAGCTTTTAGAAGTTTTGCTATTAACTATTTGGACACAACTCTGTCTGTCTATAAGCAAAATATCTCATAAACCACAGGATGGACTTTAATTAACCTTTCAGGGAATAATAACTGAATGTACCTCTACAACTCTTTAACCTTTGGCTCCAATTGATTTCAGGATTGCCACCACAGGAAACTGAACTTAGAAACCCCAAATTGGCTTTATTTAGTCAATTCTACAGATATTGTGATGAACTTTGGTGTTGGAGTAGCTGAAAGTTATTTTCAACACATACAGCAAGTGCTACTCATTGTGTAACATATTTGCCTAAAACTTTATCCTTAAATGTTAATCAACCCTGTTTGCCTGTTAGCAGAATAGCTCGTAAACCACTTAATAGACTGTATTAAGACTCTCAGAAAATAATCATTGGATGTACACTTACAATTAATTAACTTTTGGTGTCAGTCCAGTTCAAGATGGCCACCACAACTAAATGTTAACCAACACAAACATGGCTCTAACTCACTCACTTTTACAGATATGGAGCTAAAAATGATGTGGTAGTAGCTAAGAGTTATTCACAACACACACTCTGTGTGTGACATCTTGCAATATTGCATGCCATAACACATAACCCTACTTTTATGGTTTGACCAAAAGAGGTACGAGTCTATCATTTCTTAAAATAAAATTAATAAAATGAGGCTACATGCATTCTTTCAAGGAACACTAGGTCTTTAATTTCAAAAGAATGGAAATGGGACACAATAAAAATGATTATTATAATTTTTTTTGCTGTTTGAATGAAGGTGAAGTACTCTTAGAGCTCAATTACCATTTGTCACCAAATGTGCCCTCAGGAGTCTGTCACTCTTTCCATGGAGACCCTGGATATGAGGCAGAGGTGATGCATCCCTGACAGTCTAGCACTTGCAGTTGTCTAAAAGCACTGCACTCGTTCAATGCAGGGAGCTAATGTGTTTGACCCCTCTTTCCCAAAGGAAGTGCTTTCCTGTGCTCGCAGATGAATGAATCAGCATGTTTATAAGAGCTCCTCATCAGTCACTTCTTTAAAAAAATGTTTTATTTTCATGCTGTCCTTACACAGTGCCACTAAACAGCCATTAGCTGAACTCACTGTATTGTCAGGAAGAATTTAGGTGAAATGTTATCACGTTTTTGATTCTAAATAAAGAAATAAAAGGGTCTCAGCAGTAAAGTGTAAACGAATCTGAGAGAAGAATTTTGCAAACTGCTAATGGCTTTACACTATAGAAAGATGAACTACTGCAAAACTACCCATGGAGAGAAATTTAGTTTGCTAACTAAAGCCGGATCAAACT
This sequence comes from Kryptolebias brasiliensis, assembly GCA_028566095.1. NCBI lineage: Eukaryota > Metazoa > Chordata > Actinopteri > Cyprinodontiformes > Rivulidae > Kryptolebias > Kryptolebias brasiliensis. The sequence goes on from JAOXNZ010000210.1 coordinate 11,210,889, forward strand.
CTTTGGGGAAATGTGACCAAATTGAACATAATTAAAATTTATAACAACATGAACTATAAAAGATGACAGCAAAAACACCACTCAGCTACTGCTCAAAATGCAAAGCACAAAAATTAAAAATCACTATTCATAATTTTCTCTACAGTATATTTCAGTCAGGCACTTGCCTTCCATAAACTAGACTCAAATGTGTGGATAATGCACACAGGATTTAAAGAGTGTATGTCAGAGGTCAATCGATGAATACACTAACGTACTGCAGTGGCTTGGTGGGCAGTGCCACGTTCTTGTAATCCTGAGGTTGCAGGTTCGAGCCCAGACTGCGGCAGGAAGGGCATCTGGCGTAAAACAATTGCAAAATTGTTTGTGCGAGTTTGCTTGCTGTGTCAACCTCTGAAGGAGGAAGCAGCTGAAAGAACATACTATTTATTGATTGACCTCTGACATGAAGTTGAAAGTTAACTTGTTTTAAGTCCCCGCTCCCTCCATGTATATAAATATTACACTGCTGTATGATTTATTTATTTATTTTTTTGTAATTAGTTATTTCAGAAAGGTAATCTATGACACTATGATTGTGTGTGGAGTAGGTGGGTCTTGAAGCCCCAAACCCCCAGTTCTATCACATGTGATGGGGAGTCCATTCGCTCTTTATACACACCCAAAGATCTTACAAAGACCCTGGCTGATTTTTTTTACATCGTACAATTCTTCTCTTATCCAAATCTTTTTAAAAAAACAAAGCCCAGTTTTATTTCAGCCTTTACAAACTTAGTGACGATATTACGAGTTCATAAAATGTTTACTCTTCAGTCTCAGTCTCTCAGACTGCTACCCTCAGACCTGTCTCTATCCCCTCTCTGAGACTTTCATACTTATTGTGATACTTTTGTGTTTGTCTCATTTTCATACATATTAAATATCCTTCTTATCTCTTTTCTCCTCCAATAGCTACAGAGTAGCATCTTTCTCTCAGCAGGGAGTGGTTTTATGATAAAGTAATCTTCAGATTTTATATGTGTATGTGTATATTTTATGCATGTCACTGCTTTCTGGTGTTTATATAAATGTGTTTTGGTTAGCTTTAGGTAATCCTATTTATCACCTTACTGAAATGGGGTCTGTCGATTCATATAAAGATGTAATATACAATGTTTTCAAACATTTCTTGTGGGTTCGTCAGTTTCATTCTGACGTTTTCTTGTGCAAGGCCTATAGCCTAAATAAAACAGACCTTGTAGCTTTGAACTTTGTGAATCACTCTGAATATTAATATGTTAACATGGTGGGCTCAAAAAAAAAAAAAGGTGTTTCTTTACCAATCATCCTAGATCATCAGAATTCTGAATAGAA
>JAOXNZ010000210.1:11214330-11227856 GCA_028566095.1 Kryptolebias brasiliensis
CTCTCTCTCTCTCTCTCTCTCTCTCTCTCTCTCTCTCTCTCTCTCTCTCTCTCTCTCTCGCTCTCTCTCTCTCTCTCTCACTGAGACAGAAACACGTCCAACACCACATAGCTCCCCATCCTCATGGGTGAGTAAGTCATATTCTCAGATAAAACTTTTGAGGCCATAGGAATTTTTCTAGGCCCATTTGCTAGAGAGGCTTTTTTTTTTTACATCCTCCTTAAAATGTGTTTGCTGAGCCTTACCTGAGTGTTTTTGTGTTAATTTGTGTCAGAAAACAGTGAGTGTTCACATTTCTTCGCCAAAAGTGACTACTTAAATATCACTAAGCAAAAAAAAAAGATCTTCTTGTTAAAAACTCAGCAATGATTTATAATTTTCTGATAGTGACGTAGTATTTAACAGTAACTGGTGCAGTGATGTGTGGGTTTTCTCTGAGTACTTTGGTTTCCTCCCACAAACCAAAATCATACACGATACACGTTAACTGGCAATTGTCCATAGGTGTGAGTGAGAGTGTGAATGGTTGTTTGTCTCATTTGTCTCTACATGGCCTTGTGATGAACTTGCGACCTGTCCAGGGTGTACTGTGCCTCTCACATTATGACTGCTGGAGATAGACAGCTCCCCTGCAACCTGGAAAGGAAAGTGTTGGTAAAGAAATACATGCATAGATGGATGCATGGATAAAAAGATGGATGGATGGTGCAGTGACCAGTTTCTCATTCTTCAAACAGTTATGTGAGATGGTTTGTTTAGGGATTCACTTTACAACAAATGACAATGGTGGAATTCATTTGTTGCTTGAAAGTGCATCATTTTACAAACAAACTGGTCACTACAGAGTGCAGACCTTAAAGCAACAGTTCAGACCTTTAAAGGTGTGCTTCTGTGTAAAGGCTGTAAAGAATACCCTACCTGTTGTAGATAATTCTTCAGTTTGGACACACAAGGTTTAATTCTGATTGATTTGATAATTGCTAGTTTGAGTGGGGCAAGACAAAAAAGGAGTGCTGCTATCTTAAAATTCCTATCACAAAAACTTCACAGAGGTTCACATGAACGCTATTTTATAAACCTTTACATCATCATCAACTTTTTTCTAGCAGAAATAGTTTAAGAATTTAGCAGAAAACACCCCAGGCTGTATTTGATATGCTACAACTAGCTGCTAGTGCTATTAGCTCTAGCAAGTAACCTTAGACTTTTATGTTAATAACTGTGATGTAAAAAGTGTATGAAATAGTGTCCACATAAACTGCTATGAAAACTTGGGGATTGGAGTTATTTTAAAATGGCAGCAATCCACTTTAGTTTTAGTTCTAATTGGACTAGCTGTTAGCTTGTTAGTTCAATCAGAATCAAATTTTTGTCTCCAAACTAAGGTTATTCAAAGATCTATCTGCCGCTGGTAAGATATTAATTGTTCATAACATTTCCACAGAACTCTACTTTAAAAGATCTGAATCATTCCTTTAAGCCTAAGGAGAATTCTTTTGTTTTGTCAAAGTGTGCAGTTCTGGGCTGGAACATTTGTTCTGGCATTGCATACTGTAAGCTCAATTAAGTCATACTAGAGCAAATGTGTGCTATAATCAAACTTAAATGTAGTCCAACAAAGTTTTAGTTTTGTGACTTTTTTTATTTTGACAGCAAGTCATAATGACTGTGATGCTTTTTATCTAGCAGCAGGCCACTTTTACATTAAAATAATTCTAACATTATTCAGATGGATAATCACACAATTCTGTGCAGGTATTCATAGCTCCCAGTAATATTACTGATCCAAAATGTTTCCTTTAGCATCATCAAAAAGTTGACATTTATCATTTCAAGGAAAATACCTCAACAACTTCTGAACAAATTGCCTTGAAATTTGTTACAGACATTCAAATTGCCCACAGGATGAGTTGTAATAACTTAAGCCCTTTTCATGGTCCCTATTCTCCACTTTTCTCCTAATGGCACCACTGGTAGTCATATTTATAAACCGTGGCTTTTAGCCTTGTTAGGTTAAATGAAATCAGTACATACTTGTCTTGGAGTTGGGGAAATTATCCAGCCTCTTACAAATTCCCCCACGGAGGTGTTGAAGAATGTCAAAAGGCATTTTTAATCAAGCTTTAAAGGTGGTCCTTAACAGGTGGCATTTTAGAGATGCAAGGGTCTCACCTGTCAGCAGCCCATATCTGTGTTTGTCGGCGTGCATGTGTTTTTTTTATTTTAATCTGCATATATATGTGTGTGGGAGAGAGATTGTATGTGTTGGTGTCAGTATGCGTATCAGTTTGGTCCCTAGCAGAGGGCTGTGTCAGTTCTAATCTGGGACAAACCTGGGATGGAAAGGTCAACGCTGCGGTGAAACGCAAAGATAGAGACACACATGCGCAGACGCACAAATACGATAAAGACATTGAAAAGCACACATACGGGCACACTGAAAAGCAAGCGCACAAAAGAAGATATTTATGAGAAACACGACTTACGTGAAAAGGTCAAGATTCACACAGGGGATTCACAGGTGTATACCACCTACCTGTGCTGCATTCGTCTGTGTGTGCGCGTGCACAGACGTGTGTTTTAGCAGAGGCTATAGTGTTTTTGTGCTTTTTGGGAGCTGTGTGATATTCCTCATGGGAGGCAAAAAGACAATGTAGCAGGGAAGCAAAGAGTGAGAAGGAAGCAGGAGAACAGAGTGAATGGAAGAGGAAGAGAGCCAGGAGAATTGAGTGTGAATTTCCTTAAAGTGCTCCATTTGGTGAGTCATTACTTTCACTAGAGCTGCAAAGAGCATTTTGCCTCCCAAAGGAGTTTCTCACGCTTTCCTGCCTGTTTGTCGGCCTCCGTTTCTTCCACAATGCCAGTTAGTGTCTGTCATTTGTTTGTTTTTTACAGAACTCTTTAACAGTTGGTGCACAGTGAAGGCCTTTATTCATTTGAGTTTAACCTCAGTCCTCTCAGTTTCATAAAAAATGCATTGTGAATAGGACCCATTACTCCATATTCAAGACACAGTCTGTTGTCCTTCTTTACTTACATTCATTTTTCCTTGTGAGGACTACTGATCTAAGCTGATAGATTGTTTCTGAATTCACAGAGTTGTGTAGCTTACTCATGCATATGTGTCGTAGCGGTGATTGTGTCCTCTCGGCGGGATCTGGTCACATCCTTACAATCAGCTCAGTGTGATAAATAGGAACACAGAGAGAACAAACCTTGCTGTCACTACAAATAAACATCTGTGGGGGCGCATCAAGGCCAGCAGAGTTTTTCACTCTTACACTTCTACGCACACTCAACAACACATAAGAAGAGACGAACGCAAACACACAAACGGTGACAGGAAATGCACCACCTCCCACCTTTTCACTTGCAATGCTGCATAATATTTCAATCTGCTGAAACAAACGCCTTCGCTCCCTCTGGATTTGGAGATAAGCAGATTGGTTTGTCTTCTGGAGTAGACAAAAGGGGCTCAGTCCACACAGAGGTTTTAGAATAAAGCACCGACACAGTGGAAAAGAAGAGCCTAAGCTTACAAGGGACTCCAAAGCCTACCTTTAATGCCAGAAAATGTCACTTCCAATATCAACAATAAAAATATGCAAATTTTTACTCGGGTGCTTTTGTCATGGTTTTACACCTGGATCCCCTGCTGGCATATGACTCTCTATGTGACTGCTTCACTAGCTGGAGGTTTTTTATTATTATTATTTCAAATAAAGCACAGCTACCTCTTTTTTTGTTGTTGCTGTTGTGCATTTCAGAAGAAGACATTAGTTTCCCTTGACTGTAGTTGTTGGATGGCAAACATTCAATTTCTGGTTTTACTTTGTGTCAGCTGTGTTTTGCTCCTCTGTCTCACTTTGTCTCTATCCATTGTTGAGAACAAGGAGGAAGTTCAACAGACTGTGTGGCTCCTCCAAGCACTTGAAATGCTAATCAGAATTGATCTGGATGGGAATATTCAAAAAAAAAAAAAAAAAACGGGTGATTGCTGTCACGGTGCTCAGCGTGGGGCTGATTCAGAGCACCATAAATATTAATGGTGCATGCCCATCAGAGATGGCATGGCACTGACAGTCCCATAATTACCTGCTGAGAGCCGTGCATGGCAACCTGTACAAGTGATTGGTCCAGACACTAACACAAAGACACACAAAAAGCACTGAGCGAGTGTGAAGCTTAATTGAAAATGTAAACAGTGCTGGTGATGTGTGCAGTGACACAGTTGATTAGGCAGCACGCTCTTACCTGGTTGAGCTTTATTAAAGGACTAATGTAAGATGTCCAGATTCTTATTGGCACAGCAGGAAACACTAAAGCTGTCAACACACTGACACACACACCCACGCACACACACACACACACACTATATTCTTGCCTTTTTTGTTTTGCTTTAATTGTTTGTAGTGTAGCAGATAATTAAACATACACTTCAGTTAGTGATGCAAGCAAATTTTGCACCAGTGCTCACTATAACCCTCTCTTCAAAAAAGCCCAGGTGTCCATGCACAATTTCAAGATGGCCACCATTTTCCAAGATGGCCGCCACTTTCACTGATTTCTGATGCTTTGAGTATATAACAGACGAAAACAATACAGATGTACCATATATATATATATATAAAGCCGAGAAGTTTGTGGTGTGCTAAGAGAATTAAACAATTAGGATGATAAATAATGATATTAATATGCTGAAATTAGAAATGTTCAGGCTTACATCCGATACTATGAAGCTACAAATGCCAAGACACCAACTGACTGAATGTTAAAGAAGTGATTTGCCTGAAAGAGTGAAAATAGTAGATATTCAATGAAGCCCACCTTGGGCATAGTGAAAAGCAAAGGTTAACTAAAAAGGAAGGTTAGTTGACACTGAACCCCATGCTGTGTTGCACAGCAGTGAAGTCACCAGTGTGCCCTGGTTGTGCATTGACTTCCACTCTTTTACATAATAATATATAAATTATAATCACAAAATTAGCAACTTAAGTTTCCATTTGCATGAGAATTGATAGTGTCAAATATGTTCATGTCAATGAACATTGTTCCATTGATATAAAAAGATATCCCTTGCCCGTTGAATCATAAAGCAAAAAGATAAAGTTTTTGGCTGACATTTTGGCTGCCATCTTTGTTTCTGTACATGTATATAGACGTTTTATGAAACATTTCATTGATACATAGCTTAGTTTTGCTTTCTGATTGTAAATGAAGTATGGCAAACCCAAACAAACACAAACACTTCATAACACAAGCAGAGGTGCATGACTTGGTTTGTGGATTCCTGATTGGCGGCCAACTTGAAAAATGGCCGCCATTTTGGAATTGTGAGTGGACCCCTGAGATTTTTTCAAGAGTAGGCTAAAGAGAATCTATGTACCAAATTTTATGCTTGCATCACTAACTGAAGTGTTACAGTGAAAAAATGAATTTTTCTGCTACATTATTGTCAGTAGTACTAATAATGCTAACTATAGCTATTTCAAAAGTAAGATATTACTGACAGAATTTTACAACACCAATTCCAACGTGGCTCAGATGTTGTATAAAATGTAAATTCAAACTAGATTTGCAATGATTTACAAGTCTTGTAAACCCATATTTTATTCACAATGAAACATCAAAAACATATCAAATATTTAAACTAAGAAACTGTACCCTTAAAAAAAAAATGGTAATGTTGAATTTATTGGCAGCAACACATCTCAAAAAAGTTGGACAGGGGCAAAAGTAAATGGTATAAACAAGAAACAGCTGGAAGAGCATTTTGCAACAAATTAGGTTAATTGGCAACAGGTCAGTAAGAAATCCAGGTATTAACCCTCCTGTGGCCTTCGGGTCAAATTGACCCGAAGTTACAAGGGCTTCTCTACCTCTCTCTATCTCTCTCTTTCGAGGGCATCAGGAGGGTTAAAGAGCATTTAAATAATGCTGAAACTATTTTCCTGTACAGATGAGCAGAGGTTCAGCAGTTTGCAAGAAATTGCATGTAAAAATAGTGAAACAATTTCAGAATAATGTTCCCTAGCAACAATTGGGAAAACTTCGAATATCCCATCATCTACAGTTCATGTCATCAAAAGATTTCACTGGAACTGAACTGGAGAAATCTCTGAGCTCAAAGGACGAGGCTGAAAGTCAATATAGGATGCCCATAATCTTCAGGCGGCATCCCAAGAAATAGAAAAAAAGGTCAGATTCTGTTCTGGACATTACTGCATGGGCTCAGGAACACTTACACAAACCATTGTGTGTAAGCACAGTTCACTGTGCCATCCAGTAATGCTGGTTAAAGCTCTATCATTCAAGAAACCATATGTGAACACCATTCAGAAGTACTGCTGTCTTCTCTGAACCAAAGCTCATTTAAAATGGACTAACACAAAATGGAGAACTTTTTTGTGGTCAAACAAGTCAAAATTTGAAACTCCTTTTGGAAACCATAAACACTTTTTCTTCTGTACTAAAGAGGAGAGGGACCATCCAGCCTGTTATCAGCACACAGTTCAAAAACATGCTCTCTGATGGTATGGGGTTGCATTGATACATATGCTGTGAGCGGCTTACACATCTAAAAAAGTACTATCAGTGCACAAAAGTATATAGAGTAACATTTTCCCATCTAATTAATGTGTTTTTCAAGGAAGGCCTTGCATATTTCAGTAAGACAATACTAAACCAAATACTGATTAATTACAACATCATGGCTTCATAGTAGAAGAATCCAGATGCTGAACTGACCTGCCTGCAGTCCAGACCTCTCAACAATTGAAAACATTTGATGCATCATGAAATGAAAAATCCTTCAAAGACCCTGAACTGTTGAGAAGCTAGAATCCTACATTAAACAAGAATGGGTCAACATTCCCCTCAAAAAACTCCAGCAACTGGTCTACCCAGTTCCTTGACATTTACTGACTGTTGTTAAATGGGGAGGAGATGCTTCCAAATGGTAAACATTTGACTAAAATGTGGGTTTATGAGATTTGCAAATCATTTCATCCTGTTTTACACAATGTCCCAACTTTTTCAGGATTGGGGTTGTAAATTATACTGACATTACATGTAAAACCGGTCAATTGGTGGTCAAATGTTTTGTCCTGGGTTGAAGGTCCAACAATCCACCTTTACAGCCAGTAAGTGTTGCACCAGATCAGATAAATTTCAGTTCATAAGAAACTGAGCCAAAACCAAAACTTAACTCTATTTTGAAGACCTGCAAACACTTTGCAGAACTTAGTGTCTTAAATATAGCAGGAGAAATGTAGGCTCTAAGTTTATTTCTGTCTTCTGGGAGGCTTTTTAGATTAAGAAGGTGTTTTCTGTCTGAGTTTTTAGTAAAAGAATATTTTTAAGTTTATTGCACAGCATTCACATGCATTTCCGTATACACTTGAGATGTCCCAGATGCCACAACAACAAATGCATTAACTAGGATTATGGGCTCTTGAGTGTTAACACCATTAAATCATTTTATGCAGTTTTGAAATAGCAAACTGTAAAATTATAGAAAAGCAGTAAAAGATCAGAAAATATGTTGTGCCTGCCATTTAGGGTTGTTTCAATGTTGTTTTTTTTATTGTCTCCTCTTCTAAAGCTAAGGAAATCATTAACATTGGTTCAAATGTTTAAATGACTGTGAAGTTGTATTTCTTTATATAAGATACAGGTTTATAGAAGTTTACCAATTTAAAAGTAACAAGAAGCACATGCCTACTCCTTGAACCCTGGATATACCCAAATCTGCCTCCTCCTTTGTGAAGGGTGCCATTCACCAAGCAAATCACGTCTGTATTGATGTACATAGTTGGCAGTCTGCAGACAGGATTCTCAGAACATCCAGGGCCATGCAAAAATCAATGGTTCCTATCTGTGCTGGCTACTAACTGATCTTCGGGCAGAAACTGGATCCTGGTTATGGCTTCATTAGTAGTTCTGTGCAAAATATAAATTGAGGTACACAATCATAATGTACTGCCACCTCAGAATAGGTCTTAATATCTATTGGGCATTTAAAGGGGTAGATTAGATTTTTTTGATGGGGTTTTGTGGAAAGGATTATGAACAATTAATATCTTACTTGTAGATAGCTCTTTGAACAACCACAATTTGGAGAAATAAAATTGCTGTGGCTCTGACTAAATAGCCAATTTAAGTATTATTCCAAGAAAGGCCAGTTTCAGAGTGGATTAATGTCATCTCAAAAAATCAAATAAACAAATAAAATAAAAACTCCTTTTTTTGTTTTCTCTCTTTTTTTGTGGTTAATGCAAACACTGTTTTATAAGACTTTACATCTTTGTCAATTTTTAGGATTATTCCAGCAGAAATAGCACATAGTAATATCAGAAGATTGGAGTTGTTTCAAAATGGCAGCAATCCACTGTTGTTTTGGTCTCACTCAGAGTAGCTGTTAGCTATTTTGGCAGATTTAAACTCTAATTTTCCAAACTGATGCTGTTCAAAGAGCTATCTACAACAAGTAAGATAATAATTGTTCATAACCTTTCTGTGGAACCTGACTTCAAAAGATCTGAACTATAACTTTGACCATTAGATGCAGAAAGTTTGCCTTCTGGCAAAGACTTTTAGACTACATTTGGCATCAGTGTTTAATGTCTTCTTCCTTATATCCACAAACTAGCCAAGCTTATGTAATGAAAGTTTCACAGCCCTAAAGCAAGGATGTAACATTTTGATTTTGTACAAGATGAAAGGAAAAACAACTTCTGAAAGCTGACATGTTTTTTTGATCCTGTGATTTAAGGCAATGACTTGAGAGAGGGTGTACACAGATAATTTGACAAGCTGAGCAGTGAGATAACGTTTATGTGACTATGCTGGCTGATATGATGTTTCAGATCTGTCAGAGCTTATATTCTGGAGCAGAGAGTTTCATTCATTTTGGCAGAGAGTAATTCAATCAGCAGTAGATGTAGTTGTAAATTAGATCGTCTACAGTGCTCCACCTTACAGTTCCCCAAGTGGTTGAGATGTCACCTGCCACAGACAAAGGGATGGTTGTGATTGTTGGATACCTTGCATTCCCCTTTAGCTGTTAAATTGAACACTAAGCATATACTACTTATTCTTATCTCTGATGGGTTTTTGTTTCTTTGTTTGATTTTTTGCTTGTCTTGCTAACAGTGATTGGTTAATTTTTAAGTATGTAGGGCAATAGAAGATTTTAACTTTCTTTAAAGAATGGATGGATGGTATTTCTCAATATAAGATGATCCTAGTCTTAAACTCTGGCTTATAAGGTGGTGAGGGATATGCATTTCTTCCGGAAATGCTGAGCCTTTGAATTCTAATACTGTTGCTGTTTCAGTGGTGTGTTAGCACTGGAAAAGGTTGACATAAATGTATGATCATTCTTGTCATTCTTTAAACAAACATAAATTGGCACAAACAGCTAGACTTTTACCCTGCCTTTTTTTCTTTTTCTTCTCTGTACATTTACTTAAAATTGTTCTTTCAGCTATCAGCTGTGGAGCTGTTGGTGTCAAGATCTCAGACTTGGCACAGCTTGCTGTAGTTCTTTAGGCTTAAAAAGGCCACTGTGTTCAATCAAAGCAAAAGGATTTTTAATAAAAAAGCCAATTATTGAATAAACCAGGCTTGGTAATTTTACACCAGATTCCGGTTGGTCCAAGTAAGTTAGAACTTTTTGTAATTCCTTGCTGCCTTTTCTTTAGTGGGCTTTAACTCCTGCTGTAGCGACAATTAAAAGCTGCTGCAAAGAAAATACAGTGAATATCAAACACAGTTAGAAGTCAGAGTAAGTGCCTGTGCTTTTTTTAGGTCTACAAATGCTCCTTAGGCTGCATGATATGGTGGTCAAGGTAGGTCAAATTACACTTGATTTAAGTTTTATGCTGCAGAGGTTAAACTTTTTTAAAGAGTAAAAGAAAAGAAACTTAGACAAACTGCTCCTGTGAGAAATGCCTGCATTCTGGAGGACAAGAGAACACTGGTAAAGAGGGAACACTTTGTGTCCAGAGGGTCATCTTTTAAGTAATGACAGATGAGCCGAGGCTCCCACTCTTTCCCCACTCACTGCATCCTCTGATGTTAATGGTCTCTGATGCTTTGATAGACAGAAGCATGTCCAGGGATAAATCATTCAGAGGTCATCGGTGAAGCTGTCATTCATTGGCTCTGACAACCGCCTGTTGGTTCTTCTCCAATTCCCTGTCTCATTCTTTAGCTGTCTGTCCATTCTCTTCCTTTCCTTTGCTTGTGTCAGCATTACTTTCTCCCTGTGTCTGTCTTCTGCCCCCATCGCCACCTGAAAAACCTCCATCGACATTGTCCAGTACATATGTCAAAACATCTAAAGTAAAGGTAGAATATTATACACACCATGCACTCTTTCAGTGAAAAATATGGTTTTATTTTAGAAAATATATTTATCAAATCAAGGTATAGCATTTTTTGAAGGAATCCATTTCACCTGCTGTCTTTCATGCCAGAGTTTTAAATTAAAATTATTTTATGTTGAGAAATGATGGAGTTATAGCTGTTTTGGTCAAACCTTTAAAATAACGTTATGTGCAATATCATGTGATATTGTGATATCTCACACGATCTGTTAACAGTTGGATAGTGTTGTGAATGACTGTCAGCTACTATCATGCTAAATTTTAAATCAAAAGCTGTCACTTTAAAGGGGGGAATATGAATGCAATCCATTTTTATTTATCTGGCATTGCTTTGTAGAAATTTGATTTCACTTTGACATTGATTAAGTTTTTTTTGTTTGTTTTAACAGGCCAATTTATATTGACCATGACTGAATTATAATAGTGATGAAAGGGTAAAACATCCATTCATAGGCACTGTAAGTTGGGGAATATTCTCAGCTGCTACTACACCAAAATTTAGCTTAATATGTTTGAGGTTTGGTGGATTATAGCTATTTTTGTGTTTTCTAAGGTCAGTTGGTTGCGGTAGCAATCTGAAATTAGGTTGAGTCTGAAAGTTAATCAGTTGTGGATGTAAGCCCAATGATTTCTTTCTGAAAGTTTCAATAAAATTCATTCAGTCGTTCAGGAGATATTTTGCTAACAGTACAGACAAACAAATACACACACAGACATGAGCAAAAACATCATTCCACCTTTGCCTTCAGTGGCAGGCAATAAAAATATATATGTTAAATGCTGACACTGATCAGTACAAATGGTCAAACAATGCAAATACACTCCAACTCACACATGCTGCAGCTTACTATGACAATCACAACCTCATGAAATAGATTTCCTGTAATTACAGCCGTCATCGCACATTGCTTTTCTCTTTATTTTCTCCTGGCTGTTGTAGGTTTAAAGTGGCTGTTCAGTGGAACAAGACAAGCCGTGCTCCATAATGAAGTGGTTAATATTTGATGCCATCAGATTTCACAGCTAATAAAAGCTGCGTGTGCGCCACCATTAGCCTGCTGTCCAGGCTTGAGAATGGTGCTGTGTGCCAGCATGATGTAAATCACCATTTGTCCCGAGCCAGCTAATGGGACAGCCCAAAAAAATCTGTCAGGACTGAATGCAGCAACAGAACCCCAATAACATTTTTGATATCAGGAAGTGTTTTGAGTGTTATCTGGTGAAAGGTATTTGAAAAGTGTTTGTTCACTCTCAAATACTTATAGATTGTGTGCATATGTGCAACTTTATTTCATGACAGAAGTACCAGATGAGTGGATGTAATCTTCTTTTGCCAACACTGCACTGCAAATGCAACTTTATATTGAAATAACAAATACTTGTAAATAAACCTGCCTCATTAATCCTGATGCATTTGACCATCTAAAGTACACTTTTTTTAAATGCATTTTTGTTTAAAGTTTATATTTGTAACATATTTTCTTTATTTTTTTACATGCATTCTGTTTTCTTCTTCAAAACCAGGTACGAATATACTTAGTTTTTTTCTAAACCAATATCTTCATCTCCTGTCCTTGTTTTATCTTCCTTTTTCTGCTTTCTGCATCAGTTAAGTCAACCAGAGGGAATAACAAGAAGTGAAAGCTAGCAAATGTCAGTGTTAAGAGTAGTGTAAAGTGTCATCATTGAGAAGGAACTTGTAGTTGATTTTATTAGATACATGGTGGGTGGAAGGGTGTTATACAATATTTGAAAATTAAACTTGTTTAGGTTTGCTTATAGTGAGCAAATTTGTGTAAATTGAAAGTCTTCTTAGTAAATGTGAGCAAAAGACAGTTTTTTGAAAAATATTTCATTACACAAAAATTTTTTTTTTTTTAATTACTTAACCTTTCTTTAATCAGGTGAGACCCGTTAAGATTACTAGATTTTTTTTTAGCCCCGGACAAAGAAATAAAGTTGACTTTCCTTGCATTTATGGTCTGTAAATTCTGTCATATGGAGCACCAGGCTGGTCCTCAAAGGTTGCAGCTTTATATGAGTCATATGAAACTAATTTATAGACATGGTGGTTTTAGTTAGTCACTGCTTGTTTATGTATTATAAGAGTCTTTATTTAGAGGGCTGAATTATGTTGTTCTGACAAAAGCAAATTGTGTCATCCATAAAGTTCTTTGAGTTAGGCAAAATGTGATTGATTGTGAATCTGGATGTGAATTTACATACTAAATCATATAATGGATTAGTCATAAAAACAGAAACACACAGAAAAAGAAAAAAAAAACTGCAGCAGTTTTTGTTTTGTGTTGTACCAAGCTCCATTTTAAGAGTGCAATGTAAATGGAAATTTTGTTTATCATCCTACTGCCAATTATGATCATCTGCAAATATAACCTGGCTGTATTGTATTCAAAATCCAAAATGTATTAATGCAAGTGGAAGCATGCTCCTTCTGCTTCTATTTAACAGACCAAAGATCCCACAGATATCATCGCAGCTTTGCATGCACAAGATAGATTTGAGGTGATTCTTATCAGACATTCAGCTGGGAGGGTTTAATTTCAAGATACTGCCTGTAAAGTCTCAATTTACCTGCTAAGGAAGTGGCACTTCCCCTCTAATTATATTTAGATTACAGAATCAAAACTAGATGGTGTGAGAGCTGTTATTTTTTTGTTAGAGTAAAGGTTAAAAAGACTACCAAGAGTAACCCTCAGGAGTATAATCATTAAGTGTGGGATGAGGGATAATACAACATATATATTCAATAATCCTTTTTATGCTCTCACTCATTTTCCTATTTATTTTATTTCCAACAGCCATGGTCATGAAAATCAGGCTGTCAAAGAGTCACTTGTTTCATATTATCAGCAGTAAATAAACATTTTGGTATGCCACTTCTCCCTATTGTAGGATAAATAGCAGGAAACTTCTTAAAATAATAATAATAATTTAAAAAAAAATCAGCTTTATGCATAGTTTTACTTGGTATTCACTTATTTTGAAAATTTAAGCCCTTCCCATTAAAGCAGTGGTGTCCAATCCTGGTCCTGGAGGGCCACTATCCTGCATGTTTTGGATGTTTCTCTGCTTTGATAGACCTGATTTTAATGACTGAGTGATTAACAGGCTTCT
>JAOXNZ010000210.1:11235376-11250741 GCA_028566095.1 Kryptolebias brasiliensis
CATGTAAACTCCACCCAGAAAGGCCCCAGGCCGGGATGCAATCCTGCAACCTTCTTGCTGGGAGGCGACAGCTCTAAGCCATCCCACTTTTCTTTTTTTAAGTGAAATGTTTTTTCTTTAAAAAGAAGTGGCTCTTATGTGCTTGGTGTTACTGTAATGCCTTGTGGTAATGGTCCATTTTAAAAAGAGCTAAAACACTTTACTATGACTACATTATGGCACATTTTAAAAATGTTATCTATTGTGAATGTGGAGTTTACTTTGCAGTAGATTTTTGAAAGACAGACAGAGGGGGATCTCTGTAACGGTGGATCATTTTACATCAGTCACAGCCCGGTCTCAGTGACTCCACTTTCTCTTTGTGGAACAGAACAAAGCTGGGAGTCTTTTTCAAACCGAGTTCTCACCTCGAGCACAGACACATTCAAAGTGAAATTTCATCTGAGGTGAGCTGTCGTCACCATAGCAGCACGGTGACAGCACCCTCCCTTGTGTTTTTAATTCCTCTCACAGGAGAAAAGTTCAGCTTCTGCTTACTTTGCTTAGAGATTACTACATTAGAGTTTCAAATAGACTTTATTACATCTCTAATTAGACTCCAATAATGGGATTTTAATATGCATTATTACATGCAGTACCCGGCACACATCACCACCTACTGAATTCATTTGCTGGTGTTTAGCCATGCTCAGATAGCTGGCAGAATGGAATTCAAAATAGGAATCAATGAGAAAGGGAAGCGTGTTTGCACACGTGCAAGATAAAGCAAATATATGTTTTTAATTTGACATTTTGGCAATATCAGGAATTTGTCATTTGAAGCTGATGGGTGACAATTTTGTAACCAGACACGGCTTATTGTCTGAATATGTTTAATAACTGCAGCCCAATAGGGATGAAGAAGACTGCCGATTGTTTGCAAGTATAAAAGGACTATTGTGACCATGTCTCAGATGGTGACAACACTGATTCCCATGAATTAAGCTTATATGCTTATGAAGCTCAGACACGCCAGTGCATCCTTAATCTGCTCAATCTCACTTGCTCTTTGTCTTCCTTTTTTTCTGTCTGTGTCCCTTTTTTTTCGTCTGCATTTTCCGCTTTGCTTCCAGATGATGCCTTTGTGTCTTGTGCTGTGCTGTTAGTTTTCTCGCTTTGACAATCAAACGGAATTCATAAAATATTCCTTTGCATCCCTGCTTTGCCGATACACAAAAATGCTGTTTTAAATTCTAACATGTCAGCAGAAATGGCTTAAAAACATCAATAACCATAAATCCCCAATATTTGAATATGGATCCAAGTACGGAGGCACTGACCGCAGTAGTAACGACAGCAGGGCTAAACTGTAAGCCAAAACAGAAAGCCCTTAACTCAACCCTCGACGCTATTATCTGTGTTTCAAAGCAGGCTGGAACCAGGTTATAGAGGTTTTCTAAGGGATAAATGGATTGCATTACATGATTCATTTTCAGCAAATCATTATTGAAAATATAATCAGCGATGCTGAAAGTCATTTCCATCATCAATTGGTGGAATGTTTTTCAACAAGAGCACATCCAAATGAGGGCAGGAAATAACAAGAAGACAAGAATAGCAAAGATAAACAGATAATGAAAGAAAGAGTTAGAATGAAGCGTTCTGCCTGGTGTGACAAATAGTCAAACTTGCAGGCTTCGTTTCCCTTTTTGTCTTTTGTTTTCTGTTCTTTTTTTTGTGGCTACTTAACACTCACAACAGGAGAACTGTTTGTTCCTCTAAGTGGATTTGCCTCTCACAGTGGGCATCTAAGAGGACTGGAATTAGAGTGACAGTATAAGTACGCACTCAAGCACATGGTCTCCCAAAAACACATTAACAAATGAGTTGCCTCCAATATACACTTAACACACAAACATGCACACGTTTCATTCTCATAATTGTACCACAGGAGTCCAGTGTTGCACTTTTAAGCTTTAGACTTCTTGAGAAGATGAGCACAAGCTTGGTGTGTCTCAAACCTTTGGTTTTATGAAAGATGTTTGTCTGTGAATGGTGTGAATAAACACAAGGAGAGGAGCTGAGTGGTAATTTATTCAAGTAAAGTTGTTCATTAAAATTTGTGAATTGTGTGTGTTGGTGAATGCCATGCAGTTTGTCTGGCTGCCATTCATCATATAAAACACCATGTCAGTGGCATTCTCAAAGAGAAGATTAAAGCCTTGATCCCTTTCAATATGAAGTAAAAAACAGGGTTTTTTACAAGTAGTTTTTACTCAGTCTTGACAATTGTAGACTTTCCCAGTTGCATTTTAAATTAAAAGTTAGTTAGTTAGTGTTTTAGTTTTGAAATTGTTGAAACCCAGAAGAAGGGATACATTTTAAACCAATTACATTTGGATAAAAAATAAAATAAAATGCAGAAATGCAAACTCCATTTTTTTTCTAAGGAACTTGGAGTTAAAGTTAGGGGTTTATGTTTTGCTTTGAGGTTTCCAGCAATACTCAAAATATTTGAAAATTAGAGGCATGTTTGTGTTGCATCATTGTTATTTTTAATTGTGCTCTTTATTAATTTAAAAACAGAACTTACTTATTGTTATTTTAGAAGAAGAATGTTTGCCTGATCTTGTAGATTGTAATTCAGTATTTCATCTGCTGCAAGGTTTTTTGGTTGTTGCTGTCTGAAACGCCAACTAAATCATGCACCATATTAAGTTTTCAGCTGTAAGCCACTTATACCATAGTTCAGATTCTAGATGCATTTGAGGCCTGCACTGACTGTAGTCTTTCAAAGTACTCCTGAACCCATCCATCCATCCATCAATTTTCTTTTCCCTACTTCTTCATTCCGGGTCGCGGGGAGCCGGTGCCTATCTCCAGCAGTCCTGTGCGAGAGGCGGGGGACACCCTGGACAGGTCGCAAGTCCATTGCAGACTCCTGAACCCATATAGCTAATATTCTTATTATTGGCTTAATATGGGTGCTTCTTTATTGCTCTAAGTTCTAACTGTACTTCTGTTTTGGTGGAAGGTCTATTATTGCTGAACAATTTATACAAACAGCAAAGTAACTGAAATGTTTTTCTAAGTGATCTTATTTTCAGAAATTATTCTCTAAGTCAGTAATGCCTGATGTTTTTCTGTAAAAATTATTCAATTGCTGCAGCATGTTTTCAGATTTCGTTCATGTGTTCACAATAAGGTATGTTTGTAATTTATGCGAGGGCAGAATTGCAAGTTCAGAATACAATTCTGGTAGAAGTGAAGGATAGAAAAGGGGGCGGAGCCACAGAAGGTCCATATTGATTTTGGCTTCTTTTATAAAGCAGTGCTGTCAGAGTTCAAATGGTAGTGAAACTCAACACTGCTTTCCAACCTCAGCTTTTACACACTGAGATTTTCTCAGACTTCTTGAAACTGTACCTAGAAATACACACCAAAGATGTCAGAACACCTTTATTTTTTTTTGCAACTGTTCAGATTTTCTCTTAAATAAACTGATTCTTTTTCAAATTTATTACATGACTATTTTACTATGTTTTACACAAGATCCTACACCTAATTTTGTGGACAGTTTTTCACTCACAGTAAATATATGATAAAAAATCCAAATTTCATATTTATTACCAATTAAGTTCTAGTTCGCTTTTTTTGGAAACCTTATCCTTTAGGGCTAATGCATTACTGATGGAGGTGTCTTCCATAGTCAACCAGTTTGAGGTGGTTGTGAGGATTTAGAAATTTAGGACTTCTGTAAAAAATTCACTTTTTTGGGCATGTCAATAAACCAGTAAACAGAGTTCTAAAGCTTTGTTTGAGATACTCATGGTCATATGCACATTCTTGCAGATACAAAATGGATCACATCAAAGACAGACCCCGACATACCAAGTCTGGAAGAAAACTATATACTTGTAGGACCTAAGGGATTATATTTTTGGTGCACTCTTTGAGTAGGTAAACCATGATGAAATTTAAGGCTTACTGAACAAGAGTTTGATTCTGAATAAAGAACTTAGTGTACTTCAAAAGTCCATTTTAAATTATGTGTGCAGTACAGACTGTTATAACCTGAGTGACTAGATAAACACATAAAAAGCAAAGTCCAAAATGTACTTAAAATAAATTAGGTATAATCTGCTAAAATGAGTGTTGAGACACTCAGTCTACATTCATTGCTTTAAAGGTTCCACCATAAATTTATTATACTTTATTTTTTCTAATCGTGCTTATACAAGGCTTGGGGCTGCAGCAGGCAAACACTGAGTCACACAGGCATAGTTTGGCACATTGGAGAAACACAAACGGTAGATGAACCACTGAGGTGTAACTCATGGGCCGTAATTGTATTTTCTCACTAAATTGCCCAGAGGAGAAGAACATTGGCTGGTTGGGAATTAATTCAGTCTAAACTGATTTAAACGCAGTGCATTTTAGCAGTTGATTAATCATCACCTATGAGCTCTTTATTTTATGTATCCATTAGCTTTTAATATGATTGCCCTGTTTTAGAGATGTAACCTTTTCCAGGATTACATTACTTATCTGAGGCAACATGAGGCAAAAAGGGAAAGAGTGAGTGACTAGCAAGTGGAAATATAAGGGGCATTGCTTTCATGCAGTCGAATAAAGGTGAAAGCACGCAATCTGATTCTTTTGATATCATGTTTCATGTGCAGTGAGAGTGGAATTTTAAATAGTTTGCTTTAGTTTATTATTCTCTTTAACACTTTGGAGTATGTATCAGATGTTCTGCTGAGGTTGTTGTTATGGGAAATGTGGTTCTAGGCTTCTCTAGGTCTTGGGTCTGTGTTAACGTCAGGTCTAAAAGTGTACTGGAACAAACCCAAATACTGATCTGGGAGTGAAAACCTAAAAAAAGAACAGATTCAAGCACTTTATTTGAACATTGTGGCATGGACACATCTCACTAATTGCATACGTTTCACTGATCAAAACACTCACAGGTGCCCTGTGAGTGCCCTGTGTAGGTAGTTTACAAAAAAAATTAATATATCAGACATTCCCAAAAGCTTCTCACAAAGAAAAATATGATAGTGTTGCACCTGAAGCACATTTTAAGAAAGCAGGGTTCTAAAGGAAAAGACTCAATCTCCTTTTGTCACAAATTATGACCTAGGAATCGTTAGCTAGACAATATCAGTGTACTTTTTACCAGGTCGGTAAATGTGAGATGTATTAAGTATTAAGGTAAAAATTTCAATAATAAGGTAGACATAATTTAAATCAATTTGGCCATAAGTTAACTAATTTAGCCTGAATTATGAGTAAAAAAATAACGTAAGCTTTGACTTTCACCAAGTCTTTGCCATCTTTATTACCTCCGCCAAGGAGGTAATGTTTTTGGTAGTGTTGTTTATTTGTTTGTTTGTCTTTTTGCAAGATTAGTTAAAAATTAATGAACAGGTTTTGATTAAATTTTCCGGAAATGTTGGGATTGTCACAAGAAACAATTAATTAAATTTTTGTGGTGATCCAGATGAGACTATTTTTTAACGACACAACCCTAGAATTACTCAATGTGTGAAAACCAGCAGTCTGGTTTGTCTATCGTAGTGTTTCCTCCATTTAGAGTGGCACAGTTTAGTTTTAAAATAAATGGTTCTGTCAAAATTGGACTATTGACACAGAATCAAGTAATGTATTGTGAAAAGAAAGAACAAGAAAATGATTAGTGAATGCTAATGAAAGGTGGATACCACTGGCAACTCCCAGGTGCAGACCTACATTTACTAAACTGTGCTGCTGTGATGTTCAGCTTTTTTTTTTTTACGCAAATCTGAGTTTTAAGCTTGTATTTTAGGTATTTGGTTATGAAGCAGAATCACTGCGGTAAATTTGATCAAGCATTTGAGTATTCTGCATTCACTAATTTTGATTTTATAAATGACAATCTGAGTGTAAATTTTAAAGTATTTGCTCACAAATAAATAATGTAGGCAGCTGTCACTGGATTTCATTCAATTAAGCAATAAACTGAACTTGAATGTCCTCCATCTTCAGTTATTGTTGCAGCTGATAGACAGCTGTGATAAACATGATTATAGACTCTTTTGTAAAGAAAGGAAGTGTTGAAAATAATGACTGTTCCCACATGACAAAACCTAAGGTTTTACAATGACAAGTTTTGCCATATGAAACTTTTACTCAGTTTACAACAGTTGTTCCTGTTTTAGTATTTCTAGCAAGAACTATTTATCTATTAGTTGGTGCATCAATCTGGTAAGTCACTGTCAGGATCAAAACTTATTTTTTTCTACTGACTAATACAGCATTTAACATTTTAAATATCACAACTGGACAGCTTGCTTGTTCTTTAACACCTTACATGAATTAACTCTACATCTAATCGCTCAGAATCTTCATGTACCCCCCCCCCATGCAAGCTTATGTAACAACTTTTAAATGACAACAAAAAAAGACAAGAGTCGAGAATTTTTGTGCCCCAAATAAAAAAAAAATGTGACACTTGTGTTTCTTTTGGGGTACATGTTTGCAGAAAGACATAGTTACTGTAGACAAATTTAAATGTTGAGTAGCAGCAGGACATGTTTTGTGTTCTAACATACTTCATATCTCAGATTATAAACAATCCAGGTTTACCTCTCTTGGTGTATATATTATTACATTTTGGAGCACCATTATTCTTAGTGGTTACTCCTACTGTTGGACTTGAAACTTTACGCTTACAGGAACATCAAATACATGAACCCACACTGACATATAGAAAAATACTGCATCTCACCTCTTCTAATTTATGCTTATTGTTTCTTCTTTTATCTTTAGAGTTGGTCCGTTTACATGTTTGACTTCCAGTGCATACTGCTGACAAAGTGATGGTGCCATTTTAACCGTTTGGGCCTCATATCCATAAACTGTTTTTTCTAATTGTCATGGAATTTATTTTAGCAGCTGTAAAACACTGATTGGCTGACCCTGATCTGTGACACAGAGGTTGCATTCTGAAAACACTAGATGCTCAAAGTTTCCTGAAGGCAGCGTTTGAAACTTGTGATTATTTGGGTAGACTGATTGATATAATATGAAAAAAATGACACAGAAGACTCAGTACTGATGGCCACATTTCAGGATATTTGCTTTGTCACACGGTCCTATTGGTCCAGACATTGTAAACTCTGAAAATGTGCTCAACAATTCTATAACTCATATTAACAATTTTATAGATCATACTGCTAACACAAAGATCTTCTAAAGGCATTTATGTTTTTAGTTACATTACTGGATTTTACTCTGTCTATAATTTAGTTTGAACTATGCTCTTTGCTCTCAAAACAAGGATTTTGCATAAAACTGCTGTAACCTGAGCTTTAGGGAGTTGTCTGGATTTCCTTTTGAGTTACAACAATCCTTTTACGCTCCGTTTGCAGACACACCACTCAGACCGACAACCATGCATGCATGCCATCATGCCTAAAGTGAATTCAGAATTTCATATTTTCCTTATGTATACGTCTTTGGACTGTTGTAAAAAAAAAAAAAAAAACTTCAAATGCCATGCTGCCATGATTTACACTTTCATCATCAGGTGTATAGAGAAAATGTGAGGTACTTCTCAAAACAGGCTGTTTTTAAAGTTTTATTACACACTGAGTTTTTCTTACATGAAGCAAACAGCAGCATGTCTAGTCTATAGAACACCAGATAGCTTTCCCCAGTGTAGTCTCACATTCTGCAGCAGTGTTTGTGTTGTGCATGTCTGAGTATTTGCTTAATAGTACATTTGTTGCATCTTCATCCATGCCACTCATTTTCTCTTGGTAGAAGCACACAAGCTTCTGCCCTTAGCCAGTAGTTTGGCAGTGTCCAAACAAGCTCAGAGGTTTTTTGCAACAAACAGAGAATATACCATCAAGGCTTTGGAGGAGAAAGCTTGAGAGGGAGCATTTGTTAATGTCGTTTATGACTTTGCAAATTATGCATTACAAGCAAGAGCACTGTGGAGCCTCAGAAAACATTATTGCATTGATTTCTCAATGATGGCTACAAGTAATGACATTTCTTTTGATCCAAAGGAGGTACCAGATAGATTGTAAGGCCTGAGGGCACACACATGCAGGTCGTCACATGAGTTCAGATCCCAGCTCGTGATGCCTTTAAAATATAATATATCACACAGGAGTAAACGCCAAAACATTTGCCTCCATACATATTCAGGTCATCGTCTTGCAGCCCAGATACAGATTAAATACACACTTGCATGCACACATACACACATCTGACACACAGATCTGCATTGACACACAGAAACCCCCCACACAGATCTTATTGCTGCATCTCCACCCTAGCTTTTAGTTTCCCCTGGAGGCTTCAGTTTAGATGAAATGTCAGTTTTAATGGAAATGGGAATGGAATAACAAAAGGCAAGTTTTCTTGTATTGCATTTTAGTGAAGAGGGTTTTTCTGCTAGATGGCACAGCTTGGGCATTTGGGCTTGTATAGTTATGTGGTATTAAATCCTGCCCAAGGCAAAGGACATTTCTTTTATAGCTGTCATTTCAGTAGAGAATGAAGTCGGACTGTTTTTCTAAGAAGCACTAAATTATGTAGAAATGGAGGGGGGATGTTAAAGTGTCACAGATTTTGCACCTCCAGACACTTGGAATAGTTCTTCGGCAGATACGCTTTGGTCTGTTTAAATTGCAAAATCGTGTCATTGTTTATTTGGGCAGTGAGATGTTGCTGTGGTCAGAAAAGAACAGCACAGAGAGTTTTGGAAGTAAAAGATCAAAAAAAGAGAGGATGCGACTGGACGGCTCTGTCACTTCTTTGTAGATACAGTGAGATGATAGGTCTTGTCTTGAAAGCACAGATTTTCATCTTTCACCTCTGAAACATGATAAGAGGGTGATCTCCTCTGTACAGCTGTTATCTCCACACACATCTCAGTTCTCTCTTCGAACGACTGCAGACTCTGCATCATCATAAAAAAAATAAATAAATCTTTGCGAGAAGATAGCTCACTGTCTAATTTGATCGTTTCATCACTGATCACTGCAGCTTCAAAGGCTTGATCACATGTTGGAGACACAGGAGGCTGCGCTCCATAAGGACTTGATTTTCTTGTGTTTTTTCACATGCTTGCCACCAGCAAGTTTAGACTTATTCACTCTCTTTTCTTTTTTCTTCAAAACATGTTTTTTAACCTTCCATCTCTCTTTATTTGTGACCCACATCACTCCAAGAGGCAGATGTTGAGAAAAACCATGGTACACCAACTTGGCTTTCTGTCTTTGCTCCATTAGCTCCCATTTTTTAGTCTTTAGTTTTGTTTGGATTGGTGTCATGCCCCTAATCCCCAAACTGTATGAAAATGTACCCCCTTGAACACCTCACAAATTCCCCTCTGCTCTGGAACGATTTGCTCTTTTTCCTTTGTTTCCTTTTAGCCTCACTTGTCCAAATCTATCACTCCACCCCTTTTTTTCCCTCTCTGGCTAACCTCTCTTTTAATTTCAGAGGCCAGTGCGTCACACAGAAAACCCTTGATCTGACATTGGGTAAAACTGTTTTGGTTATCTAAAACAAAATTAAATTTTCTACATGTTTAAAATTATATAAAAAATTAAATTAATGTTTGAGGTGGACATTTGTGCAGTGAGCTTTATTTCCTTTGTTCATCTTTTTGCTTCACTAAACACTTCCCTCACAGCTCTGACTATATTTTGTGAGACAAAAAGGTGGAGGAAGGGATAAAGAGTCTTCAGTCTCTGTTCACTCTGCATTTATCTACTATGATCTACCACTGTTGAATTTCTCTTCATTAGACAATACGATATGACAGTTATCTTAAGTTAAAAACATTAAAGTAAACTATTAAAGTCTCTCCCCTTACTTCTCTATGCTTTTGTCGGCATCTTCTGATATCTCTAGTTGTTTTTTAAAAAATTTTTTGTATTGACTATAAGCAGGAATCCCACACTCGACATTCAGTTCTAGGACACAAAACCAGAGATACCTGTGTGTGGAGCAGCACTTCTCTTGAGAAGGAGAACAAGTGCCTGAAAGACACCACACCATTTTCCCAAATGTCCTTAATCAAAAGTGATGAACTGCTCGTTTTTTAGTTTTTGGCCACAATGACAAAACATACAGCAAACTGCTGAGTGGAGCTGACATAGTTATAGAAAAAAAAGTGCTAGCTTTCCTTTAAGGAATGAATATCGCCCGCTGCCTTTAAAGCTAAAGTTTGAAACTAGGATCCTCTTATGATAAAAAAGAATGGAGTTAAAAGGATGTTGGTCAAATAGTCAAACTTTGTAAATGACGCTATTCGCATTGTCACTTGATAAGGTGAGATCTCATGACATCTGTTCAGAGTATGTGTTGAGGATGACAGTCAGCTACTATCATATAAAACGTTTGCTTAACATTTGTAAGTGTTGCGGAGTTATTTTTGTGCTGCCTAAGGTCAGTGGAATGTTACAGTCATCTTGAATTTGGTTTACTTCAAAAGTTAATCAGTTATAGATGAACTGTACATTCAGTAATTACTTTCTGAGAGTTTAATTAAAATATCTGTCCTCTGGTTCATGAGACAGTTTCCTAACAGACAAACAGGGTTGATACCAACAGTGGATGCCAAAGTTTTGGGCAAGGATGATCAGTCAGCGGTTGGAGTATGTGTTGTGGATGACTCTAAGCTACTACCACACCAAATTTTAGCTCAGTATATCAAAAGCTGAGTTGTAACTATTTTTGGGTTTGCTAAAGTTGCTTATAGCTGTAGCAACCATCTTGAATGAATGAACTCCAAATAATAATGTTATAGATTTACGTCCAATGATTATTTTCTGACAGGTTGATTAAAATCTGTCCAGTGGTTCTTGAGATATTATCCTAACAGAAAATGAACGCACACAGATACAGACAGGTACACACTCAGACACGGGCAAAAACATTATCACCTTTATGCCTTTGGCAGTGGGCAATAATTAGAATAATAGTTACCTGCAAAACAATATACTTTTTGCTTGACTGCTTTGGTGACAAAACATAGTTTTGATATAAACAGACAAATTTCAATCTGTTTTATTCTTATCAGATTTTGAACTGTGTTGCCACAAGAGGGTTTAAATATTTATTTCTTGGAAAAAAAAGATCTGTTTGTTTAAAGGCCCAATATCTGAGATAAAAGCTAGCTCAACAATAGACTGCCTCACACACACGCACGCCTCACACACACGTACATCCACACACCCACACTGACCGATCAGAGACAGGTGACAACATGTTCAGGTTTAATTGTCCCTATTGGGAGTTGTTATGTAGATGTCACGATCACTTTAACTCTGCTGTATCTCTCACAAAGAACAAACATTTCACTTTCTTCTTAAGTTTCATGAATTATAAAAATTTGAGGTATAGTTCCAAAAGTTAAGTTTGCACAAATAGGTACAAAATGAAGCTAAATTGTAAAATTTGGTGATTTTATTCTGTTTAATGCTGCCAATAGCAGCCAGCTCAGCACTGTAAGCAAGTTGCGTTCTGCAGGGGTGTATCTGTCTGCAACTGAGAGAAGTTGTGTAAGATGTGGATGAATACATACAACGAAAACATACAATGATACAATATTCATTATTGGAGAATCAAACATTTTGCAAATTGTATTATGGAGAAAGCATTTTCCATTTTTGTGTAATTTGATGTTTACACAAAAACAGGTCAAATACGATTCAGTTAGTCATTTTCTTGTTTGGATGAATATATTTTAAGCTATGATCTCAATCTTTATATACTTTGATAAGGTCAGTATGGGCTATGATAACTGGTTTATGCAATATTGATTCGCTATTGAGCCTGATTGTTGCCAGACGGCGCCCAGCAGGTGGCCTTGAGGCAAAATCAATTTATCAGCAACTTTAATCGACAAGGACCTTTGCAATAAAGACAGACAGTGTGTCCTCAAGTAATCCAATAGAGCCAGCCTCTGACACGCTCTGTGTGAGTGTGTGTTTATACTGGATATGTTGTTTTTCCTTTCTCCTTGTCTTCACAAGAAAGACTTGGGAAGAAGCTCATATCTCTTTTATACAAAGACCAAAAATTGTAGCATGCAAGCCAGGCCCCAACGATCCTCATCTCCTCTGCTTCTCCATTTATTTCTTTCACATCTCATCCTCCCTCCCTCTACCTCTACGCCCACCTTCCGTATCTTGTTGCGTAGGTGAACATGAGTTATTGTGGTCGGAGCGATGCTGCTGATAGATGAAGGTGAACTCAGCTCTGGCCTGCAACAGGAGACTTTAGAGGACACAGAGGTTGCCATCCATCCTGCTAGCCACCTACATGTTCCTAAACAACACACTGTACACTCTGTGGTGAATTTTTGCTATGCTTTGCGTCTTTTTTTTATTTGGTATGAAATCTGTGTGGTAAATTTCTAAACACTCTATAAATTGGTGTCTCAGTTTGTCAAAGCAGAATATCACTATGTGACTTGTTGGCAGGGAAAGATTATAAACTTATTATCTGGTCTGCAGCACACATGATTCACGATATCTCTCCCAGGCTTTCATGAGTTTGCACTATATGACTTGCTTCTCCAAATTTACCTGTAGCTGCACATTCTCCAAAGATTCCAGTTTGCAGTATTTCTTCATTCAGCTCCAGTTACCAGTTGCTCTAATCAACCCAGTGACTGTTGAGTAAACATATCCTGGCTTCAGTGTTGGGGCAGTTCATCTTGTCACGGTTTAAGGGACACCCCTTCTGCCAGTATTATCAGTGTCCTACTTCAGTGTTGCACCTGCTCCTTTATCAGCCACATGATTGTAGGGATGGTGAGCAGAGCCGCTGGGAGAGCCCCGAGTCCCACTTTCTTATCCAGCATGCCCAGGTGTGGCGCTCTCTCATATACGCTATCAGCAGGAAATTACATGCACCTTAAGCCCATTACCACTTCAAAAGGAAGTGGAGTGGAGTCTACCTATTAGTGCCCTGCAGCATGCAGTTGTGCTGTACCTGTTTCCACTAACAGGAAATAATTAATAATGGCAAATTCATTAGGCTGACAACAAATACCATATAGGTCATACAGGGGTCTGCTGGTGTAGGTGAAGAAAGGTCCTGCATGCAAATGTCAGTATATCATACTGCGTACTCTATTGAGCTATAAATCTATTCCAACATAGCAGGTATATGAGAAAAATTCTTCCTGGGATTTATTGCTCCCCCTGCAAAAGCTACGGATTAGAATTATTTATTGCTGTGCATGTAACATTTTTCGACTTATGAGTAGACTCCATTTTCCTGTCATCTGCAGTTTAGATGGCACACCGGAAAGCCGGATGATTATACTCTTTTTCCAGAACTAGATATTTTACCACCGCCTGACATGCCCCACAGTTCACTGTATAAGACACATATCCATTAGTGGTCTAGACGAGATGTTTGCATTTAAACGAAAGGATATGTGGGATGAAAAAATGGGCATGTGAAGAGAGAAAGTTTGAAGCTCAGGAGGAGAAAGTTATCGCCACTGTCAGCAGAGTTGATCTGCGTGTCATCACGGCTGCTACGTTCGTTTAGAATCCATCACGGCAGGGAAAATGTTCTGTCGCAGTCACTATGGAAACAGAATCAGGAAGTACAGACAGTACTGCCCCAAAGTAGACAGGGTGGCACTGAGCTCACACATAAAATGGAAATTTTGTCCAAGTGAATAAAAAAAAAAAGAAATAGAGTGAAAGATGAAGAGATATGCCTGGTTGGACAAGCTATGTAATGCTTGACTGAAATGATTAAATTGTTACTGGCAGCTGAAGTGTATGCGTATGTTTGTTTGTGTATGTGTGTGTCTCTGTGTTACATGTGTGAGTGTTTATGTTTTCTGTGAGTCAGTGCAGAGGAGATGAAAGCATCTTTCGGTGTCATAAAACATTAAGGTCTTGTACTTATCCTGGCTCCCATCTCATCTGTGTCCCAGCTAAACCGACCTGCCCCCTTAATGCAACACACATGGTCAATCTGCTAAATATTTTCAGTGGGAAACTTGGCCCGGTCGATGTTGGCAAAAGATCCACTCTGATGAAGGTATCACACTTGGCTAGTCATCATTAGGCAGTAAAAATGAATTATACACCACTTTCATGAGGAGGATATCAGGACCAGATCAAACATATTGCTGTGGTTCCAGTAATTGCTGTTAAAGGAATCCCCTTCCATCTTCCCATATCCCTCAACTCTCAATCAAACTCAGAGTAAAATGCAGGAAATAATCATGAACCAAAGAAATATTTGGTGTGTGTGTGTGTTGAAAAAAATATTCTTTGGATTTTGCTGCATAAACAACTGTTATGTCTTCTATATCGTCACCACCATTTACTATAACTGCATCGTCACTAAATGTTTAATGTCATTAAAGACAAAATTTTGTAAAGGACATGCTGTTTTATTTTTTGTTTGTTTTGTTTTTTTACAAAAAATATTCTTTGTCCTGTATTGTGAATATAGCCAGTAAGATAATTGGCATGCAGCAACTGTCCTTGTCAGAAATCTGGAACGAACAAATAGTACAGAAGGCAAAGTCAGTTTTAACCATCAATGACCACATTTTATGGGAAGAATTTGTTCTTGTCCCATCTGGTTAGAAGTATTGACTTCCTAGGACAAAGGGCAAAATATATAAGTTTTTATTGGTTCCAAGCGCAATAAATGCACTTAACCAGCTAAATCCTCTCTGGTATTTTAAGTAGTAATGTAATGTATTTTTTTTTAGTTTATTTTTTCCTTACCTGTGCTTTAATAAAATTTTTAAACAAGCACACTTTTGTGCCTGAACTTGGCCAGGTGGCTTGCGATATCTTGTATCCTTAGTGTTCTTCCGTCATTTTAATCATTGCTGAAACACCAAATCACTCTGAGGGAACTGAACTGAACTAAAGAGGTACAGAATTATGCAAATTTACTTTAAAAAATAGAGAAAAAAAAAAACAACGTAACTGCAAAACTTTTTGTAGAGCAAAATCCACCTATGGTTTCAGAAAGTGTCTTATCACATGCTTGATCAAAATAACTAAACAAGATGTCATTTATGGTTAAAAAATTACCCGCATTATCACTTAATCTAGCTCTGACCTGTTTGTGTCCTATGCAATTGTTTGGGATACAAACTTTAAACTTATTAAGAGGAATCAAGAGACTTCTCCTCATCATCGTTTCAATTTTCAACACCTTCAGTTTTGTGTACCACAGACTCCAATGGTAAGGTTAGAAAGAAATGAAAGAAAAAAAAACAAGTTTTGGTTATTTAACTTCTTAGCATTTAACTTATTATATTTAAAGCTGAACTGAAACCTGTCTTGAAGCCAACATCAGTGAAAATATAACCATAAAATGGTTTT
>JAOXNZ010000210.1:11269268-11279938 GCA_028566095.1 Kryptolebias brasiliensis
GCCCCAGGCCAGGATTCGAACCTGCAACCTTCTTGCTGGGAGGCGACAGCTCTAACCACTACGCCACTGTGCCACCCGCAATCAGTAAAATTAAAGCTAAAATTAGCAAAGCTAAAACCAGCAAAAACAGTATCTAAAAGCTAACACAAGAAAAATAGTACATATAAGTCAAAATTTGCAAACCAGTAGCTAAATGCTAAAACCAGCAGAACAGTAGCTAGAACCTAAATCCAGCAAAGCAGTATCTAAAAGCTAAAAATAAAGCAAGTATGCTAAAGTAAATTTCAAAGAGCACAATGTTTTTCTAGGATTTAAAGTTTCCAATGCATTTCTAGGATATAAATTTGCAAATGAAGCTAAATAATTGAAAAACTGTCAAAATTACAAATACCAAAAGTCATAGCTGTAATGTCCTGAACAAGCTGAAAGTTTTTATACCTGAATGGCTGAACTAGCTGCAAGCATGCTGAGGCAGTTAGAGTCCAAACAATGTATGGTAAAAACTATAAACGGGAAAACAATAATGAATGCTGATGCAACATTCACACAGTTAACTTTTGTTAAATTCATTACATGATGCTACTGCTTGAGTTTATTTTGTGTGCAGACTTGACAGCTCAGGACTTAGACAAACATTAAGGACAGAGTGAGCCATTGGTCTTCAACAGAGAATGTATTCCAATCAAATTGCACCGTGCAAGCTCTGTACTTTGTCGCTCATGTGTGACAGATGGTGGAAAATGTGCCAATCGGTGCAAAAAAGAGATGACAGAAAACAGATGCTGGCTATCATCTATGATCCAAAGTGTTTGTTAAATTTCTACAACACAGCACTTTTTTGCATCGTTTTGCAACTTTTGTGTCGTTTGCTATGTGAAAGAATGAGAGTATGAAAATACAGATTCAATTCAGTTTTTTTTTCGTTCCTTTCAAAGTAAGTTTTCTCCAAATTCTGTGCAGTAACATTAGATGAAGATGTAGAAGCTGTAAGAGTTACTTTATGTCAGCTGTTGTGCATCAAGAAATTAAAGTGTTTTACATTTTCCTACTATCGTATCAGAAGCATTTATAAAACAGAGTATAGCTGGTGACGCTGTGATACTTATGAGATTCCTTAGATCATCATTAAACCTTCCGCTTGAAATTACAGCCGCACAAGCTTTCCAGAAAAAATAATGAAATCTGAAACTTAGCTCATAGTACAGAGTCAGAGATGAGCAAAGCTGTGCTCTTTTTATGAGCCAGGAAGCAGTGTTTATTTTATTAGTTACCTCGTGAAGTATTTATTTGTCAAACAGCTCTGTAAATGTGCCAACATAAATCGCGTTCTCCAGCTGATGGACTCAGTATCTCGGTTATCTCTCAGTTTGGATGTGGCAACGTTCACCACAGCTGCTGTGTTTGTAACGAGCCGCTGTGTGAAAGCAACATTTATTTCTTTTTTAATATATTGTATGTAGAGTATGTACTTATGCACGTGTGCATTAGTGCCATTATAGTGTGACGTAACTTTGATCATTCTTTAATTTGGGCAGACAAACATCTTTTTCTGCTACTTTGAAAGTTGCATTAATGTAAGTTTGAATTTAGTGCAATTCTGAGTTTTTTTATGTTCTCAGAAGGTTGTCTTTCCATACTTGTATTAAATAATAATCTCTGGGCCAATAGATAAAATTTTAATGAGTAATGAGTGTTATGAACATCAACATAAATGCTCTGGGTAGGTGCAGTATTTGGATCTCTGTGTTTCAATCTTCTCAAGTTGTTCTTATAGACATTATATTATGATCTGATTATAAGCTTGTGCATATTTACCTAAATTAATAATAAATCATGTTAGTGTCAGTCTACCTTTCCATCTCGTTCCTTTCTCTTTCAACCTCTTTGACAATGAGAGGGAAATGTCTGAGAGTAAAGCAGCTGAAAGATATATATTTTCTTATTTTGTAATTTTATCTTCAAAATGTAGCTTTTGGTGTCTCCAGGCATGCTTTGGGGCAGTCTTAACTCCATTGTGCTTGAATTCAAACTGGTGGGAAACCTGTATTGACACATGCCCTATTTTGCATAATTCTCCAACCCGTAGGATTACAGCTGCGAGTGCACGAGCCCACAAAACACTACTCATATATTCAGAGCAAATTAGTCTCCAAATCCATGTAAGCTACTAAAAGCTGTGGAGAAATGCAATAATCAATGACAGAGGGTTTTTTTTAACAGCAGTTATTTATGTGTACTGACACCAATCAGTGTGGCGTCCACGTACCAACCCCACGAGTTCTGGAAGGAGAAAAATGGTGAGCCTTCAATATTTATGATTACCCAAACAGTGTTCAGAAAGCATATCACTACATCTTCCTCAGAATTCTCTCTTATCAAATGTATCAGCACACTCAGAGAGAAAACTGACACACACTGTGGCAACCTACTGTTTACTGAAGGTAACTGGGTGTCGAGGCAATTAATTAAAGCATAATTTAAATAATGAGTTGTTATAGTCAATCTAAATCATAGTTAAGCTGTTTTGTTTGTAGTTTTGATGTCTATTGCCAGCTGGGGCTGCAAACATTTTAGCTTTTTGATTGATACATTCGTATAAACATCTCTCAACTTGAGGCGTTTTCTTTATTTTTTCTTTCTTTTATTTTATTTTATTTGGTGCCTACTTTTAATTGGACTCAGAGATGAAGTGAAACTTCAAATATCCCTGCTTATAACATTTTGTCCCGGTGAACTGTAGGTTTACTGGTTTAATGTGAGTTAACACAAAAAGAGATTGTGTCTATATAGTTAACATTTGTTCAGATACTGAATTCTGCCACTAAGCTTCTGTGACTTCTGTGCACGCCAAGTTTATCAGGTTGTGTGTGAAACATCTGTGCTTTGCAGCATCTTCTGTATATCTACATTCACTGGCCATTTTATTAGTTACACCTGTTCAATTGCTTGTTAACACAAATAGCTAATCAGCCAATCACATGGCAACATATCAATGCATTTAGGTATCTAGTGGAAACAACTTGCTGAAGTTCAAACTGAGCATCAGAACAGTGAAGAAAGGAAGTTTAAGGGACTTTACACGTGATATTGTTGTTGGTGCCACAGTGTGAGTATTTCAGAAACTGCTGATCTACTGGGGGTTTCACACACAACCATCCCTAGGGTTTACAGAAAATGGTCCAAAAAAAGAGAAAATATCCAGTTAGCTGCAGTTGTATGAATAAAAATGCCATGTTGATGTCAAAGGAGAATGGAAAGACTGATTTGTGATGAAAGAAAAACAACAGTAGCTCAAATGACCACTTGTTCCAACCAAGGTCTGCAGAATACCATTTCTGATTGCACAACACCTTGAAAAACCTTGAAGCAGCTCCCACTATGGACTACATCTGCAGAAGACCATAGTGGGGGCTGCTCCTGTCAGCTAAGAACAGGAAACCGAGGCTACTGACAATAAGATATTGGAAAAGCATGGCCTGCTCTAATGAGTCTAGATTCACTGGACTCCAGTGGGCTGTACAGTCACAAGATCTCAATCCGATTGAGCACCTTTGAGATGTGCTGAAATGGGAGATTCACATCATGGATGTTCAGCTGACAAATCTGCAGCAACTGTGTGATGCTACCATGTCAGTATGACTGAAAGTCTCTGAAGAATGTTTCCAACACCTTGTTGAATCTGTACCATGAAAATTTAAGACAATTCTGAAGACAAAAGGGTGTCCAACCCAGTACTAGCTAGGTGCACCTAATAAAGTAGTAGTGTATGTTCACTATACATGTAGTTCATTGATGAGCTAAAGCAGCAGTGTGACAGTAATTCATGCTTTGTCTGTTGCCAGAACATTTCTGTGAAGCTTTATTTAGGCTACTCATGGTTATAAACCGTCTTCTGTATTTTGCAGAATATATGCCAGACTATTAGATTATAAGGATTTCTAAAAAAGTGTTTCCACAGCAACAGTGTTGAGCTGTAAAATCACTCTTCAAGTGCATGTAAAAAAATGAAAGGTGCCAGAATAAATTAAATATGTGTTTGAAGTCCACCGGAGGCCTTGTGAAAAATATGTAAGGTTTGTGTTTTTTGGTTTTTAAATCCTGTAAACTTCAGCTGCACTGACAGGTTTCAGTGGTCCCAGAAAAGTTAAAACTTTTTGATCGTCAAATTTCAATTTTGGATCAATTCAAGGCATTTGGATTTTATTTAAAGCTTTGATTTAAAGAATATACTGTATGCTGTCTGATGATTTATTTGATATTTGAGTATACCATTAGTCTAAATAAAAAAGGTTTGTAGCTTATTCTCACA
The DNA here is from genome assembly GCA_028566095.1 of Kryptolebias brasiliensis. Lineage (NCBI taxonomy): Eukaryota > Metazoa > Chordata > Actinopteri > Cyprinodontiformes > Rivulidae > Kryptolebias > Kryptolebias brasiliensis. Next base: position 11,273,578 of record JAOXNZ010000210.1, read on the forward strand.
GGATTAGTGAAAAATTAAAGACCCAGGGCCTGATTCACTAGAATGAACTGCACTCGCTTTTAGCTCTAAATGTTGTGCATTATTTGCCCCTTCTATCTGCCCCAGGTCAGCATTTAGTCCACACAGTACAGAGCGCCAGTGACATGCCAGCAAAAACAAACCCATCATGTTTATTAGGCATGAATGATGTGCAATTTTTTCGTGTCAGATTGTAGTTGTTGTGGCACATTTCATGGCTTTCTGCCACAAACACACAAGACACTGAAATAGGTATGTTGGACATCTTGAATCTGATTTACAGGCATTGTTACTGTTTATAAATCAGATTACTCTGTAATTTTCTTTTCTGAGCATTTCTTTAAAAACTGTGCTGTGTGTTGGAATGTTTTATTCTCCTAACACAACAAAAGTTTTCTCAAAAACTGTTTTATATTGTTTACTCAATATAAAGCATCACTAATGGAATTTTATAAACTTTTTTTGACAAGTTTTGTGTAGATCACAAAAATAATTGGCAACAGTGACAGTGTCAGCATTGTCATCACTTGAAGAGACATTGAATTATGACTTCTGTGACATGCCTGTTATTTATGTATTTATTTTTTTTAGAAACCCAGCGATATTGCTCCTTTTCTTTTGTATCTTCTCCTGAGTTATAACTACTATCAATTCTATGCATGGTGAACAAAGCTTGTCAATGAGAAATAGACACCGTTTTTGCCACAGTGGTATTTTACATAAATATGTCTTTGCTTCCTCTCAATACATTTATAAAATGTCATATAAACTGGCAAATTGTCTCAGGATAAAGATACCCTATATTGGTGTGTAGTTCAGTTATAGGAGCGCATCTTCCTTAGTAAATTAAATGGATGTGGCAAACTTTGATTTGTTCCCAGTCAGTGCAAGGAAAATCCATGCAACCCTTTGGTGAATTTGGTAAAAAGGTGTCATTCTGTCTTAAACTGTGAAATGTTTTGAAAAATCTGTTTAGGTGTGGAAGTTCACTTGCTAAAACATTTGTGTTTGGTGTCTTTTTTTTTTTAACAAAAAAAGTGACATCAAAAAGAAAATGAAGTCCAGTGGTTATAATCTGTAATATTTGATCAGTAATGCAGCAATCCGGAAGGTTTTAACTGTGATGAGAATTTGTAAGACTTTGGGTTAAAAAGGAAATGGACCAAGGATTTTCTTACAATGATAAGGTTGACTGCACTAGGCTGTGAGGGTGCTTCACTAACTAATTATTTGAAGCCTCTTCTCCGATTAGTGTCGACGTGTTGAGCTCATGGACAGTTGCGTAGCAGACAATAAGACCATATAATAACCAGGGTGCCAATATTTGCTCAAATCCACTGTAACACCTCACAAAACAAAAGTGTGGAAAGCCCTAATGCTCAGTCCAATCCCACGGCACACTGCTTTGATAAACGTGAGCGCCATCGCCACAATGGGCGCCATCTTTACTCTGGCAATTAGGCAGGGCTTTTGGATTATCACTCCTTCAGCCGAGCACACAACAAATCCACCCGGATTTAATTATTCCCCTCCCATTTATTGTGGCCATTTGGCCTTTTGGGCATAGGGCCGGTTGAGAGATGCTTAAAAGGATTTGAACTACTCGAAGAAAAAAAAAAAAAAAAAAAAAAAAAGCTTTTTTAAAGAATATTTGTTGTTGACTAGTTTCCCTGCATGCTTGACAAGTCTATTAAATTAAAATGAAACCCTGGAAGCTTACAAACACTGTCCTGGTGAATATTTTATAAGAGCAACAAGCAAAATTACTGCAATTCTCTCCTTCAGTTCTATTAGAAACAAGTTGCAGTACATTTGTCTCCACAAGAAGCCAGTGTTTTTATCCTCCCTGTGTGGACCAAGGGGATCTCTTGTGGCCTCTGCATAAAAAACTAAAGTGCTAGATTTGCTCTGCTTTACAGCACGTCCATGGAATATTTTTTAAACTTATTATGAAGCTCAGTTTTAAAGAACTGTATAAAAGTTCAAAGTTCCATAGGATCAAGAGACTCTCATCATTCAAGGCCTCTCTTTAATAGTTTTGTTCAAAAGCTTTGCATGTTTCAGGGCACTTACTGTATGTTGTATTTTTCTTTTGCATACTCAGGCACAAATAAATGTCCATGAGTATGACTACACTTACCTAACTTCTTAAACACATTCCCTACCCAGTGCACTACTACGAAGGTAGTGATCGTTTGCATTTTATGTGACCACCACTACACATAACGTTCTAACTCATTCTATCTGTGTGTCTCTTCTTTTTTTTCTGCTCAGGTGCCACAGTATCGTCACAAAAAGGTAAGTCAGCGTTCAATCAATCACCTGTGGATTCCCACACTCTTTCAGAAGGCTGGTGTGTGCTCGTGTTGCTCTTAATATTGGTGTGCAATTTCAGGTTTTTGTTAATGAGATGAAAAAGGATTTCATGGTGTTGTTGAAGTTGATTCGAAATTGTCATTCTGGGATTTATTTGTTTGCAAAACAGTCTGTTTGATTACAAAGTCAGTCAATCACACCCACTGACACTGAGACTAAATTATCCCGCAATGACAGACAGCCCACAGTCTGTGTTTAAGATTGCCTTTTGTGCAACTTGTGTTAAGACTAATCACAATTCCGTTTAGACTCCTCCACACGTTCATGTGTGTGTTCATTTTAATTTGGGGGAGGGGCCTGCCTTGCATAATGGCTCATCAGAGACAGATGGGAAGTGTATTTGGGTGTGGGGGTTAGATGTTTGCTGTAACATACCTGTAGGCTGTTTTGATTCTGCATGATGATGAGTCCAGACATTGGAATAATTTAAACGGCTCTAGGAGTCTTGTTCTGAGTGGCAGCAAGCATCAGCCCGTCCCAGCCCTTCCTCTTCCTGCAAAGAATGCAGTAATGTCAGAGGGGGTGTGCCTCACTCTGTGATTGCAGCGCCGAAGCAGACAATCAGGCAAGAGTAATCTCTGCTGATTTAAAAGGAAAAAAAAAGAGAAGTTTTTCCTTCTCGTCTGCTGTGCTGGCAAGAATTTAGGGCTTATTTTGAACTAGTTTTGAACTATTGCAAAGTGAAAATATTCCAATTGACTTATCAGTTTGATATGACATGTATGCACATGTACGAAAAATAAAATCAGAGATTCAAGGGGGATGTTAGGTGCCACTACCTTTCTCACACACACACACCCACACACACACCCACCACCAGCACCATCACCACCCCGTCTCAAATCTTCAGATATCCTGAAGTTGCTGGTGATATGTTTTGCAAAAGGCATTGATGGAGTAGATCGTTGTGATGGGTTACACTCACTCACACACAAACACACCGTTGTGAGCCTGTGTATGTAATGACCGTGGGTTGTAGGGTGCTGTCAGGACTGGCCTATAAAGGTAAGTTATGCGGTTTGCCTGAGCGTCCCTCTGTGATGAATGTTGAAGGGGAGCAGAGGCTGGAATGGTGTACATCATCCTTCCAAAAGCTGTGCTCACACACATTTCTCAATGAGAGGCAGATAAGTAAGAGAAGCTGACGATGAATGAACGCTGACTTTAGTTTGACTGTGTGTGTCCGCATCCATATATCCTTTTTTGTTGTGCGCCTTTCTTGTTTTAGCCATCGTGAAAGTAGAGTTTTAATCTGTTTATACTGCAACTAAACTAAAGCATTTACTGTCTCTCAGTCACACACAATGAGAGCACAATGAAGAAAAATTGCCTGCTCTGTTCATTTATACATTGTGAGTAATAGAAGACTAAGTTGCTTTGACAGTGTAATCGGTACTGAAGAACTGTAGGGCCTTGAGGCAAAAGATAACGTACATAAGACACACTTGTGTGTGCACTCTTGTAAAACTGGCAAGTAAATGTGTGTTTATATGTTTTTTTTTTTCTTGTCTGTGCCCAGTGTGATGGAGAAAGCAGGGCATTTGTGTTCAATTGCAATGTCAACAACCCACAGTCTCAATCAGTTACTGTTCAACATGGGATTGAAGGAGTACAGTGCCACAGTAAATATGTTTAAATGAAGACCAGCACACAATTGGTAGGTCTGGGTGGGATTCAAGCTCAGTTTGGATAACCTTTAGAGTTCTTCCAATATCATGATTAAAACAGGATCTCATTAGAATTTGACCTTATTCTTTAGTTCTTTGCTTCAGTGGAACATCCCTTGTTTCTGCCCTCCCTACCTTGACATCTTTTATCCAACACTTCTCCGCCCCCTTTGCACTCCTCCTCCCACTTTGCTGCCAAATGAAGTATATTTATGGCACCTGCGCTGGAAAAACAGTCTCTAAGAGACGTCCCTCTAATTTCATTTTCAAAATGCCAGCAATAAATTTATCAAATGGGCTGAATCGAATCTGAGTCGCACGCAGTGCCATCCGTCATGGGCTGTCCCTCAGGGGCCTGTGGGCGTACTTAAGCCAGCCAAAAATCTCTGCTGGCAGGAGAAAAAGACTGAGCTTTGAGAAGGAAGAATGGGGGGGATCCTGCAAGAGAAACCAAGTGAATGTACTGGAGAAATATGCTGAGAACAAGGACGTGAGTGCATATCTTTATTGGCTTAGGCGCATATGCGCAAGCATAAATTAGCTTGTGCATAAATGGGGATGCATATGCGTGCACAGAGGTCAAGGCAAAATCTTGAGCACATAGAAGCTTCTTGTTGGAATCTCAGTTAAGCACTTCGGCTGTAAATGTGCCAACGCAGTGATTGATTAATTGCAACACAAGTTAATTGATTGTTTTGCTCGTTTTTGCATCATTAAATCCTTCGCAGTTCAAACACCACTTTGTGCTCCATCCCCTCCTCTGCTTCTGAAAACTCCAGGTTCACACGCTCTGTCCCCCCTAATTCCCCCCACCATTTCTCTATAACATATCCTCTGCTCCTGACTTTAGCACCTTTGCCTTCTCTTTAAACGTCTCTGTCCTTGCTTTTTTTTTATTTCACCCTTCTTTCCATCTACCCACCCTTTCTTCTCCTTTCCCCTCCCATTTATCACCACGCAGGTTAAACCAGCTGTGAGTGCGGGTAAAGCAGCTTAGCACTAACAGATCTAATGAAGTCAGGCCCTGTTTTCCTCTAACAGGGATTGCTGGAGCTACTCTGTGAAGCCTGTCAGCATTTAATGATTAGATGAAACATTCAGACACCCGCTATGAGAAGACAGGCACGTTGATGTACGGTAATACCCAGCTGTGGTCTCTTCTTTACAGATCTGCAGACATTTACAAACGTGCACACTCACTACTCTGACACGTGCACACACATGTGCATGCAGACATACCTTTTCTCTCCTATCACTTTGCAAAGGTTTTGATTTATGACTTAAAGATGGCGTCAAGGGTATACACAGCAAAGTGTTTGGAGGGGAAAAAAAAAACAAATGACGGAGAGATTCACAGAACAACGATCTGGCTATTGATTTCTGCTCTGTGCAGAAAGGTGCAGAAAAAAGTTGTGCAGCATGGGAGAGACTTGTCCCTTGCCTTGGTGAGCAGATTGTAAACAACATGACACACCAGATTCGGGAGACATACTGTGATTTTTCACAACATTTCAGTCCTACATGATGAGCCAGAAGACCAGCATCTTAAAACCCTTTTTGAACATTTCAGGACTCGTCTCAAATTTTTTGAGGATCCTTCTAGATTTACTTATCCTATATGCCCGCGCATTACACCTCAGTGTGTGGTTTTTGTGTTTGTTGTTAGTATGTCAGTAAGTGTGCCGGTGGGAGGGTGTTTGTTGGTGCGTTTAAATGCTAAAACTAAGAAAACGAGTGACAGAGGCAATGGCTGGGTCAACAAGCTGCCTGTTTGCCAGAGTGATGGGGGTGCCTTCGAGGGCCCAGCTGTGTTGAGCCCCATTAGCCACACATGCTAATTTACCTGTCAGATCGCAGCTTACAACATTTCTCTTAACTTTTCTTTTTTATCTCTCTTTCGACTCTAACTCCAGATCATTCCCTCATTCCATTTTTTTTTTTAACGTCTTGAATTGCTAAGACGTTCTGTTCTTTGTCTTCTGGAAGTGTTTAGCTCAATTTAAAGAATCATAAAACACAAATTTGGAGCTAAATGTTTGTTCCTTTTTGCCAGCATACAGCTGCTGCTTCTCTCAAACCATGAGATCTAGAACCCACCCCTTAAAGTGCTCCAGGAAGCTACTTGAAAATCCATCCATCCATTCATCCATCCATCCATCCATTTTCTTTACCCGCTTTTTCCATTCCGGGTCGCAGGGAGCCACTGCCTGTCTCCAGCAGTCCCTGTGCGAGAGGCGGGGGACACCCTGGACAGGTCGCAAGTCCATTGCAGGGCCACATAGAGACAAACAAGACAAACA
>JAOXNZ010000210.1:11296237-11312665 GCA_028566095.1 Kryptolebias brasiliensis
ACGCCACGTCACACCACAGACTGTTCAGGAGCTAACTGATGCTCTAATCCAGGTCTGGGAAGAGATCCCTCAGGAGACCATCAGCCACCTCATCAGGAGCATGCCCAGGCGTTGTAGGGAGGTCATACAGGAACGTGGAGGCCACGCACATTACTGAGCCTCATTTTTACGTGTTTTAAGGACATTACATCAAAATTGGATCAGCCTGTAGTGTGTTTTTCCACTTTAATTTTGTGTGTGACTCCAAATCCAGGCCTCCATTTGTTATAAATTTGATTTCCATTGATGGTTTTTGTGTGATTTTGTTGTCAGCACATTCAACTTTGTACAGAACAAAGCATTCAATGAGAATATTTCATTCATTCAGATCTAGGATGTGTCATTTGAGTGTTCCCTTTATTTTTTTGAGCAGTGTGTATATGTATATATATATATATATATAGTGTGTGTGTATATATATATATATACACACATACATGCCAGCAGCTCCAATGACATCACACCTCTGGTTTCAATTTGCATTTAATTCCATTTGGCTTCTTAGTTCTAAATCTATTTTAAAAAATATCATCATGCAGAAATCATGCTTTTGACAATGACATCTCAGTCTAGTCAGGCTAATCAGTCTAATCAGGCATTATGAGAAGTTCTAAGCTTCATTTGTGTATGTAATTTTCTGAGTAAATGCTTTTGGAAAGAAAGCTCTTCAAGCCAAAACAAGATGAACAGACAGACCATTAGAGCATTATGAACTTTGTACTAAACTATTTGGTCCAGTAGTTCTTCAGGCTTCCTGCAGCTCCTCTGCTGATCCACCACAAGCTCTTCTACTTCCAGTGAAACAAAGCTCACGCCATCTTATGCTGTCAATCACATCTCCAACCTTTCTTTTGAACTTCTCTCCCCCTCCTCTTTTAGCTTCTCTTATCTTGTTTTTTTTTTTATTAATATTATTCTCTCTAAGGCATCTTTTCTATCACCCCCTCCCGAATCATTTGTTTGCTGTCTTTGATTTCTTGTTTGAAGCTAGAAAAAGAAAGGCTAGTTGCTGTGATTGTTACCTGGTTGATTCTGTAGTCAACCTCTTAAGACCTTTTTAAAAGGTTTGACAGGAAGCTCCACAGATGAAACAGTAGATCACATTTGTCCCACAAACATTACTGTATGTGTCATATTTACCTACTTTTGTACTATTATTTAGGTCAGTCCCAGTCTTTTGACACTATAGTTTCCCTAGAACAACAAATTGTAAAATACTTTATAATAATTGTTTTCTATTTGTGCAGCATTTTTTTTCGTAACTTTATAGACTTATCCTTGTGGCTTTGTGACTTAAATATTAGGAATAAGACAAAATGGAAATTATATAAAAGACATAGTACAGTATATGCAGTCATTTGTTGAAAAAGTTTAAAGGTTTTCTCTAGCACTTTTGTCCTAGCCTATGTGTGTTTGTTTGTCTTTTTTGTTAGCAAAATATCTCAAACTGCTGGACAAATTCATTGACCAGTAAAAACTGTAGAGACTGTACATTATGAGGCATCGCAGATGGAGAGTCTTTATTGGTTTAAGCCTGTCATGGTTGGAGGAATGATGAATCCAGGAATGCAGACCCCACAAGGAGTTACAAATTAACGCAAAAGAAAATGCTGACGTGGCTGCATAAACTGAGGAAGAGTTAAAACAAGAATCACGAGTGGCCACAAGAAGACACGAGGGCAAACCAGACATGGCACGAACAATGCACAGTGCTTCACTGAGCAATGAATGAAAACATAGACTGTAAGGACTGGGGCTGATGAGGGAAGTGGCTTCAGCTGTGACAGGTGAACAGGCACCGATGGGTGTGGCAGGCTGACTAGGGAGCAAAGACTAACTGAGGAAAATCACTGAGAGTGGCAGGGAACACAGGGAGCAAAACCAAACAAGAAAAAACATCACAATAAAGACACAAGGTTAACAAAATACAGAAACATGATCACAAAGACAAGAAAAACCCTAACAAAGCAGAAAAACATCTCAAATAAACTAAAAGAAATCAGATCCTGACAAAACCCACATTTTCTCAATCTTTGCTTATTTGCTATTATTCTTCTATTAAGGTTTTGGCCAAAACAATGGACCATTAAGGTTAAGGTGTCTAACTGAACTAACAATGATTTTGGTAACTTCCTCCTCCATGCGTTCTCGCTCTGTGGTGCACTGCAATTCATCAGGAAAAGAAGTTGTTTAAAGATATTTTTCCTGCAGGTTCCAGCTTTCAAAAATATCACTTGTCAGGATAACAAGGACATGTTAGAAGTTAACCCTGTGTTTGTTCTCAACCTGATGAATTTGTCTAGATTTTTTAATTTCAGCTCATATCTGGTTTATTTCTTGTCAAAGGGTTTGAGTAACTCCTTGTTTTAAAACTAAAGTAATTAGTGACTTTATTTTCTTTATGGCCACAAACAGCTGGCTTCTACAGTTGTACGGAGAAAAGAGTTTGCCCAGGTGAGGAATTACACTCGCATTCTCTGGTCCTTACTGTATGTGTGAAAAATGTACTTTACAAAAAGAAGGAAAGGAAAAAAATTGTTTTCCTCTTGTCAATGAAGCTGTGTTTACATAATGTTGATATATCTCATTCTACATTTTGTCAAAATAGTCAAATATTTTATAAAAATGATTAATAGATGGATGATATTGTTGAAAATGGTGATGAATAGAAACACCTTGTGCATGATTCTTTAACCTTTTGGTGTCATCTGACAAGGGCCTGGTTATTTGGTGACCGTGGCAATGAGCTATTTGCCCTGCCCCCCTTCCTTGCCTATGACTAGTTCACCCAGAAAACCACATATTAGAGTTTGACTCATTTAGCATGAAACTTTAATAAGCTGTCAGAGGGGGAGGCGCATGACCAGAAACTACCCATAAATGGTGTATCCTATCTCAAATTATTGCCCGTGTGCTTCTTTTCCTTACCCATGCACATTTATCTTTCACTTCTTCTTTCATACATTCCTTTAATGTATGCCTCTGTAATATTTCATAGCCAAGTGCAGGTTTCCTCACGTCATGTTGCTGCACATTACAATTTCATCTCATTCTTAAACTCTTCAGCTTTTACTTTTCTCCCACTCTTTTTTTTTCCCATGCTGCTATTCTACCTCTCTTCCCCTTTGTTGTCTGTCCTCCTGCTGTCCTCTGATTGATGCCTTTGCCAGTGTGCTGCGTACTTCATTACTCTGATTTTACCATGTCTCAGGTGGGCTTTGCACAGGGGAGCCTGTGAAGAAGTAGAAATGTGTCAGTGGTGGTTGGGGGCACAGTGCCCTACTGAGCAAATAAAATCACCCAAATAACATCAGAAAATTGCCTCCTGTCAGTGCTCCTGTGACAGTAGATGGGAAGAAAAGGGTTGCTTGGAGACCACACTGGGATGCTAGTAAAGACAAATATTCACACAGACCAGTGGGATCAAAGGACTGACATGCTGTGAGGCGGAAGCATGCATGCCATCTTCCTGGACATACAAATGATGCCCTGAAAGGTTTTACACATGGTGGGGGTGTTACAGTATACTTGGAATTACCAGACTCTAATGCCTTTAAGCCTTGGGATGTCTCTTTGAGCAGGTTATATGAAGCTGTCTCCACAGGAAAAAGAAAAAAATGAAAGAAAAAAAATCACACAAGACTTGTGTGCAATGTAATTACAGAGTTAGTCGAGCTCCACTACTCTCTTATCTTCTTCTATTGGGACAAGAGCCACATGAATGGACCCCTCTGTTCCCCGTACGCCACAGCAAGCACCAAATCACTATCAGTAATAGATTTGCTCTAAGTCTCTTTGGCGCTTTATATCTCTCCTTTCCTCCTCCCTTCCTCTTCTTTATCTCCAGCTGGTTTCAGTCATGGAGTCGGAAACATTTGGCCGGTTTATTGATCTGTTAAAAAATGGCTTTCGGGCATTTGCATTTATTTGCTCATTATCTAAATGTTACATTCTTATTGTTGCAAATATAAACCTCAGTACTCACTTGAGCACTTAAAACAATGAAGGCAGTTTAAATAATTGCAATGCAGCCAGTGTTTAAGTGAGTTTGTGTCAAGAAAAACAGTATGTCTGTAAATCAGTCTTTCAACTAATTTCCAATTTTTCCATTCATCTCACTTTTGCATGACTAAATTTCCTTTCAGAGACACACAGATATTCATTTTGAATCAGCAGGTGTGTCCAAACATTTGACTGGTACTGTGTGTGAAGCCTCTCTCTGCAAGGGCTGTTTGTGCATTCAAAAGGAACTAAACCACAAATGGACTGTGGATTGTGTGTTTCCAAAAGTCCTTACTGCTGTATTGCCTTTTTTTCTGCTGAGGACAGCAATGGGTGTCAAAATATAGTGGAGTTTGACATCCTGACGCTGCTTGATTCTCAAGCTAGAGACTGTCAATTCACCGAGAGGAAAAGGGAGGCTCAGTGCCTCGTTTGAAGGCTTGTCTGTTTGACATCATTTCCCCTCACCATCTGACTACATTATCTGTATTTTCCTGCTAAGCTTGTATAACTCTGTCATTCAGAGCACACATACACTGCGCTTATATGCTTATTTTTCTCTGTCTGTGTGTGTATCTGCACTCGCGCAGCTAAAAGGAATTGGTAAGCCCTGTGAAGTGTTAACACAGCGGTTTTATTCGGTGAGGAATCATAATGAAGTATCACTGCTTGTCTTTCAGCATCTCTGTGAGATTTCCATCCCGAAAAGAAATATGAAGGGGGATAGGTGGAAGTAACGCCGAACAGAAATGTATTTCTTTGACATTTGGCTGGCATACCTGTCACTGAAAATATCTATAATGGATGTCCTCTTGCTACACTGACAATGTGAGAGAGAATAGGTCAACTGGAATGTTTGACATTCTCTCTGCCTTAATTAGGAGTCACAGTCTTTTCCAATTCCACATTTCCTTCCCCCCAAAAAACTTGGTAAGCTGCGTAAAATGTAAATAAGAAAACATGCAACGTGAAACCATTCATAAAATTATTTTAAAAAATCATGCAAAGAATAAAGCAAAAAACTAAGAACGTCGTGGTTCTTCTGCCCCTTGGGGCGACACTGTGTTTAATGCAGACAGGATTTGTAGTGGAATTCGCAGCATGGCCTCAAGAACACTTTGAGGGAACACAGTTTGCCCACAAATGCAATTTAAATCTCTGCAATGCAGCAGTTTTAGCTGGACTTTTAAAAACTGTCTTGTGATCAGCAAACAACACAAAATTTAACATTCCAGATGTGATGGAATACATTCAACACAACAAATGAATTCTGCACATCTGCAAAGGCACTATTTATGGTATTGAATATATACAGGTTTTGGAGCAATACATTCTTAATAACAACAATGGAAAACATTTGATTAACCAAAGTTTATTAATCCAGACTAGTTTAAAATTACACTTTTTATGCAAAACGTTGTCAAATGTGCCCTACTCAGTTTTAAGAAACAGTTTAAATTATTTTATTTCTTTAAAGGGATATTTCACATTAGTAAAACAATACCCTGTAAATGTGTCAAATTTAGCAAGGAAGGCTAATTTCTTATCTGTAGTTCCTGGGATGTTGAGGTTAAAACACATGAGAAAGGGAATAAAATGAGATGAAATAAACATCAGATAAATGCTAACAACAGGCATGCACTAAAAGTGACATGTGCAATATAAGTACAATAAAATAAGTAAAGAAAAGAAAAAAGGATATCTGCTGAGGTTAAAACATATTCCAGAATTATTATTTTTGTCCCATGCAGTTTTGAAAAGATTTCCATACAGGTCAGTCCATGACTTTCTGAGTAATCCAGCTAATAACTCAGCAAAACATAAAGAGCAAATGCTTTCCAAATTAAAGGCCTAGCATTCTTTGGAGGAATCCATATCACCCACTGCCTTTCATGCCAGAGGTTTGAACTATGATCATCTCATGATGACAAAAGATGAAGTTATAACCAGAGTATTGTATTGTTTACAAATTTTAGCTCAATATCTGCAAAATTTAAATCACTAAATCAGTTGTAGTTTTACAGTACATCCGATGAGTTTCATTAAAATCAGTCCACTGGTTCATGATATATTTTACTTACACTACAGACAAAGGAACGCACACACACACACAGACACACAGACATAGGTAAAAACATTATTGTCTTTGGTGGCAAGCGATAAAAAAAAACTGGTCAGTGTCAACACTTGTCTATATTTTTGTGTAATTGTAGGTTTTAAATGGTTTTGCACATCACTTCTTCTCTTGCACTTTCCTCTTGGCATGACAACATGTTCTATTTTCACATAAAACAAGGTACTACAATTTTTTTACTCTTCTGAGTATTACCTTTGATAATGCGCTTAAAAAGAATCTGTCAATTACAAAGCGACCTTGCGGTGATAAAGATAGCTTTAACACAAATACAGCTCTTGTGAGTTTTCAGTTGCTAAACTGACAAAACATGATGCTGGTGAGTGGAGAAAACACTACGAGTCAGCTTATTTTAACACAGACTTGTAGAAATCTATTGACTCTGTGTGCACTTGCTTTTTTTCACAGTTTTCTACACTTTCTAAACTTTCTTTCACTGCAAGCAATTACCATGTGACTCAATTGCCAGCTCTGCAGATTTCTAATGGCCTGTTCTAGATTTACTGTTAAGACAGATGGAAAAGAAATGTGCACCGACCGCGTTGGAGAGCAGAAAACTGTTAATTGAATCTGAGGACAAGTGGAAAAGGAGCATCGCAGCTTTCTTATGTTGCACTGTCAAACAAATTGTCTAACAGCTGATAATGTTATAAGACAACTGAGCAAAACATTAAACAACATGGGACAGATTAGAGAAATAAAAGTTGTGTTAGCTTATTCTTTCTTCTTCTGCTTCAGACAGTCAGATTCAAGCTGAACAAGACATTTTTGTCTAAGGTTTTATGTTCAATCTGCCAGCTTTTTGCTGAGCTATGACTCAGGTAAATTGTATGTTTCTTTTTATCTTGTTTTATCTGATCTGTTTTAGAAAGATTTTCCAGCAGGTTTTATTGAAGTTAGAAAAATTCAAAAATATGCTAATGAATTCAGCATTTAAATGAGTAAAGATTTGTTCCAGGAATGTATTTCTAGATTGAATTTGAAAAGCACAATTTAAAGTGAAATGTAATCGCTTTAGTCTAACCTTTACTCATTTGGCTTTCATGGCAAAGTTTCTCTTTCAGTTTGGGTTAAGCTTTTGAAACTCAATTATTGATGGAAACAACTTTGATCAAAAGTAACTTTTATTTATTCTGCAGGTTGTGTTTTGTTGAATATATTTTGCTATGCTTTTCTGATTATAGCTACACGGACCTGTCTTATACAGTGACTGCAGAAGAAGAGCAAATAACTTTTTTTGGGTGGGTGAGGGCAGATCAGGAAAAAAAACAATGCAAGTTTATGCCACCAAACTGAAGAGATGATGGAAAATACAATTAGCGTGAATAGTGTTATAGCCAGGTGACAGACTGTGATGCTGAGCCAGGGATAGTGGAGATGAAAAATATAACAGAAACTAGGAAAGGTGTGAGCAATGTGCGAAAAAAGTCCAAATATACGTGTACAAACTCAACTCCATGAGAAGTACAAGAAAAAATGTTTTCAGAACCTAAGCTGTAGAATCTCAGCATCATAGATTACTATACACTACCCCCATCCCTTCATACAAATAGTTGACTTTCAGCATTGAACCCATTACTCATGCAAAGAATCATATTACTTTAAAAATAATAGCACTGCTGTTATTTTTAATAATACTCTCCAGAACCACCCGAAAAGCTTTTTGTTTCTCTACATAACAGAGATCATATCAAGTCTTGTTTGTAGAAAAGCATTTCTTGCTCCCACATTTCTTTCAGTTATTTGCATGCAGTGTTGAAGCCAGGACTACCACACATTTTATGAATTTATACACTTAGTAAAGTAAGAATCCAAAGGTCACTTGTGTGATACAGTAATGACTGTTAGACTGCACATTACCAACTTATTAGAGGGCTTCTTATCAAGGCTTTCCAGCTCTGGAAAATAGATGTGATCGTTCAGCTGGGAAAGAGCACCGGATGGCCTTAGGCAGAACATTCACCTTTGACACGGTGAAACCATTATCTTAAGTACAGCATGTTTTTTCTATTCTTGGCATATTTCCCTGATTAACTCAGGTAGCAGCAGGGTTGCTTATTACTGCAAACTATTTTTTTATTTTTTTTTTACTTTTGTGTTTGTGGATTTGAGCTAGAATAAGAATATAAATTGTACAAGACACTGGCATTTTAAAATTATGGCTTGAGGATGTTTCTTATTCAGTACTAAATGTTAAATGTATCCTTATTTTCACTTTAATTATTTGAAAAGACCACCTGTTATGATCCATCTTCAATTAAAATAATCCATTGTTTTTCTCATGACTGTTGACCATTATTCTCCTTTGTTGCAACCTATGATACTTTGTGATCAACACACAGCACATAGTGTGTAGCGGCTGTGATAATTCTGTATGAAAGATCATTCATATAAAGCTAGATGCACATTAAAAGCCGATTTTCCCTTTACAGACAAAAACACATGAATTTACCATAACTGTCACATGTGATCACATGTGGAAAACTAAATGATCTTGTGAAAAGGTTAAAAATGTTTTAAAATCACATGGTAAACATGTGCAAAACATTTGTTTGACAAGTTATCACCCGCATCCAAAAGGCAGAAGGCAGGCGATGATGTTTTTAGCAGTGTGTGAGTGTGTTCTTGTGTGTTTGTCTGTCTGTTATCAGAATATCTCATGAACCACTGGACTTTCAGAAAGTATTCATTGGGTGTCTATCTAAAAATGATTACATTTTGGAGTCAACTCAGATTCAAGATAGCCGCCTTAGCTTATAAACCTTAGCCAAAATTGCTATAATTCGTTTTTACAAATTTTGTGCTATAATTGTTGTTTCAGTAGCTGAATTCACAATACATACTATGAGCACTAATATGTCTCACAAGATCTTGAATGACATTGTGTGAAATGTCATCTTTTCTGAACATAAAATTATTTTAGTCTAAAACTCCTGCATGAAAGGTGTCGGGGAAGGGGGGGGTTTAGTTTACATGTTTTCACATGTGAAAACATGATTTTCCACATGTGAAGTGTATGTGTATCTTTGTTTTAAATTCAAAACATGTCTAAAACATGTATTCACATATGTCAGATGTTAGATACATGTTTTCACATGGGATTTTCACATGGTAAGTTCACATTTTCTTTCTGTAAGAGTAGATTTGAGCCACTCTTTCCCTCCTTACTCTACCTACACATCTACCTTTGTTCTCACACTGCACTGAACAATGTTCAAACAACTTTGAAGGAATAGCTCAAAAGTAAAACACCACATGAAGTTTAATTTGCAGACTATAGCTGTTGCCATTATGAACACCATCCACTTAACACAGTTACATTAGATCAGCAGAAATGCAGGTCACACTACCAAACTCTATACGTCTCACCTCAGGTATTGTTTAAGCAATTCTGGGGATGCTCACCTGTGGTTGAGGTGAAGCCTTTGTCCTTTCAGAGAGATCAAATGAGTTGGACCAAATTTGCACAGATGAATACTCAAATAACAGAGTGATATAAAATCTGGATCAGACAGATTTAGAAATTCCCATCACAATCTGGAAGTTTGTCCAGCTCAACAAAGCATTTAAGCATCTTTCAGCTCATAGTTGTTGTATAACAGCAAACAACACGCCTGTTTAAGCTGTGTTCGATTAAGTCCTATCCAATCTTGTTTTGAGCAACAACTATTCAGTGAAAAATAGCTGCTAAAACCACTGCACTCCCACTTCACAACGCCCAATGACTGACATTAGCATCTAATGAACATGATATGTGAGATCAAACTTGTCAAACTGCCAAAGCCAGAACACAAAGTGAATAGTAATGTTGCTCTCCAATGCTAGACATGTTAAAAAGCGAATGTTTGCTTGTAGCAATTTTCTAAGACAATAAAATGGCAGTCCTGTGTTTATCACTGGTTCTATCAGAAAAAATGCATGTTTAGCACTGCATTTAATAAAAATGACTGGTTTCAAGGAGTGTAATTGGTAAAAACTGTTGAAATTCTGGTTTCGGGGGGCTCACTTAGTGTTTCTCATTAAAAGCTATGTTTGTTTCTTTGTTTTGAACAATATATGACTAGAAAAATAACTGTATTGTGTAATTTTTGCAAACACAGGTGTGTTTTGTGTGTCCTTTCTCAAAGAGGAATCTCAGCTTCAATGAAGAGCTGCAGCTGCTGAAGAGGAAATACATCCAACCTGACTGAACTTAACCACTGCCACCCTGTAAACCAACAAAGAAATCCCCAAAATTATCTGAGATATATGTCTGAGCAGCCCTCAAGATTCTTTGTTCACATCCATCTTACTCATCTCTCTCCCATCTGTCTCGCTTTCTGTTTCACACACAGAAACACACACATGCCTGTCTATCACAGTCGGTTCATGTTTCTGGATGTCAGCATTTATCAGACCGGGGGCCAGACGTGGAGGAATGTGCAGTGGCTTGTCAGCACAGCAAGATCAACTTGTATTGATCTTGGCACTACATTACCCAAACTGCACTTCTGCACCAATAATTTCCGTTACCAAAGACCGTGTAGATGTTTCACAATAAAAATATATTGAAGGGTTAGTTCAGGGTTTTTGTAACTGGTTTGTTCATAGTCAGCACATAAAAGATCTGAATGGCCCCAATTTGGGAAAAAAAAAACCAGATCCACCATTGCAGGACTCAGACAGCGTGTTGTTGTTTTACAAATTTAGTTTTCAGTCACCTAAAAAGGCCAACGTAATAAAAGAAAAAATCAAGGCTTTTTAATGTATGCTGTGTTTTTAATACCAGCTCTTCTTTACCTTATTATTAGATCATTTCTGGCAGTGCTCAATAAACAAGAAAAAATTCACCTCAGAGCCAAACAAACCCTTAAACACAACTAAGTCATAGAATGGCACAATTAAACCTGGAAGAGTCCTAATTTTCTGGTAAAATTGATTGGTAATATCAATGATGCCTGGTGGTTCTGTGAAGTGATTAAATCCATCACACCTGATTACTGTTCTGACAGGACATAAACCCATTGCATGTTTTAGTTTTGATTCTGGATTTTCATGCACTTTGGTACATTTTAGAAAACAAACAGGACAGTAGTGAAAGTATGAATTGACCAGGAGCCAAATAAAACATCAAATAGAAATAAAAAATATATTGCATAGAGACAGCATTGGTTTTGCAAGGATACAGCAAAAAAGTTTAGGTATTCGAGGTGATATATTCATATTTAATTCCAAATAAGTGTTTGGGATTAAGGTACGATCAGCGAGTGAAGTAGTCAAATGTTTTCTGTTGTGTTACAGTGACAATGAACATGATCAGCTCCTCAATACTTTATACACAAAAGACTCAAGTTGTTGGAGGAACTCTATCGAAATCTATGCAGATTACTGCCTGAGTTTGTAACAAACCTTTGTGTACACCCATGTGTACAACTTGTTGGTACGTTGACATTTGTTTGTCAAATTTTTCATATGTTTCTTGCTCTACCTCAGTTCAGCAATGGGGTCATTTGTCTACCAGTGGGAAATGAAGACAGCACAGTGTGTGCTGCATCAGGTCTATATATTATGCTAAATCACAATGTTTTCTTACATCTAAAAACAATATTTTTTTCCTACTTCTTTTTTTTCCTCCTGCCATATTAATAGAAAAAAAAATACATTTTTAAATGTTTTTTTCCGTAGCCTGGAATTTGTGTAGCAAAATATTCTAAATATAATGAATCATCTTAAAGTGGCTGAAATACTCTTTATTTCAACAGAGTGAAAAGTTCAGGTGGGGTTCCCCTCTTTAGCCATCATACAGCACAGCTGACTGATAGCTTCCAGCAACGGCACATCCCATTTACAACAGTTTAAACTGCAGGAACAGTATGACAGAAAATGTTAGTGGTTTCCAAACACTGAATTCTTTAAAGCTCTGTATGTCTTGAAACCACAAACTGATCCATGTCTAAATGCAAACTGTACACAGTAGTGATAATTTATTCAAACTTCAGTTGTGTGTAATGCATCACATTTTCTACATCAAAACCTTAAATGTCCATAAACCTTGCACATTAAACGACACAAACTACCAAATAAAAATATTAATTTTGAAACTATGTAATTTTTTTTCTTTTGCTTATGCACAAATATTTTTAGTTTTCAGTGTTTTGTTGTTGAATGACTCAGTATGTTTCCATTTTCACATATGGGAAGAGAAAACCTGCTGAAGCTGCATTTATCAAGTAGATTGTGGTGATGTCAACAATACAATTATGAACGCAATAAAGGAATGTGTAAAGCAGGTCCTCCAACCAGGCTTCAGGGTTTGGGGTACTACAGCTAACAGCTTTAAAACGGTTATGGCTGTCTTTATAACGTCATTTTATCTCTAACAAGGATTATTGTAGAGAAAAGGAGGACCCAGGAGACACTTCA
The DNA here is from genome assembly GCA_028566095.1 of Kryptolebias brasiliensis. Lineage (NCBI taxonomy): Eukaryota > Metazoa > Chordata > Actinopteri > Cyprinodontiformes > Rivulidae > Kryptolebias > Kryptolebias brasiliensis. The sequence goes on from JAOXNZ010000210.1 coordinate 11,308,815, forward strand.
ATCAGAGTACTATATGTGTGCATGTGTTTGTACAGTAATCCGTATCCAAGTGTATTTTATGTTGCACAATCAAATACTACATTCTTATATGTATCTTTTATTTGTGTCTATAGAAGTACCTGTTTTTCATTGAGTGCTCCCAGTTGTGTCTTTAAAACCAACAGTGCAGGGGAGAAAGCCTGGGAGCGATGTGTGCTAAAAGTACATGTCATCTTCAATAAAGGATGACGGAGTTTGCAGGTCTACAAAGGCAGCCTGTTCCGTGTAACGCTGTTGGCAGCAGCATTACAGAGCACACAAAGTGCCTCTTCACAACAGTGATGAAACATTTCTCTATGCACGAATGTTGCTGATGTCAGGAACAACATTAAGATGTGATGCAAACTGTGTTAACTATACCGGATGTCTGTGGGGAAAATGTCAGCAGCTCTTTTCTCTGTGTTCTTATATTTCACTTCTGTGAATTTTGCCTGTAATCTTAGCCTAGACATATGTTTTAAACAGAGGTTCCTTTGTATTATTTGTTGCACATGAGCAGAACTAGTTAGTCCCTCAGTGAGCCGCGCAAACTGTCATGATCTTGGGGTTTGTGGCACTTTTGGGTTTGAATTGTTTTGTGTGTTCCCAAGTTCATTTTGCTGTTTGCTTTCTGTTAATCCTGCCTTTCTGCTTTCTACTCACACCTGATCGGAGTTGGCTAATCATCATTCCCAACACATACTCTGAGCTCTACACATTGCACAATATTTTTGCTCAAAACATTGGCACTTAATGATGGCATCAACCCTATTTGTTAGCAAATTATCTCATTAACCACTGGACAGATTTTAATGAAACTCCAAGAAAATCATCACTGAATATACTTCTACAACTAATTAACCTTTGGGGCCAGCCTAATTCTAGATGGCTGCTACAGCCCACTGAACTAATAAAACACAAAAAGGGCTGTAATTCAGTTACTTTTACAGATACTGAGCTAAAACCTGATGCAGTTATAGCTGGGAGTCTTTCACAATATATACTTAAAGTGCTACTCATTGCACAAAATATTTGCTTAAAACTTCAGCATTAACTGTTGGAGTCAACCCTGTTTTTCTGTTAGCAGAGTATCTCATGAACCACTGGACATATTTTAATGAAACGTTCGAAAAGTAATCATACACCTACAACTGATTAACTTTTGGAGTCAGTTCAATTCACAATGACCATCACAGCTAATCAACATTAGACTACACACAATGGCAATGCCTGAGTCGAAATTTACAAGTATTGAACTAGAAATTGATGGGATAGTAGCTGAAAATCAATCACAACACATCCTTTGAATGTGACAGACTGTCTTGCAATATTGCATGAAGTTGGGAATGCTGTTATCTTCAAAGTTTGACCAAAACAGCTACAACTTCATTACTTCTTAACACAAAAGGATTTTAGTCTAAAACTCTACCAAGAAGGGCAGCTGTCAATATGCATTCCTTCAAGGAATGCTAGTTTTCGTTTGTTTGTTTTTTAAGTAAAATATTTTTTGTTTACTTTCAGCTGACTTATTCACAAGTCTTGTCTGACACAAATATTACACAAAATTAACACTTGGGGAGATTTTGTGAAACTTGTGCTGACACCCATAAATAAAATATGAGCAAGGATCAAAATGTAAATATATTTATACATTGTTCTTCTCATTCTGCAGGTGTTATGAATAAAATCTCATTGTATACCCTCAAATAACAGTCTGTCTTGAAGGGATTTCTAGGCAAGAAAAAAAAAATTTTAAGAAAATATTTAACTAGTTAATGCAGCATATGCACAAATACATGGAGCAAAGAGTATCTGCCACACCCTTGTCCATTTTCTTGTTTAAAACAGTCACACATCCTTAACAGTGCAACTAACAAGTAGATGCAGGGTCCGGAATCAAACTTCATGCAGTGCAAAAAACTGGTTATTTTGTTGACAAATGGGAGTGCAGTGTGGAAAAACAGCATGGAGAAAGCACAATATTTTTTGGTGAAAATTTTCCAGACAAGAAGCAATTTGCTTACATTTTTAAGTACTAAGTTTACTCTGCAAGGGAACATGTTCTTGAAAAGGGGAATTAGGTCCAGTTTTGCCAATGCTGATCAAACATGAGGTGTGTAGGATTATTCTCCCATTTGGCACTCTGTACCTGTCACTGACAGCTTTCAGCAATAAAAACAAAAGCCTTTTAACAGACTTGATGTCCACTCTGACTTTAGACTGACAGGTACAAGCACCACACATGACATCCCTTGTCACCGGTATGTAAGCCCAAGGTGGCCATTAGCCTCTCTAAAACAAAAATAACTGTTCTTAAAATATGTCTGTGAAGATTGTTTTTTAGTGGCTGGGAGTATAACCTTTTTTTATAAATAATTGATGTTGACACAAGTGGATTCAAGGGAAAAAAATGTTTGACTTTTACAATTATTTCACTATCCATCTATGTCTTTTCTTCAGGATATGACTGCATTACCTTATTGCTTTTAATAAAAGGAAATAAAAAAAAAAAAATTATAAACAACTTTCCTAAAAATAGTTTAAGTACTTGTCAACATATCCTAGCCAAAAAGCCTGTACAAGCAAAAAAGTTGTTTATTTTTTTATTATTATTTTACTATGTCATTTTTGCAAGCAAGATGAGCTTTTACTGATTATTCACAAGTCATCACTATTGAGAGTGACATTTGTCAGTTTGAGAAATGGGCTGATAGTGCCAGACATTTAATCTGCTGGAAGAGGCTGAAAAATCTTGTAAGGCAGCTGATAGCCTCCTCTGGGCTGACAGCGCCTATATCAGCTCTGTCTCCTGATGTGTCATCTCTGTCGTCTCATTTCTTAACTTTATACATAGTGTGTACAGAGCACAGAAAAAAGCTTACAGATAAGTGGGCACTCACTAACCAGAAGGCATATGGTGTTTTGAACTTTTTAATCAGGACCACTTTACTAATATTGTCATCTTTGTTTTTGCACATGGTTAGACATCATGCTTGGATGCACACTTATGGGCATACAAACAAACAAAAAACTGTTTAAATACATAAGGTTTACATCATCAGGAGATCTTTCCAGTTAAGAAAACACGAGGCTTATAGAGACCTAAAAGCTCCTTGCCTGAATGCAGGTTTTAAGCTATATCTGTAGTGTTATCTGTGTAGGAAGAGGGAGAGGGGAGCATCTCTATCAGATAGAAACTGATGCATTTCAGTTACTTGAGCCTAGTCCTATCAGCTCCAGTTTATTGTATGGAGCTCTGATTGCATCTGGACAGGAGGTCAACTTAATTGTGTACTTCAGCCTGTAAGTCATTTGGCTCTTGAGATCCAATTCAAGGACAATTCAGAATAAATAGGAGCATGTTTCTTCAATAATTCTATTTTGACATCATAAAGATGGTAGAAAACAGATTGTTTGTTTCTTTCCTCAAGCATCTGATTACTCTCCAGTGAGCAATAGACTTAATTTCAACTTTGAGTCTAATCATGACTATGATTTTGTCTCAATTTAGACAACACTAAACCCAAGAAGTTTATTTCTTTTAAATTTAATATTTATACCAAACAAAATTACACAACCCAAGTCTATAAATTATGCATAAATAGTCATTTTGGACAAAGATTTATGGGGAAGCAGTAATATTACCAACCATGACTTCATAACATAAATACAAAGAATTTTAAGGAGAATCTGATACATAAACCTATATTTTCAACAACCCAAATTAAGCCAACTGGGTGTCTCGCATGTCAAGTAAGTGGCCTGTCCATAAGCATTAAGAGAAACAAAGTTTATGACTTTACCTCCGACCAAGAGCCTGGAGAAAGTTCTGC
>JAOXNZ010000210.1:11312765-11339010 GCA_028566095.1 Kryptolebias brasiliensis
AAAATAGTTTTGAAAGGAGATAATAGCCTAGTGATTATTTGAAGGTAAAATTAGACTTTTATGTTTTACTAGCAGACAAAAACATAAAACGGTACATCATTTTATTTAACATTTCACAAAAACATCACACCTTATGGAATCAATTATGAGTCAAGATAGGGAAGTAGAACTATTATAGTCCTTGTAAGTCAACGTACTTGGGACATTGTAGAGAACAAAGCTAAACTTGTATTTGTAAAGAATGGTAATCCTTTGGCATAAATTACATATTGCAGTGTGAAGTGCACCACATACAGATTGTAGAAGGTCTTGTATCATGGTAGTACTTCTGTGTAGTTGGATAGACCCCCATTCACACTGATGATGACACCGCTACAATGTAAAAACATCAGCCTTGGTGAGGTCGTCAGGCACATATTACAAATGCAGTGGGCTCCTCATTATACATGATAGGTTGAGGAAGGTTTTGAGAATGCATAAAACTTTCGTAGCAAGGTCGTGATAGTTTATTATTGTGGTGGCAGCATATAGAGGTCCTGGGTGAAGCGTAAAAAACCGTTGTGGCAGCAGCTCTTCTTTTCCTTCAAATGAAGCAATCTTAGAGAGGAACATTTGTCCTGGAACACCCTGATATTTGCTTCTGTTGAGTCTGTTAATTAGCTTCTGTATGATGTGAGGGGAATTGCCTCTGGTTGTCTCAGTTTAGAATGAGTCCTCAAACCTCCAGCAATGTTGTATAAACAGATGTTAAGAATGTGTTTCTAAAAGAACAGAATGCCACTAATGTCTGTTAGACTTTCTTCCTTGATGAGGAACTTAACTCTGAAGAAAACACCACAAAGGCAAATCACAGCAGCCCACCCACCTAAGAGAAATAAAATGTGAATTGAGTTCTTAAAAAATGTAAGATGTAGCTTCAAAGTTTTTGATCAAGGTGTGCATTTAACAATTTTCTGGTGTCAAGTATAACATGTAAGAGGTGTATGTGATTACATATTTTATTCTAATCTCCACAATACATAAAAGCAGTGATGTAATGCTTTTGTTACAGAGGAAGGTAATTCACCTAAGGGACCTATAACTTTCTGAAATTGTTTGTCACAAGTTGCTCAGCACTTTATTTTTTTAACTGCGTGTGAAAACTAGGTCATTATGGGATCCCTTGCTACTTTTGTGCTTTGCATGGTTTTTGAATGTCTGCCACCTGTTAACAGAACTACTTTGTATTCAAGGTTGTTTACATTTTTGCAAAGACATCAACTTGATAACCAAGCTAATTTAAAAACTGAAGTAAAAACTGTATGAACAAAAAGAGTTTGTTTTATGCAGCCCCTCCTTTTCAGCACTTTAGCGAGCTAATTAAAGTTGCATTAAACAAAGCATCGGTAGCACCTAAGCTGCAAGGAGCCTGCAAGCAATAATCATATTTTCATTGAACTAAACAATTTGTTTTATTGTACATATGTGCAAATACCCTTCGATGAATAAAAATGCATACTTTTCCCATTGGCTTACATTATTCACACATACATATTGAATCTATTACTTATTGAAAAATGATCAAAATAAACACTGGTTTAAACAGATTAAGATAGTCTTCAAAAATGTGGGTTCTAGGTTTGCTCTGTGTGATGATTTAATTTTAGATTGACTTTTTGACCTTGATGTGTTATTAGACAAGAAAGTGTGATTCATTCAGTTATTTTATTTTTTTATCTGTTAAACATTATATGGATGTCAAAGCTTAGTAGAAACTGTTTGATTTACCTTCATTTTACTGTTGCTGATTTCATTTCTCCCATTCTCCCTCAGTGAGGTAGTTTGATTTAGCCAGTCTTGCAAGTGAAAAAGAAACACTAGGTGAAAAACAGTCACTCTCTGGGGAAGGCTTGAATTAAAATAGACATTTTAACCATTTTAAGAAAAGGGCACCTCTGAGTCTTTTGACATTCAAGTTTGTCTTATGTCATCCAAAAAACACATCAGCTGGACACACATTAAATCTATAAAGTGTTCCTACACAAATGTTGTTTCTATCTCTCTCACTTCTGGCCTGAGACTCCATACTCAGTTCAACATTTATACTCTTACCTGTCATGTGTACTGCAATGGACTTGCGACCTGTCCAGGGTGTACCCCGCCAGCTCCCCCGTGACCCTGCAAAAAAAAAGCAGGTAAAGAAAATGGATAGATTGATGTCCAATGTATACCATGAGCTGCTATACAGGACTACACAGGACATCCCAGTGCTCAAGGTTTTCTCATTATGTTATGTACTGTTGATACATAGTATTGTCTGGACCTTTCAATATAATGCTACAAGAATTTATAGTATTATTTAATCCAAAGAAAAGAAAATGACATGAGTTAAGGGGCTGGGAAAAGTAGGCCTTGAATATAAAGTCCAGAGGCCACATGCAGGTTAAACTTTTTTAATATAATTTATTGGACAGAACATGAATACATATAAAGACAAGCGTGGAGAAAACAAGGATCTGACAAAGAACAAAGAAAGCTTAGGACTTTTTGAGGGATGCAGTTACAAATAGGTTGCAGCTGAGCTGATTACAAATGGGAACTTGGAGTGACAAGGAGACAAGAGATAACCTTACCAAAACCCAAAGGGGATATCCATCCATTTTCTTTACCCGCTTTTCCATTCTGGGTTGCGGGGAGCCGGTGCCTATCTCTAGCAGTTACTGTGCGAGAGCCGGGGGACACCCTGGACAGGTCGCAAGTCCATCGCAGGGCCACATAGAGACAAATAAGACAAACAACCATTCACACTCTCACTCACACCTAGGGACAATTTTAAGAGTTACCAATTAACCTAACATGCATGTTTTTGGTCTGTTGGAGGAAACCAGAGTACCTTGTGTGCACAGGGAGAACATGTAAACTCCATACGGAAAGGCCCCAGGCCGGAATGCGATCCTGCAACCTTCTTGGTGGGAGGCGACAGCTCTAACCACTACGCCGCTATGCCACCCCAAAGGGGATATACTCTAACAAACTGAAACCAAAGGCAAAATGCATAACAGTGGAAAAAATAACTGTATTTCAAGAATGCAAAACATAAAATTAGAATTTCACCTAAAACTACATCAGAAATCATAAATAGTGATAAAAAATGTATCAAAGTTTTGGTAAAAATAGTAGATGTTCTAATTTGGGAAAAAATAAAACCAAAACATGATTTTTTTTCTGATGCTGTACTGATTAGGGCCAAGCAATAGTTATTATCAAGACCTATTTAGACATACTTTTATCTCTGTTGTAGAGGACAAGGACAAGCATAATACTTTCCTTAGCAACTAAAAAATGGTGAGTAGGCATAAAGTGGTTGTTGTCCATTAGTCATTGATTTTTTTAAACACAGACTGTTTATGTGCCAAAAAGTTCAGATTAACATTGATAATTGCCCTATTGCCCTCAGTATGCTCATCAATGTGTAAAAGTGGACAAAACAAGACTTATATGCTGTACAGAGTAAAGAATGTGGGATATTTCTATGAGTTTGTGCATAGTTGCATGAAAATTCACATTGCAAAGTGCTTTGTAGAACCCAAACAAGGTTAAAAGGCTTTATGTAAGTGTGTACCATTTACCCTTGAGTCTGTCTAGTCAGACTGACTGATGGGTCTGACATCTTGAAATGGCAGCTTGCTCTCCCTCCCACACCATAAACAACCGTTTTGTCAAAATCCCCTGGCGAAACAAATCGATGTTATGATTTCTGGACTCTTATGTAGTGGCTGATTGTATGAAAATGGTTTAATAGGTTTATTCCACAAAATAGATTTTCAAAACAAGAGGTCTGGCACTGTGCAAACGTCTCTAATTTTTTATTAATTTGCTTACATGAAACCAAGCTTTTTAGTATTCTTTAAAGTCGTGCTGAACAATGGTTTGTCAGGCTTTCTGTAGGTTTTTTTAAGATTTTTTTCTGACAACAGATGTATTTACACTTGCTTTTTAGTCTAGTCCTTGTCTTGACCATTTTCCCTGGATTGCCTTTGTCTGTTAAACCGGCAATGAGTAGCGAACAAACTGAAGAAGATAAACTGCAGAAGGATGAAGAGCTACAAAAGCATGGAATCAACAACTGAAGCTAGTTCAGTCAGCCACGTCTAAGGAAAAGAAAAAAAAGGCAAAAAAAAAAAAGAAAAGGATAATAAATATAGAAATGTAGAGAAACTCCCAGAGCCTCATAGGAAAGGAAGGCCTTTATAATTTGTTTCGAAACATCAGATAGATTTTGATTTTATGAAATGTTATTTTGTCGTCATCCTTGTCCCATGCTGTGGAAAAAGTTGTGAAAAGTATATTTTTAAGCCAAACAGCATTTTCTTCTCTAAACCTAACCAAGTAATATTAAAAAAGCAGATATAAATTATTGAAGTTGGTGCAAAACAAAAAAATACATCAAACAGTACAGTGCAAAGATTTTTATACCAGGTGAGTCCTAACAGTTTATCATTTAAAAACACATTAAGGCAAGCTAAAGCAGTTTCTTTAGTTTAGCGTGACCGTCTCTGTGGCTGCTTTGTTGACCTCTTTCTGAACTCTTGCCATGTATTTGTGTGCTTGTGTGTCCCTGACAAACTTTGAACTTTGCACTTAACTTGCAGTGTGTTGTATCTGGGTGATGCCACCTGTTTGTATCCATCCTTGCACAAAAGTTGCAGTGTCTAGTTATGTCCACACATGCACATGCAGAGCAGTAATTCCATAGAAGAGAGCACTTTACAACTGGAATCAACCAAGACGAGGAGGCGGATGTTAATGGAGCCAACGCTTTGTAAATTCAGGGTAACAAGTAGCCCATCAAAGAGACCGGGGTAATTTTTAATTTGTACTTTGTATTTTAACACATCTCAGAATACTAAATGAAGCAAAAACATATGTCATTTAGAGCATGGAGAGAGATAAATAACAGAGTAGCTTTTAAGGGTTTTAGGAATGCCCATAAAAAAGACAATGAGAAATTAAATGATGTAAAAAAGCCATACATTTACTGTACAATATGTGTAATATCAACTACAGAGACACACAAGCAGTGAACTCACTCAGCCCCCTGCCTTGTTCTGATTTAAGAATAAATGCAGAACCATGTTCCCCATAGTGATAGTGATGGGTAGCACTGCGCCTGCCGCTGTGCACTCCTCGTCTCACAACTCCAAACTCAGGATTTAACTGGGGTGGACGTGGGGGCAGCAAACGAGGGGAGTAGGGGAATCATATGCTCTTCCATCATCTGGTTTACCTCTCAGCATTTCTCTGCCAGCTTCTCAGTCTGAATAATGATGCACCTACACCTTCCCTCTGATTACACTCCCTACACACTAACCAATTCACAGACCACACAGCTCCTCGTTTCTACTGCAGCATTCTTCATTTATCATGCATTTTGTCTCTGTAGTGTCAATTTTCACATATTTGCAATATCCAATTTAGAGAATATTTGGATCAAGTACAATTTATATAGCCATCTATGGACAAAATACAAACCAAAAATGTGAGGCAATTTTGTCATTAAAGATAATTGTATATGTTTCTCATTAAGAGGGCCAGATATTCCATTTGGACCTATTTTCACCTACATTACAACCAAGACTGATGTAATCCTCGCATCATACTTCCTTGTTGCCCCATTCAATAGTCCAGTTTTATAATAGTCAGCCTTTTTTCAAACCTTTGTTTGGTCTACTCTCAATTCACCTGTTGCTGTTTGTATGAGGCAGAGGTAGGACTTTGTTTCTATTCCCGGCGTGCAGCAGTGTCCAGGTTGTTTGACAATGACAGCTCTATTCGGAATTACCAAGTGTTCCCTTGCCCTAAGAGGAAAGAATCTCTTTCTTCTCCGCCACAACCTCTACAAATTCACATCCCTATTCCTCCAGGGCAATGCAAGCTGACTAATAGAAAGAGCTTCCATTTGCTGCTGCTTGTTTTCTGTGCACAACAAATGTGTGGTAGCAGGTGGGATTTTAGTTGAGGAAAAGAACTCCATGGGTACACATAATAATTACTTAATAATCATGTTCCTTCCTATTTCCTGCTATTATAATTGGGTAATTAAAAGCAAATAATATGTTGTTTTTTTATTCTTCAACACAAAACAGAGCTATAGATTTTTTGGGGGTCTGTTTATTATTTAATAGTTATTCAGTCAATTTATTTGTTTACTGGTGCAGGTAATTTTCCTACTACTTCTTTCTGCTTTATAAAACTTTGGTCTACAGAGGAGTTTGTGGTTTACTCAATGACTGCCAGGTGCCCGGTTTCTGTGGTATTTCTTTGGCTGCAAAACAAGCCTGACAACAATATTTATTCTAGAGATTTTGACCACTGTCTTTAATGTTTTTTTCCATTTGTGAATATTTTTTATTAAATAATGGACTTCCCATTGTTTACATGAATACTCAAATAGCTAAAACATCTGCATTTAATAAGATGATCACATATGCTGATGATCAAACGCTTTCATTTGCACCTGAAAAGGTAGCACTTGGCTGTTGCCCACCATTTTTATTCCCATCAAAGCAATACTTGTTAATTGGTTTATCAGATAGGCTACTGTTTATTTTTTGGCTTTGAATTACTATAAGTAAATAATGACACAATGTAATATTTAATAGATTGGCTGTAGCCGTGCGTACCTCAAGACTTTTTTATGTGTCAAGTATGTAAAGTAAATTAAAACATAATTTTACAATGACATTGTTCATGAGCTCAGTGAATAATGAAAGCACATGTCAACTAAAAAACAAGTTCTGGTTGTTCTCTGTGGTGTGTAGCTCAGATCTACTTATCATGTCAGGAGCCTGCAAGCAATGGTCATATAACAAAATGAGAAAAAGTGATTTATAGCATCAAAGCAATGCAAATATGTGTCTAGAATTTGCAGACAGAGCTTTAGGCTTTCTGACCTCGAAGTTGAATCATTAGATCCAAACCAGTCTAAGAAATTTAACAGAACTAATAAAGATAGATCCTACTAAAGCTGTAGCCCTGCAAGCAGTAACAAGACCAATGACTAAGCTTTGACTCAAATGGTCTGCCATGGAGAAACTTTGAATATATGCGCTCACTTCCTAATGACTAGCCTAATGAAGCAATGACAGGACTTTTGTCTTTAATGTTCTTTTGTTCAGTCAGTGATGGGTTGTGACAGAGTGAAAATCCCAAAAGTGAAAGACTTACCCAAAATTCAGTGATTCATCAAAGAGAAAACATTTCTCCTGTTCATCTTGGTATCATTATTCATATTAGCAGCCTGCGTGATGTGAAATCTAAGTTAGTCGTTGAATAGAATATGTGTCAATCAGACAAGCACTTTGTCCTATTGTCTCATGCAATGCAAACTTTTACATCCCTGCCAACATTGATATTTTTCTCAGTTGTCACAGATCTAATTATCTGGTTTCAAAGCTTTACCCTTTACGATTTTTTTGTTTGTTTTTTTCAGGTTATTGCTTTTGTTTGTTTTTTTTTTGTCCCACCCTCGCCTCTTTTTTACCAATGGTTGCATGACTGTACTATATTAAGAGTCATCTTCACTGTTTTAGTCGTAACTAGACATCTGCTGGGTATCTGATGCACAGCATGGGCGTTCACAGGCACAAATCACGTTCCAGCAGGACTCAAAATAAATGAGGCTCAATCTAACCCGTGGAGAACACATTTAATATTTGCAGTGTGTTTGTTTGTTTGTCTGTTTGATGTTAAACAGCAGTGATAATGAGTTTCAGTTGTTCCTTTGATGGATTCCTTTGGTTAGCCTTTCACAGTTCAGATCCTTATCTAATAACAAAATATCTGAATATACTCTTTTTTTTTTTTATAAAAATAAAAAAACTTACCACCTGGCTCAAAAACTTCCCATCTTTTGTCCTAGAAAGAAAGGTTTTTTTTTGTCATAACTGCTACAGTACAAGCGTCTCCTGATTATCGCCTGCCGACAAAGGTGAAGGCAGAGCAATAATGTTTTTGTCTGTGTCTGTATGTGTCTTTGTGTGCATGTGGCTGTGGGTGTGTGTGAGTGTGTGTTTATGGCTGTACTATTAATAAAATATCCTGTGAACCACTGAATGGATTTTAATGAGACTTTCAGAAAGTAATCATTGGATTGACATCTACAGCTGGCTGACTGTTGGAGCCAATGATACAAGATGGCTGCCACAGCAAAGCAACCTTGATCTTGAGCTAAAACTTGGTGTGGAAGTAGCGGAGACTCATTCCCAACACATGACTCTAAATGCAATAGCTATTGGAATCAACTCTATGTGTATGCTAGCAAAAAATCCAACCTGTGGTTTATGAGAACCACAGGTTGGATTTTAATAAAACCTTCAGAAACTAATCATTAGGTTGACATCCAGAACTAATTAGCTTATAACTCAACCCAATTTAAGATGGCTGCCACATCCAACTGACCTTAGAAAACATAAAAATGTCTTTAACTCAGCCAGTTTTACAAAGATTTTGCTAACCTTAGTGTGGTGGCAGCTATATTGGAGGACATTTTGCAATGATATTCAAGGTTTGATCAAATTTTTTTAATTTTCATCATAAGGTTGTCTTAGTTTAAATTTGTGGCGTAAAAGGCACAGGTAATGCTAGGAGTGCTAGGCCTTTAATTATGAGAGGTTTATCTTTTTGACCACCGGCACTCTCAAACTAACATAAATGCTTGTGCAGCGTTTGCTGTGTTTGTATGAGTTAAATAACTAAAGCATGTTTTGTCTTTTTATGACATATTGTATTTGAGATAAGCATGTTCAGAAATGTTAGCTTTAGTTCACAGTATTCTCCTTTACTGTCATACTATCCTGCTATGTCTTTTTTTTCCCAGCAGAGATGAAGCTTCGGGCCAGGGCTGACAAAACGGCGTCATTATCTTAGTGTTAGCGTCTACCCACGCTTTGCCTCTCATTCATTTCACAGCTAGACTCCTGGCCTCAGAGGGAGATATAGCTCATGTGGGCGAGAAAGACAGAGCAATCGGAAGAGAGGACGCTTCATTTGTGATTCTACCCATTCCCACTTTTTCCCCTCACTTCTTCTCCTGACTGTTGCTCATGTTGCACTCTTTCATGATGTACAAAAATGCATGATATCATTATTCAGTTTAATACTGGCACTGAATAATCACGACAGGAAAAATAAGAGAGAAAGGGTGTTAGGCGTACACAGTACTTGAATCAAACGAGTCAGTGACGAGAGCAAGTGTTTCATACATTTATTGTAATATTGTTTTTCACAGCTTGAGGTTTCCTTCATGATTAAATTAGCTAAATAAGTTTACAGATTGAAACATCAATACAAAGTGTAATGCAACACTCCCTAAATGAGAATGGACACGCTTGGCAAGGTGAATCTAGTGGAGTGATTGTTGGCAGAGTGTTAGTGAAGTAGGCGTGGGCAGTAGTGAGAAGGACAGGGCACAGCAGTGACAGCCCTTTAAATCCAGCTGTGAAGTCTTAATCATTTGCTTTTTAATGGCAATCATAACTCATTGTGTAGTTGTAATGTGTTCCACATTAACAGTGTGGGAGCTGGCTGCGGTTCATCTGTGCCTAATGCACTATAGCTACGGGCTAAGAGCTCTCATCAAACACTGTTCAACCTTCGTTTCCTCCTTTTAAAGTCTTTTGTTTACTTTGTACTCTCCCCACGCCCACACTGCAACAAAACTTCGAAAGGCCTGAGACAACTCTTGCAGTGTATGGTTTCTTTACCAAGTCTCTCGGGATCATGGTTACCTATATTTAGCCATTAGAGGTTATATTTGCTCATTATATTGTGATAACAGTGCAGTGAAGTTTCACTTGTCAGGGAGAAGAGCACCCTCTGATGCTAATGAGGTGACTCTGCAGCCATTTCTATTGCCCATTTATCCATGAGGTGTCTGTCTGAGTGTAAACCTTTGTGCTTTTGCTCTGCTGGAAGCTTTCTAAGTCTAGGAGTAGCGGCAGCCAGGTGGTTGTTTGCAACTGGAGAAAGTAAAAAATGGGACGTAAAGCTTTTGTGGGGAATTTCAACAATAATGGGTAAAAGAAAACCATCACATTTAGCAAACACACATACATGAAGGTGAGGTCAGCTGACATTTAAAAACAAAATATGAAGCTTGATACATGAAACCTTTCAAAAGTAAGCCCTGAAAAGGTGATCACTGGCACAGTTCAGGAAAATATATTGACAAATTAAAGTTGTGAAATTGTGATATTTGCTTTCACTCAGATGATCAACTTAGATACAAATTTTATTTATCTTTACCTACTTTATAATCGCAAGCTTTTCTCTGGAGAGGAGTGGGAATTAAGGAGTTTTGGAGCACCATTTATTATCACCTGCCGTCAAAAGGCAAAGGTGGACAATAACGTTTTTGTTTGTGTGTGTCTATGTTTGTCTGCCTGTTACCAAAGTATCTCATGTACAAGTGAATAAATTTTAATGAAGCTTGCAAAAAGTAATTTTTGAATGTACATCTACAGCTGATTAACCTTTAAGAGTCACTAATACTGACATTCAGATTTTATTAGATTAGTTGCAATTTTTATTATATTTAAATATAAAATAGGGTCATATCTATGCACACAATTTACTGTTTGCTACAGCTGCACTTTTTTAAAATCTTTGTAGTACTTTAACAATATTATTAGACTGCGATTACCTAAGTGAAGTGTCTGGGTATCCTCCTCAGCTCTAACAAATAAAAAACTTTACATTCAGAGGCCAAGCAGACAGGCTTGCAAGTGCTGTGACTTACTGCAGAATGAATGTCATGCTTTATTCATTGCTTTGATTGACACATTGTCAATCAAAGTAATGTTTAATGTAAGTAAAAACATTGTTTAATTATGACATTTATTTTCTCCAGTATTTTCAATGAGTGGAATCACCTAATATAATGTTAAGTTATAATGTTATAATGTTTAATGTTAAGAGAGTGGCATCCACAAATGATAGTGCACTTCTGTACCCCAGACTTTGGCGGTGTACTGTTATTGCTCAGCTTTGAAATATAACACCCTAGTAGATTTTTGCACTTCCAATGTTCAGCCTTAAAATTTTTCTTTCTATCATTAAGCAATATTTACCCTTCCGGTTCAATCCAAGATTGGTGTGCCTGTTTTTTGTGCATCATTCTTATGTTTGTAAGCTACAGAGGGGGGACTGGAGGGTCAGATTAATGTGCCTCTGTGACAGAAATTATAGTCACAGAGTGTGTATGTGTGAGTAAGACAGGGGTTATCAACAAAAATTGCTCAAGGACCAACCAGTGCGTGGGCTGGCCTTTGATTAGTCACATTTCCTATAATTATGGCATGTCTGTTTTATTTATTTTGTGTACAATGGAGCAATTATTTCAACAGTTAACACATGTGGATTGTACTCCAGCTTTGCGTGCAAAACAATTTTACAGGAAAATAACTTAACAACAGTGGATTTTACCACTGCTAATCACTTCTTCTCTTTGATGCTATTTTGTTAGCTTCAGGCTACTCTTTTTTCGTCACTAGCTTTGCCTAGCACCTACTGGTGCAGTATTTTCAAATTTTCTTGTACTGACTCACCAGTTCTGGAGTTCAACTCTTACTACACTGCTCTAGTTGGTTAAGGCATTGTGTCATTAATCTTTGCTAAGATGGGCGATAACTGATTATTGCATTTGATTATGCTTAATTTATTTAGGCTGCATGGGATGAGCCCAGGGGACAGCAGCTGTTGAATACTGCTGTATAGGAGAAATGCCACATTGTTAACTATACAAGTGATTTAATATGTTGATATGCTAATATACCATGAATGTGAGGGAATGGCTATGTATGTATAGGTTATAGACAGATGGACCAGTCATCTGCCAAGTATATTTTTAAGCACATGTCCTTTTCCATACACTTCACAATGGCAACTTCACAAATGGTTTTAAATAACAAACCATTGAGGTGTTCTGTTAGACTAAAAGACTCCTATCAGCAGGTTGCCCAGTTTGACTTTACACCTCATTTTAATGTCATTCCCTCACACTTCCTCTCCATCTTTGTACTGCTGTGTCAAATATAAAGGCAAGAGAAAAAAAATATTAAATATATTTACAGATCAAAAACTCACAAGGGTATACTGTATGTTCAGTATAGTCACAAAGCGTTGAACACCAAACAAACAGTCCTTAATATTTTCCAAGCACCAATTGAATATGACAGTTTCCATCCTCTGGGGAACGTATGGCATCACACAACACATACTGAGGTTGTACAGAAAAGAGGCACATTTTCACCCTGACCATTTTTTACCCACACTATCAACATTTCCCCCCCAGGGTAAAAGAGCCACCCCCTTCACTCTCTCCGTGCTTGTTTGCCCAGAGCGTGCAAGGATTAACTAAAGCGATTATCACAAGCTTTTGCAGTTTTGTGAAGATGAATCATGGTAATGCTACACAGCAAACATACCCATGCATTTTTAAAACCGCTGGACTTGGTTTGCAATTTTCCAAACTCAAGAGGAGCCAGTTGGCTTTGCCTCAGTAAGCCAGGTGCAGGTGAGTCAACCGTAGCCAAGCTAGCAACTTATTACAAATACATACATGTTTGATCATGCATACAAACACACACATTGTTCTTACTCATAGCTTTGATACAAACCCAGAGAATAACATGGAAACAATACAAACAGCATATTGATCACTTTTTAGAACACTTTGATGGATGTTGTTCAAAGTGTTGTGTTGGTTGACATTACATGCTTTCAGTATAACATTACAGTTTTTTCAAGTTTAAGTCAGTTTCACGCAGTGAAATGGAGCTGTCACACACTCTATAGGGACAACCTGCCTTTGGCAAGTTTTGACTTTGCTACAATGCTGCACATCACTAACACATGTTTGCCTCAAGGCTTTCTGACTTCTGTCATACTTCATTTTTTCCCCCTTTTTCATTTACAGTAACGTAGTTCTCAAAAGTCCAGCTCAAATAATAGGTCTCCTTCCATATTTGTTTACATGTAGCCATCTAGATGGAAAGGTTAAATATTTTTCTGATGGATCTTAACTTTGTTTATATTTATGTTTCCTTCCGCTTTTTCCAACAACTCATTAGCATTTTACCTGCAGACAGTCAGGTCTAATTGTGCAGCCTTGTTTGCTCTCCTGCAGCCTCCATGCCATCTTCCTGGCTGAACAGGTGATTACGGTCCAAAATGCTCTAGAGGATGTTTTCATTAATGAGACTTGTCAGTGAAACCTGCTAGCCCTGCTAATTTATTTCCCTGTACACAGAAAACATATCATAAGCTGATCACGCACACATTTAACTTACACTGATGTTTGTGGGCCTATTTCACATACAAACACACTTTGACACACTCGTTGGTTTTCCTTTTTCGGACACACACACCGCAAGCAACACAGATGCTCTAGGAAACTGCTGCACTGTGTTAACCTTCTAGATTGTAAAATAGATAGCTCCATTTAAAGTGATAGGCTGGTCATATTTGAATTGATGTTTTGTCAAATAGTTATCAATAGTACATTATAAACCATGACATCATTCACAGAACAAGAAGTATGAAGAACAGGGCAGAAGTCTTCCTCTAGGCCAGGCTAATGGATAGCTAAACAAGGGCTTGTTTTAAATAATTTTTTAGGGTTATTAAACCATTTTTTCTCAAAACCAACATACCAGTGTGAAAGAACACTACATTAGCTAATATTTAATGCTTTTCCATGACAAAATTAGTTTTATTTGTTGCTGTTTGCTTAACTAAACAATGTTTGTCTTATTACTCAAATATTGACTGATCATGAACCGTGTAAATGTTGGTGTCCTGATGCTGCTAAATGTATAAGTCTGCCGGGAACTGAGTACACTTTTGACTGACTAGACGCACTGGTTAGGCGTGATCTATTCTCCGCAAACATGTTTGTGTAGTGACATGAACATTGTTAAGAAAAAGGTGAAAAACTACACAAGCGGTGTTGTGCAAAAATGCAGAAATTTATTATTAGCTATATAGCGTTCTTATACACCTGCAAGACATTTTGGAGAAAGAGCTGTTTTATAAGCCTAAAACAATTATATAAAACAGGCCCTTGCTTAGCTAGCCATTAGTTAATCCTGGAGGAAGGCCTCTGCTCTTTTCTCCATACTCCACAATGTATGACATATGTCAAGGCTGATAAGGTACTAACTACTGATAACTATTTGGCAGAACATCGATTCAAAAAAGCACCAGACTATCCCTTTAAGGTTGGCACTGCTTACAAGCACTTTAACAAATATAATTGACATTTTTTCCTAGACATATGTGTTTGTTTATCTAGGCTCGAGCATTTGTTTTTGAGAGTTAAGGGAGAGGATTGGCTCTCAAACCGCTGCCTTTGTTTTTCCCTTTGGGAGCCCATTTCTGCCAGCTTCCTTCTGCGCTAGCATCTTTAAATATCTCCATCCTGTATGCATCTGTGTGCTCGAGAGAAAGTTAAAGGGTGTTTGCTGGTGTATAGGTGTTACCTGACAGGCTTTGGCATATCAGTGTGTAACTTATCACTAGCTGCAGTAAAGCATTGCTGTATCTCACACTTTCACCCACAGCAATGATGTTTGGACTCTTTGACTTTTACATGCCTACAGACAGACACATGTAGACACAACTTAAGTCACATGGTTCAGAAATGATGTGCTGTTTTTTTTTTTATTTTCCTAACAGCTCTAAAATACACTAATAGCTTTAAGAATCAGCCACTTGGCTTCTCATTGGGCTCACTAAAAAATTCAGCGCTGCAGCAACCCTCTGTTAAAATAAGTTTGTTTACAGTGGTAATTGGAGGTACAATCAGGATGCTTTGAACATAATAATTTGACAATCATTTAAAGACTGTTTTTGACTAAAAGTTGTGAAGGTAACTTGTGTTTTAAAATGAGCAAAACCAAATAGTGCTATGAGTCACCAACCACCCATGTTACATGTTACATTTTTTTAAGTGTACCTTGAAGCATCAGGCTAAAACAAACCATAGTATATTTGCTGACTTTGTTAAATGCATAGGCAATTACATTTTTGCTTAAACGAGATAACACTTGTACTGTATGAACCACGAGCAGAACCTTTCTTGGATTAGATACATACAAAACTTTCAAGGCTCAGTAGAGAGCAGGGATTTGTTTTTAGTGACTTTAGAGGTAGACATAGTGTGCTACAAGGTAAACCTTTACAGATTTTTATGACTACAAACAGAAAGTGAAAATTTATCAAACTAATCAGCGCAAACTGAATCTTTTTGGTAAAAGGGCAATGCAAATAGATAGACTGCAGGATTTGATGAGGATGAAGACTATGTAGAATAAAGAAGACAAAAGCCTAGAATACCTTGTACTAAAACAGATTTTTAAATGCATTAAAATCTCTTAGTTGTTTATTTGATGTAATGCAAAATCACTGAAGTGCCCTTCTAGTCAGGTCCCTCCTCTGTCAGACAGGAATCTTAATAGTGGTCAATACCAAATAATATGATAATGGGTAGAAAACAAATCTCTCTCTCTCTCTCTTTATATATATATAAACAGCAAATTGTTGTAATAAGGAAATCTATTTTTAATTATATTAAAGCATCCTTACCAACTTTTCAGTGTTTGTTGAGTTCATTACGTTTTCCTACTTTTGCTGAGTCATCAAAGTTCAAGTGCTTCACGCAAGAGTGATTTTTTTAAAGTTGTTCTCTAAATAAAGAAAAGTATTGGATTCACAGAAATGCAGTTTCAATTACATAATCAATGTGTAGGTTTATGTATTTTTTACTTTGTGTTGGTGCACCTCTGCTGTCAATATTAATAATTCATCTTTCTGGACTTACCCGTTCTTGCAGCCATGTCACTTATTCAAACTTTCATTGAACTTTCAGCTCAAGCACCCTTCACCAGAACCACTAACTGCCACTCTGAGCTATTGTGGTCATCAGCCCCTGGGTTTCAGTGCTTGCAGTTCGATGGCTGTCTTTGAAAAGAACAAAAAAGTAAAAGAGCCTTAGACTACTGTAAAACCTTTCTCCTTATCGTCCATGCAGAATATGTAATTATATGTACTTCTTTGTAAAATTAAAAAGCCAGAGGGAGTTCTCTGGTTTATGCTGTGACCTCTAAAATTGGAAAACAGAAGCCTTTGTTAAAGTTTTGATGGAGAGATGTTGATTAGATTTGAGAAACACAGCCTCTATTTCCTCCAGCAGTTGAGGAAAGCAATTTTGTGCTATTTGCTTCCTTGAGAAAACAATATGAAAATTATCTATTTTTCCTAGCAAGTATTTTTGATGCTTGAGGGCAAAGATTAAAATAAAATCTGTATTGAATCCTTTAGGTTTTTTTTATGTACTAAGCTGCCACTTTTATTCTGGCACATCTAATGTTGTTCCCCTGTCCTCCAGTGTGAAAAAATACATAACTTAAAGGTTTGCTTTTGTAAATGTGGTTGGTGCTGACTAGAAGTTCATTTAGTGTATGCTGATATACATCTGGGTCTTGGTAGGGTGCACATCTGTTTTTGTATGGCATGGCACCAGGATTCTGATGTTCTTTAAGGTTAAGCGAAAAAACTGAAACAAAATGTGAAAGTATTGGTGAAGATCTTTTAAGTCCGAATGAGGTTATCAGTTAGAACATACAAATACATACACTGACATTGCTTAAACTGTTTAACTGCTCCACCCTAATGGCTATCAGGTAAACTAAGCTGCATATCAGTGGCGAAAAGCCAACAGTCCGATGTATTAATGCATAGTGTGCAGCTTAATAATAAACATCAGAAATTAAGTAAAGATAGATAATAACAAGTCACAGTGGCATAGTAAACTAATAGCTAAACTCAGAGGTAGTAGGTGTGAAAATATGATTCTCTAAACTTGCTAGGTGAGCTATAAAAGGTTTGTTTTTCTTGGTAAAACTTGTTGCAATGTCTCGTTTTTGTTTTTTGTTTTTGTGAACTAGGGTTTACTGACTATTTAATGTAAAACTGACGTTTATAATATTTGATCATTTTGTATAAAAAGTAACATAGTGCATGAAAATCATCTACTTTTGGGACATAGATAGACATATGTAGATGGTTTTTCTTTAATTATAGAACAAACCATGGTAATTTAGCTGAAGGAAGACTGAAAAGATGATACACTCTACATTTTATTGGTCAGTTTCTAATAAAACCATTAAAAATGACATTTTTGTATTATAAGCCAGTCAGTGATTTTAATGAGATAATTGACAACACAAAACACAAAACAAAAATGTTGAGCACACATACTGTAAGTAACTTTGTCTTTTTTAAATTTAGGAGGTATAAGGTTGGATAACAGTTAGTGTCTAACAGTTCAAAAGACCATCTAAAATGTATATTTGGGTATCATTTTCTGGCTAAACATGAACATAAAGCTGCATATCATCAGCATAAAAATGCAAATGAATTCCTGAGCAACAAAGCATTTTGTCCGAGAGGAGTTGGAGAAATCTACAGCAAAAGGCCGGGGAGAAATCTCTGTCATGCATAAAAATTAACATTAGAAACCTTTTATGTATTTTGCCAAATGATACACTTTCTGAGTGACTAGACAAGTATAAAACCATCTATTACTTTGCTGAATCAGAACTAGTAAACTGAATGTGTAATCTATCAGTTTCATGGCTTGTGTTGTTGAATGCTACACTCAAGTCACACTAAAGAGAAATAAAAATGAAGTTGTGTAAGCCCTGAAAAGATAACTTGCTTGTGTAGAAAATGTACTAATAATTAGGTGAAGGCTTCTGATGCCAGAGTGGAGAAGTTCTGAAAATTGATGTTGCGTTTCAGTTAAAGAGGACAATGCAAATATAAGACATATAGTAGGTGGCAGATGAAGATGAGGTTTCGACAGATAAAGTGCTCAATTATACGCTGGGGCAAAGGTGTCCATCACATTCAGCAGCTGGAAGGAGTTTGCACTCGTTTTGCATCAGAATGCAGCCAGTCTAAATCTAACCCAGTCACACTCTAAATCTGACTGTCATAAAAACATCTGGCACAAAAGTGACAGAAAGAAAAAGAAAATGTTTTCTCTGAGAAAGTTTGTGTTTTAACAAATGAAGTGCAAAGCAACTCCTTACAACTACCTGGAAAATCATTTCACTGTGTCAGGGAGAAAATCGCAGATAGAATGGCATTTCTAAAATAATGAGTAACATTTTGGGCTTCACTATTCATCACTGCTTTTTTTTTTACTTGATACATTTTAAAAAGGAGGCACATTGGTCTTTTAGGACATTTTCTTCTAAATTGATGAATCCTAACTTTAAATTTTTTGCAGAAGAAAAACAAATGTCAGGTTTAGAAATGAAAATGTAATGGTAGAACTGGTAAAAGAATCTGGTTGTGACAATTAATTATATTCTTATATAGTATATAGTTTCTGGAAAGACCTTAAAATCTACAGCCTTAAAGTGAAGCAAACAAGGAGAGAATGGGTCTTGGGAGGGTTTTTTTTATTTTATTGCTGAGACGACAAAGATAAGACTTTTTTTATGTAACAACTCTTTAAATTTTGGGAGAACATGTTACCATTTAATAAAGGTTAAATTTGTAATGCATGAAGACAGTTTCAAATCTTGTACCTTTTGACGTAATGTAAACTGCTAACATCAGCCCTCAAAAAAACTGGCAGTCCCCTCCTCTCCTCAGTCTCTCCCAGGGCTCATTTACCATCATGTGTTATTCTTCTGAGCCTCGTGCAGTTTTGCAGACACTGTTACACAAACATACACATGCTCAACGCTGACTATCACACTCTTCTGTGTTCAGTCCTCCTGGTCAGACTGTATCAGATCTCATGCTGCAGGGCTTTAGGTGTTGCAGTAGTGTACAAAATCTGGGCCAAGGCTCCAGAGAACAGTAATCTATATGGTAGGTATCAAATCCATCATTGAATTTGTAGACTATTGATCCAGAAAAATGCACTGAACCACAGTCACAGAGAGGAAGGATAAAAGTCTAAATGAGTGCTGTGAGGGAACGAGTGTAGGGATATAAGTTGTGGTTTGCTGTGTAAATACCTTTTGCCTGTGTTAACAGCTTGACCGTGTATGCGTCTTCACAACTTAACTTTGTATCTAGTAAAGCAAAGAAATCTGATACCAGGTCCTGCAGCAGCAGCCCAGTTTTCTTTGTTAAAACAGATGACTGGAAATTGATGAGGTCCAATAAAACACTTCTGTGCGTGACTGGAGGAATAATAATCAGTCAGTCATTAGAGATGCTGATTAGTCAAAAAAATAATGTCCTGTGGTCTTTGTAGTTGGGCTCCCCGTGAATATTTGTGCATAATTGGTTTGCAAAGACAAATGTGCTTACTTTAAAACTATATGGATACAAGAAACAAGAGGATATTCAAAGTATGTGTAGAATCTCTGATAAATATACATTCTATTCTATTCTTCTGTTTTTATTCCTTTAGTACTAACTTCTGATCTCACTCTTCTGTCTCTGATCAGCCTGTTGTGTGCAAGCCACACTTCCTGCAGCTCTGAGATCAGTCAGCCTGTTAACCCTAGTCAAACTCCTCTTGTGACTACCCTGGCACTGCTCGAGAAGAAAAGACCCTTCGTGAGCCATCCAACAGTGCCTCAGTTCTGAAAAGGGCTTGCATAGGTCAGGCACGCTAGGTGATTAATTTTACATTAGTTTTTTTCTTGCATTATCTGAGCGTAACCCGTGGAACCAACATAATCAGGATAATGAGAGAAGTTTTACCATAAAGCTGTCTGGTTACAATGGTAATTCCATATAAATTAAAATCGCCCAGCACAATTTAAAGTGAATAAGTCTGAATGAGAAAAATGCCTGCACTGTTAACTCAGAGATATTTATCATAAAATACATTAAGAACAAGCCTGTAGACATTACGATAAATAGTGTCAAACTTTAAAGTGGAGTTGAAGCATTGCTGATAGGAAGTTTTCAGAAGTTTTTTGACCTTCATACACACTAGCATGACTCAGGACTCACATTGTGCATCCATACATTAAAGAAATTGTGTTTGCCTTAAGTCCACTCTTGTCCCTTGCTCATTCATTCAGTTAAAATTTAATGTGAAACAACAACAACAGCAGATGCACCAAACCAAGATCCTAATATCTCATGCTGACACTTTGGATCCTCACTCAGAAAAAGGAGCGGTGAAGTAAAGCGTATCAATGTTCAGCCAAACAAAACACACAGTAAAGCTGTTTAATTTTACATAAGACACCACAGTCCATCCGTATCCTTGACACACACATCTCCACATTCACTTTATGGTGCACAGTCTGCTGCAGCAGTGCAGCGCGATTGTACAAGCAGGGTTGAGAAAGTTTAGAAAAACTGAATTTGGGAAGCAACAAAGTTATTTCATGAGCACATATAAAAGATCATTTGTTTCCTGGATGTAATACTTACTTTTTTAGGAGTGCAGGGCTTTTCTCATTTTCACACACATTGAATACTTAGTGTAGGTCTGATGGGTAAACAGAGCATATATCTTTTCCTTCACAAGTTTTTTTATTTCCTTCAAACCAAGCAAAAGCATTTTGCTTGTGGAAACTTAAAAGAGTTGAATACTCCATGGAACTTGTATTTTGATTGTGTTGTGCCTTTGTAGTTGCCAAATGTGTCTGCAGTTTATTGTGAAAATTTCCCAAGCGTGCATGAACATTGAATACACTAAAAACATGAAACAGTCAGATAACTGAACCAACACACATAGGTTTAAAAAAACTGTTCTATTGTAAGCAGTTTTGCTTTGATACTTGACGGATGAGCAGCTTCTTGTTTGGTGTAATACATTGGTTCTTTGTACAGTTTGCTTTGATGTGTTGCTTCTGCTCTATTTATTGACGATAATTCAAAGTTTTAAAAACTCTGGGTCCAGTTCTTGCTTTCTTTTTGTTTTTGTCTTTGTATGCTTGATGATTGTGAGCGTTTCTATGATGTGAGCTGGTGGCTGCCATCCGTCTTTTGGAGGTTTCTAGAAAGGACAGAAAGATGAGCTGCTCTTTATGATTGACCTCAGTGAATCATACTCCCTCATGGGCTTCTAACATTGCAGTAAACAGCCTTCCATCACAAATTTGTTCTCCCTTCATAGTCTGTCTGTAGTGGACGGAGGACCTGGCTCTGTGTAGTCAGTCACTGAGGGTCTTGCTTACTGCACAGCTCCGCACTGCTCTGATTAGGCTGCATGCTCCCCATGGTGCCTGTGATCAGAGGCCATATCCGTCTCTCTCCATCCAACCCTCTTTTTCCATACCCTCAAAGCTCCACCGCTCTCCCTTTGCCACTCTTTTACTCTCTCTGCCTCTCCTCTCTCATTCAATCCTTCTATCCATCTGTCCTGATCTCTCGGGAGGCCAGCCCAATTAACCTGTTTAAACAGCCATCTGAGCATCCCCTCCATTCCAATGTGAATGTATGAGAGAGAGCCAGTTAACTGAGCCAGGAACTCGGTGCCAGGCCTCCATCCGCTGCCTTCCCCAGTCTCCACCTCCACCTCACCTCCCAGCCCCCACTTCTCGCCACCATCAGCTTCCTCCTCTTCTTCCTACATCATCCTCTCCTGTTCACAATGAGCCTGATTGTAACAGATATCAGCCTGATCCAGTGCCCATAAAAAGGGTTTTCTTTGTTTTGTAGGGCAGGATGACATCTGATGCATTCAGTGCATCACACTTTGAACATTTCAAACGACTGCAAGCTATAAACAGTGCTGCCTCGAGAAAAAATTCTTGAGCAACAACAATCTGACCACAAGATTTTTTTTTCAGTTTCTTTTTTTCTTCTTTAATGTTCTTTCATTCATTTTACTTTTTCTGATTTCAACCTCTGCACACATTCCATGGTCTCATTTACCATTCCCTTCTCTCACCTTCTCTTTGTCACTCCTTAACTTTCCCTCCCTCCTCCCACCAACTCTTTTCCTTTCTCACATCCCTTTAACACTTGTCAGCTACTTCCTGTCAGGCTGTCCAAAGAACAGCGCAAGAAGGTCACATGTCCTCTCAGCATACCTCTCCTTCTTGTCCTTGCCTTGTTGGAGGAGAATGGGATCTTTAATTAGATAGGTGTGAAAAAAAGGTGAAAATGAGGTTTGGTTTGTAATATCATCCTGGCAATAAAAGAGGGTGATTTCCATACAATCACGATGAAGAAATGATTGACTATATTCATTTACTGTGAGTCGCTTCTCTGGTCGAATTTTCCACATGTCAGTGGGCGATTGTTCTCATCGACTAGACAGTGGAGAAGTGCTTGGCTGGCTGTTTGGCACACATGGGTGTCTGTCTTATTTGCCAGATCAATGCACACCCTGGGCCCGCTGCTTTAGACAACTTGTTAATGTGCAGCACTGTGCCGTTGGGCTTCATTGCTTTGTTGTTGGCCGATTTTTATAATCTCTCTTATAGCAGTATTGACCCAACTGAGTGAAAGAAGATCTATTGGAGGTTTGTGTGTTTGCGTGTTTGTGTGTGTGTGTGTGTTGTTGGTCGAGCAAAGTTGGCACTGTCTTTTTCTTTAATTGGTGCAAGAACAAGACCCTTTGGGTACTCCATGCACAGCCTGTCACTCCATTTGTGTGTGGGTATTGGTGTAGTTAGTTCAGCTTGTCACAGTTAAGACATGCAGGCAATCGTTGAAAATAAATGCCTACGCACATACACACAGGGAGTGATTACACTTTACACCTACAGTTACCTCTTGCTTCGGTATTTATTGCCTTATGGAATTTGGCTTTTACCAATTTTCATTAAAAAAATGTTTTATTCGAATGTGTTGCTCAGATACTAGGTATTAAGTTATTAAGCAACACAACTGGACTAAATCCTGGACTTTATTGGCTTTCAGTGAGATTATATTTTTTTCTAACCAGTAAACTAATAGAGGTAAACATATAAAATCACAACAAGAGAGGCCACAGCTACATTATCTTTTGGCTTCAGCACAGCTTTAAAGATGCAGTTTGTGAAGAGTTTTTCAAGTAAATGGTATATAATATTGCTACAGTACATCAATCTGTGTAGAAGACCCTGCAAGCCACTGATCTGGTATAGAGATAACCAACCTGCTTGTCAAACTGTGTCATCTCTTTACTGCAGTGGAGGATCTCTCAGTAACCATGACAGCCTGATGCTGGCAGCTGGGGGAGGGGATGTCATAAATGATGAGCAAGGAAGTTAAGCGTGGCAACCGATAGTTGGTCCATGACATGACTCAACACAAACTGTAGCTAAGGGATTCATCTGCTTACCATCCTTTTCTCTAATGCTAGCATATATTTATGATTTCATTCACTATTTAATTATCTTTAGGGCACACAAGATGGTGCATTGAGGTAGAAAAATACTGTTTGTAGTAGTGTTCAAGTTTTTAACTAATTTTCTTCCACTATTTAGTGCGCTACAAACTTGTGATGCAGTTCAATAAAAGTAGTGTACAGAAGTTAAACACTACATTGATGGAAATAGACCATAAAGTACTGTGGCCTGAGTTAAAACAGCAGGCTAATCAAAGCTAATGCTAAAATCCACAGCTCATTACTGTGGTTTTCAGACTTGTTCAAAATGCCTATAATTATCTAGCCATCTTTAATATAAAGTGTCTCATCTCATCTTCTGTCTGAGTTGTGGGGCTTGAGAAGTTACTATAAAAATGTGGTCTGATGCTATTTTTGAAATGTTTAGGTCTAAATATAAAACATGTTAAAGATATGTTTTAAATCACAAAGTAATTCCAGCTGAATTTTTACTGTTACACTGTGCAGCTTGATTTTTTTATTTTTTTATTTTTTGGACATGAACCACAAAACAGTTGTTCTGAACAGACATGTTTTGTAAGTGATAATTCGTGTTTCAAGTGTATTCAAGATTGTGATATAGTAACAGCTGCAGTCCATGCTTGTGTAAACAGATAGAACAAGAAAGTGTAACAGATACATTATGTGTAAATAAATGTTATGCCACTGTTATGGAGACAAATGATGGTAATTACATTTTCTCAGCCATAACGAGTAGAATTATGCTGTCCATCATTCAGGTGTGTATTACATTGTATCTTTTATTTATGCAACAATTGAGTCTGAGTACTTGGTGTATAATTATGAAATACCACTGCATGAATGTACTTTTCAAAATTCAAAACCACCAGGCTATCTCCCTCCCCTCTATATAGTCTACTATATGTGACCATGATGTAGTGAGAGAGTGTCCATGTCAAAAACAGCTATATAGTTTAATTCCCATTGAATTTCCAGCTAACAGCTAGCCTGAGCAACCGTAGAACAAAAGGAATTGCTTCTGTCCTAAAAGAACTCCTGTCTAAAAAATGTAATTGTGATTCGGCATTTCCTGTACTTTACAAGTGACATATTTACACATACTTTTGTGATTTTGAGCATTTTTTGGGATGATTTTATGTAAAATGAAAACTGACAAATTCACATGTTAGTTTTGACCATGACCTCTAAATTACCTCTTCTCTCTGTTTTGACATTCAGCCTACAGGCCTCT
Organism: Kryptolebias brasiliensis; assembly: GCA_028566095.1. NCBI lineage: Eukaryota > Metazoa > Chordata > Actinopteri > Cyprinodontiformes > Rivulidae > Kryptolebias > Kryptolebias brasiliensis. The sequence goes on from JAOXNZ010000210.1 coordinate 11,337,326, forward strand.
TCCAGTAATAACTGCAGTACTACTGCTCTGCTGGTTGTATGCCTAGCTTACAGAGAGAAGAAACAATAATTGGCAGACAGTGAGAAAAGGAGCACCGGACCAAAAACTGCCTATTTGTTTGTTTGTTTTTTTGGCCTCCCTTCGGCATTTGAATGTCTCACATACACCAGAAACTCATATAGTACAGTAAAGTATAATTTGATTTTTTTTTATTATTTTACTTTATCTATTTTAAAATATTTAGGCAACTTTCCACAATTCTATTTGTGTATGTCACTATTTACCAAATGGCGTGCTTGTTATTGTTGCCTCCACCTTCCAATTTTAATCTTTGAAAATCTTCAAAAATACCAGAAGAAATGCAATAAAATTGGATCAGGTGAACAGGAATGCAAATGAAACAAACAAAAACAGACAAGTTAAGGTTTTTTAGGGTGAACCTGCTCAGCAGTGATGGAAAACAGAAGCTGTTCTGCCTCTTTTGTTAATGTAATCCATCTCTTATCCCATCTGTACCTGTCTAAAAGAGGATATTTGTGCAGCACCCGCCAGACTTGATGGACAGTGTCAGTGAATAGATGTCCTTTTCGACTGAGCTCTGAGTGGCCGACTGGACATCTGGCCTTAGATGGAGGGTTCTGGCATGATCACTGGCTTATTTAAGTCCAGGCAGAACAAAAAGACGGATTTACTTTCAGTCACTTTCTGTAATGGGAACCTTGTTTCAGCTGTTGTTGAAGCGTGGGAAGGGGGAAAGAGAAGATACAGAAGTGAATTACAGCTTTCAGCCCAGGGTTTCCTACAACATGTTGTCTAGACATTGTAATCCCCAAGAGAGAGGGCTAGAAGGCTGCAGGTGCCACGAGAGATGAAGTAGAGGCCAGTATGGGCTATACTCATCTCTGATTCATCCTCTCTTGAGCTTCTTGTAGCTTTTCAAAAATTAAAATTACAAGTAAGCCTTGATCATTCTGATTGCAACTTGAGGAGATGATTTGTTGTGCAAACATAATTTTCCATCCTAATGGATTAATGTCCCTCTTATGTCCCTTTTGCTTGTGCATATTGTAAATGTTTTGCTTCATTTGTAACAATGGATCAAAAGTTTAATGTTCCCACTTCATCAAATACATGAAACAATTTCTCTAATTTCGAAATAAGTTGTGCATAACTTTCCTTGGTCTTGTAGTAAGAGTTGTGCAAAACTGGTTTTCATTTATTTATTTTTTCATCTTTACATTTAATTACATTTTTTTTTAATGGTAATTCTGCAATATACAGTGATCTTAATGTGGATCATGTTTGTGTCACGAAACTGCTTTAATGGGTTTACTCATGCATATTTTTGTGAAATAAGCTATTAGACAGTGTTTAGTGAAAACAAAACTCCCTCAAGAGGACAATTAGTATATTGTATTGTATCATATTGCATCATACTGTACCATATTGTACGTATCATATGCAGAGATCAATTCATGTGGAGATTTTTTGAATTATTATTATCCATCCATCCATTTTCTTTATCCGCTTTTTCCATTCCGGGTTGCGGGGAGCCAGTGCCTATCTCCAGCAGTCACTGTGTGACTGGGGGACACCCTGGACAGTTCACAACTCCATCGCAGGGCCACATAGAGACAAACGAGACAAACACTCACTCACACCTAGGGACAATTTTAAGAGTTACC
>JAOXNZ010000210.1:11345559-11355859 GCA_028566095.1 Kryptolebias brasiliensis
TCTCTCTCATTATTCTGGCATTTAGCAAATAGAAATAATTTTGAAAATCCTAATTGACCTAAAACGGGAAAAGTTTAGTCTGATTTCACATCAGACAGTGTGAAGAAAATACATCTGTATCTTTTTATTTGGTGTATGTAAACTTCTGGTTTCAACTGTAGCTCAGTAGGCTTTTTCTCCTAAGCTACAGTGTTCTCATTAACCTCCATTGAAATTACACACTACATAGATGTACCAAGTGAAATTATTGCTAACTTCCTATTTTCTATAGCATATACCTTTGCTTATGAACTTAAATACATGTTCAATATTCCTGTAGTAGGCTGGGTTTGAAGATGAAAACTGATACGTCTACATTTAAGAGACAAGGGTAACCCCACATCCCCCTGAAGAAAAAAAATTCTTAATGAAACTTGCTGTAAGATCACTAAGTATCCCACAACATTCTGAAACATTTTGCAACCAATAAGTGAAATTTAAGACTTACCACACCAAATTTTACCTCAGTATCTGTAAGATTACTTGAGTTATACCCATTTTTTGTATTGGCTAAGGTCAATTACCTGTGGCAGCCATGTTGAACGAGATTGACTTCAAAAGTTACTCAGTTGTAAATGTACATCAAATGACTTTCTGAAAGTTTCATTAAAATCCTGCCAGTGCTTCATGAGATACTTTGCTAACACAGCAGACAATTGAACAGACACACAGACATCTGCAAAAAATATTATTGCCCTTTTACCTTCAGTTCTGGGCAATGAAAACCCTGCCATGTGACTGAAGAAAAACAAATTTGGACTGTCTTTAGTAGTTAATGACTGAAATGTTAGCTAAGTGAAGGTGGCGGTCTTAGCATCATCATGTGGACAAAAAAATACAAATTTATAAAGATATAAACAATGCTAAATGTACAGCAGGTGTACTCAATGACACAAATGACAGAGTTACTAATTGGTCCATGTTTTTACTGCTATGGTATGTTCATCACATGATCATGTTATGATTATGAGATAGCATATTAGCCTCATCAATTCAAAAGATGGTTGAAGGTCAGTGTTGTTTAAAGGAGGCATCTGCTGCTCATAAGTGACAAAAACAATCTGGTTAACTCAAAGCACGACATTTAACATGATTCCTGGGAGCCCAAAACTGTGGAGTTTAAGGATTTGTTGATTATGTAGAGTACTTTACTGAAGTACCATTATAATTTTTCATCTTATAGCATATTTTTTTATCAGTGTAACAACCTCCCCTTTTGTTTTGTTGCTTATGGTGTCCTGGATAGCACAATACAAGATATCTGAAAGACAGCATTTGGATGATGAAAGTGAGCCTGACACTTTAGCCCATGCCCCTCTACATCCTACACCTTTATCCACCCACACATACCCATACACGTATACACCATGAGCCAGGTTTCATCAAGCATTTTCTTCAAAACAGCCTTAAAAGCTTTTTTCCTGGGCGTCTATCTAATGAAGGCAACCTTGAAAGCATTGTTTCCACTCGGAGATACAAGCCAAACCTCTGAGGGGCTTTGACCAGGCAAGAACAAACAGAAAGAGACAAAGAAAAACACTTTTTATAGACTGCATGGTACAGGACCTTCAACTTTCAATGTGTGCCAGAAGCCATTGCCATCTTGCATTGCTGTTAGTCTGTTCCTGAGCTGGAGTTTTTTCTTTTCCTCAAATGCCAATTGTTCAGGTGAAACTGCAAGGCTATGGGTTTCACATAGGCAGTATTAAAAGAAAGCTGGGAGATGAAATAACAACACCACCCTCTTTGTATCTAAATGTATAGTGAATTGAATCTTTTTCCTTTACACCCAGATTCACAAACCCTTATTTATTCTTGTACTTTGACATGAACACCTTCCTATCCACAAATGTGTTCATATACGCATACAGATATTCCTCGTTTTGCTAGCACAGGTCCCCATGCTTTAATGAAAATGTTTTCACTGTCATCTCTAGTGAGTGGTTTCCAATTACTTTGTTTTCTCACCAAACCCTCTCTTTCATTGTTATTATATTATTATAAGTAGCATTCAGTTATTTTATATACCTTTTATTTATGCACTGGATCATTGGCTGAAACACTTACATTATGCTTTTCCTAAGTCAACAAGCAGAGAAGTGCTTCTTTGTAATGAAACAACCACTAGATGTTAAAGAAGGTATAGGAAGTGTATAACTTGCAGTCAAAAGGCTTAACTTTCAAAACATTTTGTTATGGCAAAATAATCTGTTTTGCTCATGAAATACTAAGCCAATAATATTTACAGTAATTTTGATTTAGTCCTTCCCATTCAATATGTTGGTAGCCTTCTAAAATCAGCTATATAAGTAGTCGTTACCTCAATAAGATACATATTTTTTTATTTTATTAGATTTTAAGGAGCATTCCCACTTCTCTTTTTGCTCCAATAGAGGTTACTTCTAGCTCTGAAAAAGACCAAAAACATTTTCACAAACACCAAAGATTTCCTGGAAAATGTAGAGACAATTCAGTCTGGGCATTTCCTCTGCTCACAGAAACATCTTCCATCAGAAAATTCTGAAGATGTTTTTCTTACTGCTAGAAAAATAGGAGACAGGACAATTAAAAAGCACAGTAAAAATGTGTGCATAGTTTTCAACATGTCAAGAATAAAAGATAAAAGATTCTTGAGGATTTGATGTCTTTTTTATCAGTACCACATGTATTTTTGTGGCTCAGCATATCTTAGCAGCAGGCACACTTACAATAAAAGCTGTTTGATGTTCATACATTGTGTTTCTCTGACATCTTTCAGAGAGTTTCAGGGAACTAACTAAAAATCTCTAAGAAATCCAGGATGAATATTCTCATGTTTGTTCTGATGTGCCATTAGGAACATTTTTGGGAGAATTTCTGCGTTGTAGTTCATGTGAAATAATATGACCACAACGATAAACCCTTTTTTCACTTGCCGTTCACAATTCACCAGTCAAGCCGGTTATGTCTTACAAAGGTGTGTGCTCACACAAATAAAGCCAGCATTGTGGAACCAGTGAGTGACAACAGTACTTGTAGTTAGAACAGAAAGCTACTTACGTCTCTGCCACTTCCCACCTTCTCACCAATTCAGCTCTGTGACTACTATCTTTGCCAGCTCAGGAGCATTACAGCCATGAGTCAACTTCAACTTTTCATGCCATTTTGGTCAATACAAAATTCACACTTTATATTTTTATTTTCCTTGCTCTCAAGGGTTAGATTTAGAATAAAAAACTGGTAATATTTTCCTGCTAGGCTTTTCTCCCAACTCCCAGTGGTCATCATGCAGCAGAGATGACAAAGACAAGAACTTTTGGAGTCCTGCTGATAGGAGTGTTCGTGTGGTTGTTTTACCTGTTGGCACACTGACCAATGCTTTAGGAATCACTGATGCTGAGACAAGCTGTCGTGACCTACTGACTCGAAGAAGAGACAGAGAAAAAACAATAACACTGCAGAAAGAGGGCAGGGGGGAGCATGAGAGCAAGGGTTAGCTCAGCGTGACTGGGATGAGCAAACCTTTGGCAATGATGTTTATGACTAAATTTTGTGAAATTTTAACTGTTGTAGTTTGACATATTTTACCAGTCTTGAGTGTATGAAGCAAATTTACCAGACCAACCTACATGCGGTGAAACAAAGCAGCTTCTTGAAGTTTTGCAGTCTTGAAACCTAGCTATGTGTGGAACACTTGAACATTAAAAAAAAAAAAACTTGCTTCTTTAGATTTTGTGCCATAACTAGTACTGATAAGGCTTAAAGCATATTTTTTCACTCGGGTTTTTGCAGTCTTTTTACATCAGGGCATTCAATTTCTTTAAGCTGTAGTCTTTATTGTTTCACATTTGATGAAGCTGTTCTGACTCATGGATGAGTTAATGTTCACAAAAAACATGAGTTTTCTTGTTCCTCATTTGAGCATCTTTCAAACAGACAGGTGTGTGGTGGACCTTCCTGTGTGACCAAAGGGAGTGTGTGAGAGAAGTGTATGATGGGAGCACACTGTATGATTGAAGTGTGTTTCTGTGATTCAACTGACACTGTCTGCTAAAAGAGGCATTAAATCCAACATCAGACATGCTCTCTGTTAATAGGCTTTTTATATCCGCCGTAAATGACAAAATGGAAAGTTTATGGTCTTTTTCACAGCCATATACAGGCACTTAACACATAAAACCAGCTTTGTTTTTTCTTGTCTCTGATGTTGAATGGTACAAAAGGCACTCATGACATACTCCAGGCAGTAAATTTAACTCTTTCAAATGTTCAGATAATGTTTCATTGATTCTGTTAAGCATTCTTGGGTGTAAAACTGAGAGTCCTGTCACATCTATTTTAAGTTTTTGACACCATCATGGGATTTTAAAGTATTTGCTGTGCAAAAGATGTTGATTGTGCTATATAGTTTTTTATTTTTATTTTTGTGCATAAATCCTAACTTTAAATTGAAAAGCGGGTCTTTCATTTACTTGTTGAATGAATGAATGCCTAAATAAAAAACAATATTTTTTTATGTGAGTGGGTCTATTGAACATTTAAAATCTAAACTGCTGTATCTACATTGTGATTTTGCTTGAAAAGAATCAGCATGTATTGTCAGTTTTACTGCAGGTTATTTTATCAATATCAAACAAAATTATTCCAAAGTTCTGACTCAGCCAAGGGACCTAAAAACTAATGAATACACAATTACATCAAATTAGTTTGGTTTTCTTTGTCATTATTAAACCTTCTTCCATCTATTTTTTTTACCCATTTTTCCCATTTACAGAGTCAAGGGGAGCTGGTGCCTATCTCTAGCTGTCATTGGGTACACCCTGGACAGGCCACCTGTCCATCACAGATTTTATTAAACATTAAGTAAACATACTTTTCATCTAGTCTCATTGAACTCACTCCTTACAGGTGTTGTTATGACATGTTCTGTTGAGGTGATTGTTCTGAATATGCCAGTATTGTCAAAATTTTAATTGTATCATGCATGTTCATTGGGGTCCAAGTCAATGTAGTAAGACTTATGTAGTAAAGGACATTTTTTTACTGCATGAGTTTTTACACAGTATTTTATTTGATTGCTGAAAGAACTCTCCTCTCAATATGGGGCCAGTAAAGGGAAGTTGAAGCTGAAAAGAGGAGGCAATCGTGTATTTATTTTGAGAGCTTGATGTCAAGATTAGTTTTTCAGGAAATTCCACAGTAATACTAAATAAGATGGAGCTACATTGCAATTTTAAGACAATGTGGAGCTCCACTCTGGTGGCCCATTTTAATCTTTCAACCACACATCCCACAAACAACCCTCAGCTGATTATGGCTCAGACCTGTATATGCATTGCTACAATGACAAAGAGAGCCTCTTGCAAGTTTAAGCAGCAAAGCTCAATAAAAGTGTTATATCTGTCATCTGATTTTCTGCCTTAAGACAGGAAAGCTATTGATTTCATATTAGATATTGTCAAAATTGTCAGCACATCCAGGCTCATAAACAATGTCTTGTCTTTAAGGTCACAGAGGAAGAGAAGAAGCAAAAGGAGAAGAAGGAGGCGTTCCAAACACCACCTCCTGTCATCATGTTCTCAGGATCCCGCTTCAACAGCACCAAGGGTCATCGGAGGCAGAAGAGGGACTGGGTGATCCCACCGATCAATGTGGCGGAAAATTCCCGAGGCCCGTTCCCTCAGATGCTCGTCAGTGTAAGTGTCAGAGTTGATTGGCTGCTTTGCTGATTTGCTCAGAATTTACAGCTGGGATTTCTTGAAGGCTCTTCACAGCTAACGCTGATTGGGGACGTGTGTGTAATGAAGGATGATAAAGGACAGAAATGCATTAACATAACTGGTTTGTTCTTGAAGTTGATTCTGTTTTGTTCCCCTGATGTAATTACCACCACAGTGTCTTAAGACATTTAAACAGGTCTGACGAACCTGGAGAAGTTTCCCGTTCGAACACACAGCAGCTAAAATCTCACACTTAGAGACATCCACTGGGTTCATAGTTAAACATACCATTTTTCATTCCCGTTTTGAGTCATTTTTTCCTTTATTTGGCTATTTATAAAAAAGGTTATCAGAGGTTCAGTGCATTTTTATAGAGGCTTCATAAGAGCTCAATCTGTCATAGAATCTTAAGTAAAGGAAAAGAAAGAAGAAAACACTGCTTCTCTTGAGTTCTTCATTCCCTTTGCTCTGTGACACGTGAGTTTAAATATGAGGTAACAACATGAAAAGCAATGTGAAGAAAACCACATTTACACAAAAACAGCTGACAGCTTTATTTCTGAGAAATAGAGTTTTGATAAAGCTACAATATAACCAAAGCATGTGGAATGTTTGAGGTCTAGTGTGTACACTTACTGAAGGACAGAAATCATGAATAAATGCATGTTTGTGCAAATGATTTGTTGTGCAAAAATAGTTAAATTGCAGTAGGTTTAAAAGTCAGAGATATTCTGTAGAATATCAGCAGAATGAGTGGTTTGTCTCTCATAGTAAAGCCTTAGACATAAAGCTTGTGGTGTAAAATATCTAAAACCCCTTCCAAGAGACTGTTGCCTCATTCCCTGCTCTGTCTTTCTATATTTCTTTATCTGGAACATCTAGCTATCAGCTTTTCCTTGCTGTTTACAAAACTCCCACAGTTTATCTCTTCTGGGTTTTAAATTGTGCAAAAGAAGCTTTTTTTAGCTTTGTTTTTCATCCAGGTTTTATCCTGTCCCCAGAGAAAAGCCTGGGGAGCTGCTTAAAGAAAACTTTTTTTTTTCCTTCTTCTTCTTTACTTTTTTCACATTGTGGTACAAAAACATCAAGTCAAAGAGAAGAGAGTTTGTAAGTCTTAGTTTTTGAATCGGAGTGCTTCTACAGCTGAAGCGTGTCCTATCACCCTGGAACTGTACGGCATCCTCATCTGAGCTATCTGAGCTCTTCGGTTCTGCTATACCAGCAAAAAAAAAAAATTAAAAAAATCAAAGGAGCAGGATAGTTCTGCTGCTTCCTTGAAGTGGTCAGAAGCAGAGATAGACAGAGCTGATAGTGCAGAAAGAAAGACAGAGGGTGTCAAAGGAACATTTGGAAGTATGGTGCACAGCCAAACACAACCCATTTTGTGCAGTAAATAGGTCCATCAGGGGCTGGTGGATTGCTGAGAGTTGAGCAGGAGAGAAGTGATGCGTGCTGATGCCTTTGTTCGGCTCCGGGGCTCTCGTCTTTCCCTTTAATGATGACTGGAGGGCAGGCGTGGGGATACTGAGAGCTAGAGATTTCAACAAATAGACAGGGGTTTATGGCATGGGGAGGGTTTTGCCAAACTTTTTTGTTTATTCCTTTAGTCAGTTTTAATAACTTCTATTGTCCTCTTAGGCCTATTCGCATGTTTTCCCTCTCTCTCAGTCAGAACTAATTCCAAACCCTAGCTGCCAGCAGCAATAATCAGGGTTCAAGCAGGTTGTGAGCATTTAAAATATTACCATTTGTTGGCATTAATAAACAGTTGAAAACAAAACACACAGTTTCAGAAATCTACTATTTGAGATAATAAAAAAAAAATGTAAACGTGTAAGTAGTAACCAAAAAAAATGTATCCAGCTTGTGGACAGTAGATGGTAACAAAATTAAAGCATATTAAAAGCTAAAATGTGTGATGAACAATTATGACCCGAGACTGTGTCAGCCTGATCTTAGAAGAACCCATCAAGGTCTCCAGAGCATGTTAGTATGGACAGTAAACAACATAAGAGAGTAAATACACAGATTAAAAGAAAAGAAAAAAGAAAGAAAAAATTTTTTGATTAATTTAATAAAACTGCTGTATCTCAGTATTTTTTGTTTGTTTGTTTTGGGTTTTTTTGCTTGTTTATTTTTTCTTTGGGGGGGCGGAGTGACTGATTAATAATGGGTATGAGGAAGTATGTAGTATTTCCTGCACAAACACCAAAGCAAGTTAGAGCAGATTGTAGCTGTAGCTGTTTTGTTCAAACCTTAAAAATAACTATGTATGATCCCATGCAACATTCTGAGATTTCATGCTCAGAGTATGTGCTGTGAATGTCTCTCAGCTATTACTACATCACATTTTAGCTCAATATATGTAAAATTGAGTTATATCCATTTTGCATTGGCTAATGTTGATAATAATGTTGATAATAATCTGTGTGCTATCTTGAATTTATTGTTTTCAAAACATAATTAACAAATGATTATTTTCTAAAAGTTTCATTAACATCTATGCACTGGTTCATGAAATAATTTGCTGACAGACAAACGAGGTTGACTCCAACAGTTAATGCTAAAGTTTTAAGCAAAGGTCTTGCACAATGAATAGTACTTGGAGTATGTGTTGTGAATGACTCTTAGCTACAACCACACCTGGTTTTAGCAAAATATCTGTACACCTGACTGAATTATAGCTAATTTTGAGTTTTCTAAGCTCAGTTGGCTGTGGCAACCATTTTGACTCCAGTTAACTCCCAAATTATTCAGTAGCAGGTGTACAATGCTTACTTTCTGCAAGTTTCAATAAAATTCATCCAGTGGATCAAGAAATAGTTTGGTAACAGACAGATACATGGACACACACACACAGACATGAGCAAAAACATTATTGCCTGCTGCCAAAAAGCAAAGACAGTTGATAAATAAGTTAACCTTACTGAATAATTTTAAAGGAATCACATTGCAAAGCAGAGCTTACAGTCTGCCTCCGTCTGATTGTGCCATCACTCACTGCTCTGTGTGCTGCCTCTCCTAATGGCCTGTGAAGTCGCTCCCTTTCCTAATGGGCTGTTCTGTCATCCACCACAGAACTGACAGACACACAGACAGGGACTTTTACTGGCATCCAGGCGCTTTTCTCCCTACCCTGACCAAGTTGCCATCAGTTGGACAGGTGGGGTGACAGCAGCCCTCGCCTGCTTCTCTGTGAGTCTGCGGCGCTGTCACTTTGATCAGAGCGGCAGTATCGGGCAGGTGTCAGGACACAGGTCCTGCTGGCTGGCCTCTGAGCTCTCAACCTGACATAGCTCAAGGGAAATGGTAAAAAACTGTGCTCTCATTGGCCTCTAAAGCCAAGATTATGTCAGAGCTCAGAGGGATATAGAACTGAATTATTTGGCCCAGGTTTTCCTGTACACAAAGATGTTGTGTGCATGTTGTAACCTAGTAGCTTTATATTGGTCTTAATACACCTCTATTGTAAGGGTCCCCAGATAGCAGACCAAGGTTTGGATCTTGGCCCAAACAAAGTCTTATATGAAACCTAGACTGGTTGTTAAATTCACAAAAATGAATGTTTTGTTTTTTGTTAAATATACTGAATATACCATATGTGTGTGTGTGTGTGTGTCTGTGAGTGTGTGTATATATATAAACAAAAAAAACTTCCATCTCACCCTATTTGTTTCACATGGGCAGTTCCACTTTCCCTTCAAGCTCGGGTCCTCTACCAAAGGCCTGGGAGCTTGAGGGTTCTCCGCAGTATCTTAGCTGTTCTTAGGACTGCGCTCTTCTGGACAGAGATCTCTGAGGTTGTTCCTGGGTTCTGTTGGACCCACTCTTCAAGTTTGGGGGTCACAGCACCAAGTCCTCTGATGACCACTGGTACCACTGAGGCCTTGACTTTCCACAGCTTCTCTATTTCCTTTTTCAGCCCTTGGTATTTCTCCAGCTTTTCATGCTCCTTCTTCCTGATGTTACAGTCACTTGGGACTGCTACATCTATCACCACTGCTTTCTTCTGTATCTTATTTATCACCACAATGTTCTGTTGGTTAGCCATCACCTATTTATCAGTCTGTATCTGGAAGTCCCACAGTATCTTAGCCCCGCCATTCTCCACCACCTTAGGTGGAGTCTCCCAAGAGACTGTGGGACTTCCAGTCCATACAGATGCTTCTGTACACTATTCCAGCCACTTGGTTATGGCATTTCATGTATGCTTTGCCTGCCTGCATCCTGCTATTATGTGCTGAACTGTCTCAGGGGCATCTTTACACATCCTGCATCGTGGGTCCTGCCTGGTATGATAGACCCCGGCCTCTATTGCTCTTGTGCTAATGGCCTACTCTTGTGCTGCCATGATTAATGCCTCTGTGCTGTTCTTCAGTTCAGCCCCTTCTAGCCACTGGTAGGATTTGTTGATACCAGCCACTTCCTTAATCTGCCGGTGGTAAATCACACACAAACCATCAATGGAAATCAAATTTATCAACAAATGGAGGCCTGGATTTGGAGTCACACACAAAATTAAAGTGGAAAAACACACTACAGGCTGATCCAACTTTGATGTA
>JAOXNZ010000210.1:11355959-11367819 GCA_028566095.1 Kryptolebias brasiliensis
AATAATTTTAGGTGGTGATTTTTTTCAGGCATTTACAGTAATTAATTATTCATTCATTTTAGGCGGCACAATTTCTTTTTTTCCTTTTTTTCACATTTACACGAATTCATTTTAGGTGCCACAACTTTTCTACAATTTATAGTAATTCATTTTAGGTGGTGCAGCTTTTTCCACATTTCCCTTTTTAGGTGGCACAACTTTTCTAGCATTTACGGTAATTCCACATCTGCCCCATGATTTCTTTCTGCTTTTTTCTGCAAAAAAGAAGATGCCAGCCCACAGAGAAGTACAGGCCTAAAGAGATAATATGTTGAGTGAAGAAAATTAGCATGGCTGTCAATAAAAGAGAATTTAAATATATATATATATATTGAACCTTTGCTAAGGAAAATATTTTTCACTGAATATTAATTAAAGACCACTGCTCTAAGGTCTCAAAGTTGTGAAGCCAATAATAACTGATTTGTTTTTATTTCTTTTCAGGTTATAGGTGTGCAAGCTGAATGTTTAAAACAAAATATAAAGGGCTGGCAAGAAAAAAAGAGGAAGAGATCCAGAAAGATTACTGTATAACAAAGATTGAACAGCATAAATTTTCCACAGTAAACAGGTGTTTTTTATTTTTAAGTCATTCTCTTTTTTCTGTGTCCAAACAACCATCAATAACATGTAAGGGACATTGATTTTTCTTTTTCAAAAGCTTTTTGAAACCTCTCATTGATCCACACCCTTCTCCTACGGCAGCAATGCATTGATTTTCTTTTGCTCGGGTAAATAAAGATTCAACGTAACCACCTCCCATTCACTCACCCAATTCCTTAACTTCCCATCAGAACGACCCATCAGAATAAATAAATAAAAAAAACAGGAACAAAACTTCATGGAAGCAAAAAAATTTGTAATGTTTGCTGACTATTGTCTGCTTGTTTCAGTTTGTCGCAGCTGCTGGTTGTTTTTAGAGGTCATGTTCACTGACTGCATCTTTTTATTGTTGGCCACAGTTTTCGGTTCTTCAGTATCTCTTACTTTGTTGATTCACTCCCGCCTCTTCTCTGGGCAAGGTTTTTAGTGGGATTTTTTTTTCTTTTCACAGATATATGATTTTTAAAGAGTGGACATTTATTTTCCAAAGCTTGAATAAGGGTTGTGGGAAGGACTGCAATTTCAGCCAAAGTGTTGCTTTATTAGATAATACGTCTTTGAAGGAAATGTTTCTTCCTGCTGGCTCTCCATGAGAAAGAGAGAAAGTAGGTAGATATTCCAATATAGTGGGGCTGCATCCCTCAATAATTACAGAACATTGTATTGGCAGGAATGCCACTGAGAGAAGCAGCATTAGTGGGAGCAATAAGCCAAATAAACGGGTACTTGTCTGAGGCCCCTCACCAACTGATTTGACAAGAAAGACTGTTCGAGATCCTCCAGTTTTTTAATTACTCGTGTGTGTAAGATGTATTTTTTTCCAAGCTGTAGTTTTAGAGACAGCATATTAAATACAGACGTTTGTATCGGATTGTGTGTGTGTGTTTCAGTGCATATGGTTATGTTTCTTTCACTTGCCGCAGCACCTGTGCTCCATTTTCCACATCTCTCTCCGTGGAGCATGTTGAGAGAAGCGTTTTTCGAACAGAATGAGCGAACTTCCCCCCCGAGGTGTCTGCTTTCTCTGCGAACATTTACCAGTGATTAATGACTGCTCCGCTTCGCTGACAGACACAGCAACAACAAAAAAACAACAGACAGAGACAGACAAAAAAAAAAAAAAAGAAAGTAAGAAAGAAAGAAATTAATCTGAGAAGAAAGAAAAAGGGAGGAATAAAATGCAACAGACTGTACACGAGAGCTGGCGCTGATTGCATTGGAGAATGCGAGGGAGGACAAAGATGAGTGGGTATAATTGGGAACAATAGAAAAGCATAAAGGGAAACAGACAGACAGGAAAAAGAGTGAGAGAGGTAAATGCAGGGCCGGACCTGAATCAGAGGCACATTTGTGTTTGTGTTTAGGTCTGATAGACTTCCTGGAAGAACTTCTGTTTGCAGCCTCTTCTCTTGTGTCTAATGAAGTCCTCTGGCATCTGCCACCCCAACTCTGAGCCAACACCAGCACTGCACTGCTCCATTCTGCAGCGATCACCACCCCCACCCCCCCACACACACACATACCCACACCCCCACACACACCCGCATGCACACACACACACAGTCACACCTCCCACTGAGGCATATGCTCTCAAACGCACACAGTCAGTCACAAACAAACATACACATGCGTACACGGCAGCATGAGAGAAATTGATTGTCCTACACAAACAGCAAACAAAGGATCAGTAAAGCGCATGTGGCGTGTTGTTGCCTTTGTATATGCTCATTGTTTGGGGTTTTATATGCTCGCATTGCTACTTTATCCCTGAACAAAGACAGAGAAAAAAATCAAAGCCAGAAAAGCATGGCCCTTTTTTTTTTTTTAACACAGCCCATCAGAGAAACGGGAGAATAGAGAAACACAAGGATGCAAGTATTTAAGAATCACAGCCCAATCCACAGCTTGGTCACTGGGAAACCACATTAGTGTCCATATGGAACACTTTCTGAATGTTGAAATGCTCAGAACTCATTTTCTGAGCTAAATAAAATCTGGCTGGGAAAACATTTAAATGTGTGGCTACATTAATTCTGTAAAAATACATGAAACCCTACAGGATGTGGACTGCTCTACTGTATGTGTATTCATGCACATTTTGTCTGAGGGTTTTGTCTCCTTTGATCTTCTTGTGCACCACTAAGTCCTTTTCTTGGCAGGTGTGCAACTTCAGCACACACTGACTTTTCTCTCTCACACACACACACACACACTACATGAACTCTATCAAGCCAGGGGAAAAAAAGGAAAGAAACAATAAACCTCTTTTAGATAAGGGTAGACCTACTGCAGAGCAATAAGTGGGAGGGAAAAGAGAGAGAGCTCAGTCCAGGCGAGAGCAGAAACAATTGTGTCAGCATTTCATTTGCTCTTTATTTTACTGAGTAACACATCTTGGCCTGCTTTAAACTCTTGACTTTTTTGTTTCATTTAACCTCCTGAGGAATTCAAACCAGGTTTCCTTTTTTAAAGCTCAGTTGTAAATTTTCTTTCAGCATAAATGTGTGGCATTTAGTGACAAAAAACGTGTTTTGAAAATTTTCTGATAATTTTTTTTTTCTCCTACTTTGGAGAATTGCTTTCTGGAGGGAAATGTCAGTTACCTGGTTGGTTTGTCTACCAGTCGGTTGGCCTATTGATCGGTTCACCATCTCCTATATCTACTTTTGGATAGGATACCATGAAATTTTCTACAAAATTAAGAGTATTGATTTTGGCAAACGCAGTGACATTTTCTCGAATGTCACTGACAGGTGATTTGGGGATTTTTGTTTACTATCAAGAATCCGCAACTAGTGGTTGGATGTTTCACTGTTGATTTTGTCCATGTAAGTCCCCAGGTGTCTCTGGACACCCTCCCCCATCCTTCACTATTTCTTGATAAACATCACCATATCATTTTAAATTATTAAAATATGCATTTAACATGGTGATGCTAATTACAAATGCAAAACTATGTCTTTTAAAGTTGAGAGTTTAGTTCAATTCCAGCCTGCCCTGTAGAGGTTGTGCATCATTGGCTACATTGCAGATGTTAATACCATCAACAGAGTAGTGCAATTGAAAGTTTAGCCAAACTGTATTTTGTTTGCTCCAAGAACCTTTCAGGTGATAAAGAAGAACCAAATCTTCAGTATATGTGAAGCATAACTATTCACAATTCACATTTAACTCTGCCGCCAACCACCAATCCCCCAAGATTTCTGACTGCTGTTTTCATTCATGGGCTTTAACATGTCCTTTAGCATCTATCAAACTCAGGCCTCCTTCACACTGAATGACATTCCCACTACAACGTAAAAAACTGTCCAGAATGTTGACAGTTTTTACACGGTCTAGGTGAGGTCTCTAAGTGTGTAAAATGAACAAAGTGGACTCTGCAATGATAGAATGGGATAGATCCATGCTTTTGATCTTGCACAACAAAATTGTGGTGGTTTGTTATGGTAATAATCATGCATCAGGGTCCTGGGTGGAGCGTGGTGGCAGCATATCTGTGACATAAGTCCTGCATAGGCATAGCTTGATCATTGAGATTTTGAAGGAGGGCTGGCTTAATGTCTAGGGTACAACCATGATCATGACTAGATCATGGAAACAATCTAGCACAGATGTGGCATTAGTGTCAAGTTAGTGTGGCATGATCTTCTACCACATAACTGCATCCTGACACAGTCTGAGACTAGGGGCAGGGTGGGCATATAGAAAGTGGTGAGTGCACAGGCAAGCATTTCAGTGATGCAGAAAATAGCAGGTATAAACCTTTTTGGGGGTTACTAAGAGCAAAGCAGCATCATAACTGTCTTCACACTGAAGGAGGTTTCCAAATTGTCTGCAATCCAGCCACGTTATAATAGGTTGGTAGGTTGTGGAGAGCATCATCCTTTGTGAAAGGAGCCTTATCACAGAAGCCTATTACCTTCTGCTTTGTTAATGTTTAAGTTCACACCATCACTGTGCTTTGATTCAACCTCTGTTAGCATGAAAATCTCTGTCTTCTTTTCTTGTCCAACATTTCAATTGTTGAATTTCTTTCAGTGTAAATATTAGGTGCATGACACAGAGACACAGGTGTGTGTTTTCAGTTTAGCAGAACAGTAGCTTGTTTCTCATAGCGAGGCTGTAAGACGTCTGTACTTTGCACTCTGAAAATGCTTTACCCAGGACTCAAGAGAAAGGATCTTGTATGGTAACTTTAGCAAACATATAGGTTCAGGAACAGACTTGTTCAATCAAAAGAAAAGTGATCCAGGACAAGGTTGTTGGACAGAAATATTTCAATGTACAGTATGTTCCATCTAGTTCCGCCCAAGTGCTTGATTAAACAAAGCCCTTTGGTCTACTAGTTTTCTCTGAAGTTGCATCTGTAGACTCATCATTTTAGCATTACAAATGTTTTCATTTTATTGTGGATTTTGACATTGTTTCTTATTTTCAGTCCATAAGGATGCAATTTCAAATAGAAGCTGCTCTACTTGTGAACAAGCCTATTAACCTTGGGATTTGAAACTTCTAACACAAAACTATAGGAACACATTTTTTTTAAGTCTGCTGCTGTGGTGGACATCTGCAATGGCATCAAATGACAGCCAAAGCTGAAAGCACTTTACATTGTTATTCCTGCTAATGGAGCCCATGTGATGAAGGAACTTATTTACTCAAGCCTTTTTTTTGGTAGGTTAGATTATTGATTAAACATTTGACAATTTTCTGAAGATCAAGGTGTTGGAGATCAGCATCATAAGAACACATTGGCATTTCATGAAAAATGTTTAAACATTTTTATGTCTCCAATTTTTGCTTCTCCTGAACAATCCCCAACCTTCCCAAAAGATCCCCCACCCTTTGAACATAAGTCTTGTTTTGGAATGTACCTTCTGAGCCTCATTTCCTTTCCCCAAGTGAAATTACTGAGATCAATGTAATTACATTTAACAGCCGCAGGAAATGGAGTCTTCTGCAATATCCTATTATTGACTAGAAAAACAAATTGTTACTACATTTATGTATTTGTCAGCAGCTTTTGGCCTTTGTTCCCTCCTGTGCTCAGGGAAGTGGAACTGAAATGCAATTTTCACTGTTTAATATCCCATTATTTTGAAATTAGTGGCATGAAGTCCCAGTAAACATGTTCATCAGGCAAACCCAGCAAGGTTTTTTTTTTTAATTCATGAGAATATAGTCCAAGCTCAGCGATGCTACTACCAATGCTTTACAGTGACACAGCAAAACAGCAATCCTGCCTCAGCCACCCACTCACTCTTACAAGCATAGATTGTAGACACGCACACATCCAGAGAGATAAATATACGTTTTCACACATCCCCCTCACACATTCTTGATATGACATCAGGCAGCACCAGCCGGGCTCCCTCCTGGGTTCACTTGGTGTTAAATTAAAGCGTAAATCATCTCACCAAAAGACACAAGAGTTATGTGTGAGTCAAGGGCAACAGTTCTAGGCTGTTTAATAGGAGATGAAGAGAACTCTATGAGAGAGATAAATAACAGCTTAACAAACAGCCTCTGTTCAGTCCCCTTGGAGGTTGGCCTCGGCAACCCTGTGGATCAGAAGGATGAAGGAGAGCCAAGAATCCCTATTTCTCTGAAGACTAGATAAAATTAAATGCAGTGAAATTGGAGGAAGGGGACAAAGGGAGATGGGGGACCATTAATGAAGTGTTCTGGGCTGAGGGTGACGGGGATTCTTGGTGATATGAGACAAGGTCGGTCAAATAGAAAGGATGTGTTGACAGACCAACAGACGGCGGGATAGCATGACAGAAACAGGCAGTCAAGTGGATCATGTCATAAGAAAACATAAAAGACTTGCAGATATGACAGTTGTCCCATCAGATTGTACCTTCTCCTGTTCAGGTAATGTTTTGTTTGCTTGTCTGGGGAAAAAATGATGTAACAAAATAAAATGAAATTCATGACCAAGTGGCAGCTTTTACAGAGAATGAAAGTAATTGTGAGAGGAAGGGAAGGCCCTGAAGCATGATGTCAAACTGATTTCCAGTCTGTTTGGTTGCATGTAATATAATGTACTATTGTAATCCCACTTCACTAGCTTGTATTTTCCCATTTCTCCCTTTTTGCTTCTTTCTTTCCTGGAGGTTAAATGTGAGTGAAATCTAAATTAAGGGTTGCACCAGAATAATCTGATTCTGTTTACTTTGTTATATGCAATGAAAGGTTTCAGTCAGGATTTTTTCGTGGAAATATAATGGATACTCTCATGGTGCAATCGTGTTTTTGTTTGCAGATTTCCCCCCCCCACTCCACTCAGCTGCACACACACACAGAGTGATCCAAAGAACACAGACAGAGATTTGAGCATGCACAGCCTCTGTGTGTATTTGTAATAAAATCTCTCACTGTGCAATAAAATGCTTCATGGCGTCTCAAGATGAAACAGCTCCTAAGGTAAACAGGTTAGCACTAGATAAAAAGTTTGCAGGTTTCTCAGTGCTTCTCACTTATGAGTGTTTTTAGCCAGAACTCCCTGATGGTTTTATTTTTCACACATTTTATTTTCCCTTTATTTCCACTAGAAAAAAAAAAAAGCATAGACTCCTTTGCCTTTATAAAATATACCAATGATTTTTGCTCTGTCCTCTGCACCACTGCGTATAAGGGGATGATGTTCATGCGAGGTCATACAAAAGGCTTCTTTTTATGAGGTGATTTGTACTTGTCATTATGCAGTTAGTGTCACTTTAAAGCAGACTTATGGGTCAAGCCTTTTTGGCTGTGTTGGCTATTGCATTTTCATGTTCTCCACAATGTCTATTGGATAGTTTCTGGGAATTGAAGGGGGCTTACAGAAACTGTAGCCTCATGGCTCCAATCCATTTTCTGATTGATAACAATCAAGCAAAGGCACGCCAGCTGCTGTAGAGAAAGCAGAAACCTCATGTACACCAGCCATCTGCATGTCATCCATACGATTTGCATGCTTATGTTCCAGGAAAAATACACAAGTGTGAAGTGAGAGACACACGTGCATGGCTTTGCAGACATACACACACCTCCTCACTCGTCCAAGGTTCATTTGTCAATATGACAGCTGGACTCTTGCTGAGGTGCGGTTTGCCAAGCAGAATCCCTCGCCCGGTTAGTGGGAACCAGAACATCCCAGGGAAACAGTCTGACACGCATTTAGACGCAGCCGTGTGGCCACGCCGTTTGTGTGCACACGGATGAGCGAGTGTGTGTCTGCATGTGCATAATGTGCATCTTTTCAAAACACCCAGCAGGAGCATGGCGAGGTCCAGCCCCCTCTTCAGTTTCTGCCTGTGCTTGGCAGGGACAAGCTTGGCAGGAAGCGGCCCGCTTTGTCAGGCTTCCAATCATCATCAAACCTTTGGTTCTACCTGAACACGGTTTCTTCATCACTTTCCCCTCTCACAACTGTCTTTTGGCATTTGTTTTCCTCATCATGTCTCCAAAATGTTGGTCTTTGTTGTCTGAATGGAATGTGCTAAATCTGATTAAATTTGAAAACAAAAATAACGCCCACACCCCTAAAAGGTTGTAGATGGAAACACAAGATTTATTCTGGCAGCATAAGATCATACAAAGGTCACATGTCTGGGCAAGGGTGGGAGAGCATTCTCCACTTTCTCACAATATATACTTTATGTCCAATCACAAAGGTTCTGGCAACTCCACTGTTTTTGTCTCCGGGTTTCCAGCCAGAAGGGCTCAAGTTCTGCTAGAGTTCTGCTGATGCAGTCTTTTCACAACCACTTTCATTTTTACACTTTTATTTTCTCTCTTGTCTGCATTTCTCTTCTTTGCTGCTGCTTGCTGGATTCTGAAAGTAAGAAGAAGGAAGAAGGAGGTGGAGAAAGTAGGCTATGAAAGGTGGACAGTGCAAAGATATGCGTTTGTCGGGGTGTGTGTGTGTGTGCTTGTGTGTAAATTCAGGTTGATGGAGGTGAGGGGGGGTGTAGTAATGGCTAGGAAAAATGCAGTGGCAGCCAATTTTTTGCCACTCTTACCCTCTATCCCTGTGTTTTTTCACTCTCCTACAAGTCTGACACTCTTTACTCTAATTACCCAGATTGAGTTTCCTGGGGATAAAGGGACGGGGAAGGAAAAGCGAGTAACGGGGGGGTCCTTGATATTGTCCTTGTCAAAGCCTGTGGGGAGGGGGACGACGTCTGGAGATGTTATTCATGCATCCATCACACTCCCAATTTCACAATTTAATCAATCTCCTAATGAAATAGGGTGACAGAGAGAGAAGAAGAGAGGGGTAATAGTGAGATGACAGCCCTCTCACTCTAACCCTGCTAAGCCAAAGCTAAGGGGTGTGGCTGCTCTTTGTCTGCGTCAACAATGGCTGTCTTATTTCTATTCTCCCAGCCTGGAGGAGAGGAGCGAGGAGGGGAGTCACTCCATTGTTACCTCCAGGGAGAATAGCACCTCTAATTTGCCATAAGCCTCCACTATTAGAGACCAGACTTCTTTCACAGTGCAATAATTGGAAAAGTCATTCACTGCTTACCTTCTATTACTTCATGTTATTTCCCCTAATGTGGATAAAGGTCTTTTAATAATCTCACCTGCGTCAATTCAAGCTATCATTCAAATGACACAAAAGCACAGAGAGCATGATGTCTTTGCATTTCATTCTCTCACACAGTGAGGTGAAGCACGGCGCAGGGTAAATCTGAAATTGCATCTTTCTGAGCCCTCTGTCCTCGGCTTCTTCCATAAATCTAAAATTAAAAAAAAATTGCACTGCATAAACCTGTCCAGACATACCCAGGGCATCTTGTGGCAGTAAAATTAAAAAAACAACTTACTTGGCACCTGAGTTGCTGTAATCATTCATTTTAAAATAGATCAGTGTGGTCAAGCACATAATGCAGGCAGTAAAAAAGTAGGAAGTGTTTAGTATCGTGTATCTTTCTGATAAGAAAGTGATATGTCTGACATTTTAGAATCAAAACAACATAAAAACCACTTGATCTAGATGATCTGGACAGAGTTAAACAACATTATAAAATCAAATGTTACACCTTTGAAAAATATGAGCTCAAACACAAGAAAGACACTCCCTGTCCACTACAAACTTTTCCCTGTTGTAAATAAAAAAAGTTGTTTTTGCAATAACCTCTAATGATCATGATAATGATGTGATCTTCCCAAGATTTGTAAAGCTGACCAGGTTGTTGTTGTGGGAGCTATTAAGGAAGCAAATTTTACTTTCTCTAAACAGTCTAGATTTCTAACTGGGTGGATGCTGATAAGATCACAAATCAACAAATGCTTACTTTTCTTGTACTCTTGTTTAAAATACTTGCAAACAATTGCTCATCATTATTTTCATAATTTTGAGCACATCTAAAAAACAAATGGATAATAATTATGAAACAATTAATGCTTATTTTAGCAATTTTAGAAGGAGGGCTTTTTTATTACATTAAAATTGAAAGCTTACAAACAAACAAGGTTCCATAACTGCCATATTTATTCAAAAAAGCCTAAAGTTTGTCTTTAAATGCTCAAATAAACTTGCAAAAAGTTTTGCAATTTACTATCATTTGAATTTTGTAAAACTGTCCAGAGAGTTATTAATCCTGATTACTTTAGCAACAAATTGGCACTCCCATGTATGTTTTTACTATATAAGATAAATTACACACTGTAAATGGATATTAATATTGTTTTAGTGCTTAATGCAATACAATAAAAACAGTACATAGATATATAAAAAGTAAAAATAAAGATAAAACAAATAAGCAATTAAACAAAACTAAAAGCTAGCTCACTTAAAGGTCATCTAACAAATACTGTAAACTTGTCTTCAGCTGCATTTCATAAGAGTCAACACTGTCAATGTAACATAAAAACAAGGGGCTCACTTAGTGATGGGTGTCACAGCTTTTTAATAAAGCTAATAAATTCATCAGTATCTGTAATAAACACATAATGGAGCCAATAAACTGTAAAATGTTTATAGCTAACAACCTGTTGTTAGTGCTGAGAAAACTAAAAGACTTACATACAATTTAGCAAAAGAAAGTTAGTTAGCTTTTTGTTGCTACCCTGAAAAGCATGAATTTCACCCGACGGTCGCAGGTACATCTGTTCATTCACTTTTCATTCAGTGCTTTCCAACTAATGAAGACAAACCAATAAAATAATTCTGTGTTTTGTTTAAGAGTGTAAAATGTTTTCTTTTGTAAATGCCGACAGCAGAACGAGATATAAAACATCAATCCTGTCCTGCCTTCTAAAGAGCTGCAGTCCTTAACATCAAAGTCAGAGTGAAAGCCTGTGTTTTTAAAAAGGCCACAGCAAAGCCCTTAATGCAGACTCTATCCTTACTCCCAGCAAACACATAAAAACAAGGTGAGTGTGTATTTGGCAGATGGAGTGTATGTGAAATGCAATGTCACCTAAAAACCTTTCTCTTGTAGAGGCTCTTTCCCTGCATGTAACCAGACAAAGTGTGACCTGCTGACCGCTGCCTGGATTTCTCCTGTATCAGTGAGGTTTTGCTGTCCTGTTCAAGTTATGTCTCCCTTTTTCTTCCTATTGGCATTCTTTGTTCGGAGTAGCTATCCCTGTTTGTTGGACTTGGCTTTCAAATCTGTTGGGGTTTGCTGTGACTTTGCTGTCTGCAAGTGACAAACTGTTTCCACTGTCGCGCTGCTCACTGAACCAGTGCCATTCGATGAAACACCACAACACTGCAGAGACACTTAGTGACGCACGCACACTCAAACACACATATCAGGTCTGTGTGCCTATATGTTTTGATTTGGCGTGCTGGAGTCACGGTGAGTTGCTTTTTGTTTTGACACTGACATTCCAGATCAATGTAGCTAAAGCTACTTTAGGTGAGCACCAACTCTTTCACTAATAGCTTCAAGGATTTAGCTTTTCACTTTTGTTTTTCAAAACAACACAAATAATAATGAATGTTGCATCCACATTTATTTCCACTCTGAGTATATATATCTATATATACACGGTATATATATATACATATCTATATATACATATACACATATATACATATACATATATATATATACATATGTATATACATATCCATCCATCCATCCATTTTCTTTTACCCACTTTTTCCATTCCGGGTCGCGGTGAGCTGATGCCTGTCTCCAGCAGTCACTGTGCGAGAGGCGGGGGACACCCTGGACAGGTCGCAAGTCCATCACAGGGCCACATAGAGACA
>JAOXNZ010000210.1:11378165-11395242 GCA_028566095.1 Kryptolebias brasiliensis
CCTGGACGCGTAGTGCGAGTTCAAATGTGAGTGCTTGTTAGCAAAATAACTCAAGAACCCCTGGACATTATGTCTTGGGCTATATTTATATATAGATATAAAAATCTTAATTCTCCAGTACTTTTTATGGTGATTGACATCCTTAGATGGCTTGTGTTTTAATGCTTTTGTGCAACTTTCATTAAACAGCTAAGATTAACATAGTCTTTTCAAATCTACTCCACTGAGCTGAGTATTATAAAAGAACAATTTGCAAATCATGAGGATTAAAGAGCGCCATATATTAAAGTGCAGCCTTTTTATTTATTTATTTATTTTAACAGATTCCATCTTATGTTGTATTTTTATTTACCATCCTTTCAACACATGTTTGAGTTTTTTCATTTTTTCAAATTCACTGAACAGCCCTTGGCCTATAATCAATTGCTAACATTGCTTTTTTACAGAATAAATGGTGTGGCAATGTTGTGGATCAGAATGTATACAGAATTTGATTTTTTTTTTTTTACTTTGTATGATTCAGGTAAACATCCCCAGTGTTTCAAGCTGACAGAAATATCTCTGAATAAAACATGTTCAGGGATAAACCTTTCCAAGAAAGGTGAAGCAAATCTAAGCAGTTTTAGAAAGAATCAAGGAGTTGATTTTAAAATGTCCTTCCAGTCTTTTTAGTTTGACCATTATTTGTAGAAAGACAAACAAACTTCTGGGATGTACATTTTTTGAGAAAAAAACTTTCTTTTTTCCTTTTTTCCAGACTTTAAAGGCTGTAAAGCTGGCAATATTCATTTTACCAGATAAATCCCAGTAATAACTCCATGTCCAAACTTTGTGAGAAATGCTAGCTGATGATTTCTTTGATCTGAGCACAGGTGAGGAGAATTTGAGATGGGCTGACTGTGTTTGTGAAGTCAAAAGAAAAGTGGAGAGGTTTCATGGCTCCCTTTCTAACAAAACCAGACAGAATGTTGGCCAGGGGTCCGACACAGTCAGTCTGAAAACAGACTCCAGGTTTTTACAACTGAGCAAATCTTCTATGAAACAAGACGTTTCTTGTTTGGTTCTTGCAGAAAGAAGAATTTCTGAAGTCTTGGTGTATAAAACGATAAGAAACGAGAAAAAACACATTGCAAAAGTAATTTTTGTGAGAAGTGTATTCCAAATTTACTCGTTAATATGTCTAATATAGCTGATGTTAAAGAACTTTTGAAAGTTTTTATACTGTGAAACCTAATAATAAAAAGTTTATCTGGTTATGTCAGCATAAGTGTTATTTTTTCCATAAAGAAAAAAATCATCTGCTTTAGGTTGGTCAAAGTTTTATGTTGTTTCTCGTGTTGTTTTGTCAAAGAAGGGATTTGGGGATCTGCAGTCTGGTAGAAAATAAATATTGTAACATGTATCCACACAACATTTTTCTCATACTGATGGTTAATGTGTCCTTAAATTAAAAGCTTGTGAGCAAAATTTGTGACCAGATACCAACTACCTGTGCATTTGTTTACCTACGGAAAGAGATTAGGTCAAATGTTTAACTTATTGGCCATATTTATTTACCTACACAGTTTACGGCCAGCTTATTGTAGGTCAGTCACATGACTCGAGCTTCCTAGAGGGTTTCAGGAGATTCTAACTAAAAGCCTAAATCCTCAGGAGACCCTACACGTTCTCCTGAAAACTTTGGACAAGCTTCTATCCAAATACCTTGAAACAAACTTAACCCTTATTTAGTCCGTTTAGTGAGAAGAAACAGCTGAACAGAAGCAAAAGAAGCCAGTAAACCTAGAAAATATTCAACAACAACATGGCCTAATCCAGACCAGTAAAGCGTACAGCATGTACAAAATGAAGAGCTTCCAATTCATTGTTCAACAGGGTGCTAGTTTGGCACCAGCTAAATTGTGGCATTTTTGTGGGGAAAAAAAGCTTAAACTAACAAGCTTAGTATTGGAGAGGTCCTATTATATTTTATACTATTATACACTATTATAGTTCAGTGTGTTACATTTTAGTCATAAATGATTTCTCATCTGTTCTGTACTGAAACAATAACAGTAGCTGAATTAAACGGCCTATGGTACAACCATCGCTTGACCTGAACGTGCACATAAACATAGTGAGTGTTGGGCTCTAATGTTCCCTGTTTGTTTCTCACAGCTGCGAGCTCATGCTGTGGACATGAATGGAAACCAGGTTGAGAATCCCATCGACCTGTACATCTTTGTCATAGACATGAATGACAACAGACCAGAGTTCAAAAACCAGGTCTACAACGGGTCTGTGGATGAAGGCTCCAAACCAGGTAATGAAGCCGAATTGTTTGACAAATGGACAAAACAAACACAGGAACATTGAAACTGGAGAAATTCCGAGTGACACATTTAGAAAAAGGTGGACAGAAGGAGAAACGTGTAGTTAAAACTTGGATGGGACTGAATTTTTTTTTTTTTAATTGAGCAAACAGAAGAGTCTGTCTTTCTGTACTGGCTTTTCATGCAGCCCA
Source organism: Kryptolebias brasiliensis (assembly GCA_028566095.1). NCBI lineage: Eukaryota > Metazoa > Chordata > Actinopteri > Cyprinodontiformes > Rivulidae > Kryptolebias > Kryptolebias brasiliensis. Next base: position 11,380,669 of record JAOXNZ010000210.1, read on the forward strand.
GTACAGCAATTGCCATAAACCAAAAAGGGTTCTCGTCCTGGAGAAGAGATTGAGGATTAAATGGACCACAGTGTAGTACCACTGGGTCATTTTATAAGTAACCTCAGAGTGGAAGAATTAAGAGATGAGCTCTGTGTGGAGACTTTTGTGAGTGTGAGCCTGATGAGCCAGTGTTTATAGCACCAGAGGTGATCTCTAGAGGTGTGCAAGTGCTCATTTCTTTTTTGTTTTACGCTTCCTTTTTTCTTTCTCCTTTTACTTTTTCTCTTCTGTTGTAGTTTTCTCCCAGCCCTCAGCCCTGCCCCATACAACACATATGAGTCTCTGTGGCATGCATGACATTAAGCTGAACAATAATCATAAAAAAATAAATTTTTAGAGTTTAGAGCTCCAGTGGTTTCAAAGGAAGGCCAATTACAGACTTGAATTAGTTTGCAAATTAAAGAGTCATTATGGGGATGTAATCCTGTCAGGCACAGCTTAGGACGCCCGTACAAAGGGTCCACATTAAAGCCCCTATGAGTAGAGCTTAATGAAATTACCCCAGTGATGTGTGACACATTGTGATTTTTCATCTCCTTCTTTGTATCCCTTCATCACAAAAAAAAAGGATTGGGTGGAGGACTGATAGTCATTCCGCCTGGAAACAAACCAGACACAGAGTGTGTCCTCTGTTGGTCTCCTTTGCTTTCACACACCCTTTCATAACAGCCTTTTTTTTTTCGTCTCACTGAGAGGGCTTTAGAGTGCTCCCTCTGGCCGAGTCATTGACAAATGTTGCTTTGAAATGTAATGAAGTTTGAAATGGGAGCTGCGGTTACAATTATCCTCGGACAGGGGCTGTCACTGGCATGATATCACTATCTCCAGCAATTAGAATCAACTACCAGAGAGAGAGAGAGACAGAGATGGAGCGATTGGGTGACAGGCAGTGATCCCACAGAGTTTTATGAGTGTGTGGAGGCTGGAAAGCAAACAAGTGGAGCATTCATGAAAGGATAGCAGCTTATTCTCCACAGCAGATATGTGTAATCATCAGGAGAATGTTCATTCATTTTAGCAAGTACTATTTAAACAAAAAGTAATGACATAGACTCAATCTGCATGTTTTCACTACATTTAACTGTTAATTACTTGTTTGTGTTGCTGTTTACAACATTGGCAAACTGACAGGAAGATGTACAAACAGTAGCTCCCACTGGCAGCTTTGACATGAAGCACATACATGAAGTGCCTCACATCAGTTTAAAGCATCACTTTCACATTTGAAACATTTGCTTGTGATCTTGCGCATTTATGAAAAAATGATTTATAGTCGATCTGATAAATGGCACAGCTTGCTTCCTCTCTGCTAGAGCTGCAAATATGGTAAGTTGTTATGCATATTTAGGCAACCAAAATCACAGTGGAAAACATCAGTTTTTTATCATTCTAGCAAACATAAATGTATTGATGATAGAATTAATCTTTGAGTTATTTGGCTGTGTTTTTACTTAATCTGAGAGTGGAAACCTTTACAAGAAGAGATTTAGGAGGTTAGGATAGGTACTAAAGTAAACAAAGAAAGTGTAGCTGAAAATCTCTTCCTCTTAACAGCTGTGGCCTCACCACGATGGGTCACCACACTTGTGTGTCACAGCAGCTAGGAGACATTTGTCCGTATGTCAGCAGCCAAACTCTTACAAATATAATATAGACAGACAGGCAGACAGGCAGGCAGGCAGGCAGGCAGGCAGGCAGGCAGGCAGGCAGGCAGGCAGGCGGGCACCGGCTCCCCGCGACCCGGAATGGAAAAAGCGAGTAAAGAAAATGGGTGGATGGATATATATATATATTTCATATCTATAGTGGACACATGGCCAACTAGAGTGACAAAACGTTTTTAGCTCCTCAAAAATAAACCTCTCCAACTAACAGTAGCACATCATTTTGATTGAAATACAGATAAAGAAGTTCTGTCTGTGTTTTTAATCAAAATTGTCAAGTACTAAAAGTACATGGTAAAACAGCTCTATGGCATAAAACCCTGGAGACAACTTTCCGTACTGTATTTGCTTTCCCTGAATTTAATTGAAGTGACTGCTTTAAGGCACACATTTCAAACGTGTTCCTAGATTTCTGTGGTTTATAATTTTATGCTTCTTACTCTGCTTCATCCACCAGTCACCACTTATCTGCCTGCTTTATATTTTGTGCTTTCTTGTTTTTGAGCTGAGGATAATTAGGACAGAAACTTGAATGTGTCCTGTAAATGACAAACACACACGTTTTTAGATATAAAACCTGTTATCAGACTGTTATGGAACATGCTTTCTTTACTAGTTCTGTTTTATGTGTCTATCCATCCATCCATCCATTATCTACTGCTTGTTCTGGAGTTGGGTCGCAGGGGCAGCAGCTTGAGCTGGGAACCCCAGACACCTCTTTCCATTTCCACCTCTTCCAGCTCTTCTGGGAAGATTCCAAGGCATTCCCAGGCCAGCCAAAGAGACTTTTAGTCTCGCCAGTTGGTACTGGGTCTTCCCCAGGGTCTCCTCCCAGTTGGACATGTCCTGAACACCTCCCTAGGGAGATGCCTGAACCACCTCAACTGGCTCCTCTCAATGTGGAGAAGCAGCTGCTCTATTCTGAGTCCCTCCCGGATGATGAAAATTCCTCACCCTATTTTTAAGGAGAGCTCAGCTATCCTGTAGAGAAAACTCGTTTCAACCGCCTGTATCTCGTTTTTTCGGTCACTACGCAAAGTTTGTGACCTTAGGTGAAGGTAGGAATGTAGACCAACCGGTAAACAGTTAGCTTTGCCTTGCAGCTCAGCTCCCTCTTTAACACAGCGGACCAGTACAGATTACCCAATACTGCAGAAGCTGAACAGATCCGTCCGTCAATCTCACAGTCCATTCTTCCCTCACTCATAAACAAGACCCCGAGACACTTAAACTCCTCCATTTGAGGCAGTACTTCATTACTGATCTGGAGAGAGCAGTCCACGCTGCAAACCGCTCCAGTGAGAGCTGGAGATCGTGGCACAATGACACCAACAGGACCACATCATCTGCAAATATCCTGAGGCCACCGACCCCCTCCTTCACCTGGTTGCACCAAGAAATTCTGTCCATAAAAGTCATGAACAGAATTGGTGACAACAGGCAGCCCTGGCAAAGTCCAACTCTCACCGAGATTCGACTTACTGTCGGGTATGCGAACCAGACTCTTGCACTGTTTGTATAAGGACTGAATAGCCCATAACAATGGACCCTCAATCCTATACTGATGGAGCAACCCCACAGGGTACCCCAGGGAACATGATCAAATGCCTTTTCCAAGTCTACAAAACACATGTTGACTGGTTGGGCAAACTCCCATGCCCCCTCATGGACCCTAGTGAAGGTAAAGAGCTGGTCCAGTGTTCCATGGCCAGGACAGAACCTGTATTGTTCCTCCTGAATCTTAGGTTTTATAATTGACCAGACTCTCTTCTCCAGCACACCTGAATAAACCTTACTGGGGTGTGTGTGTCGTCATTGACAATATGAGTCAAATGTGTTTGGAATAGAGTAAATTGGGTCAGGTCGTGTAAGTTTAATTTCTAAGAGGAACATTTTGTGAAGCTAGTGTAATGTTTATTTGAATAAACAAATGATTTAACCAGGAATTATGTTAAAATTTTACTGAACAGTACCCCCTGTACTTATCTGTAATAGTTATAAGATGGATTTTTGTATTGTTTGAGGTGTTGCTTTCCTTTTTAAAATGTTTTTTGACATGATGAAACACGATGTGAACATTATCTGCAAATTTAACCTGAGTTACAGAATATACAGTGATTGCTAACATTAACTGAGGGTAGCTTAATTAAACCACAAACCAGATAATGTGAAACAACAGCAATAAAAAGTACTGAACTGAGTAAAATAGTATTTTGCTGCTTTTAATGTAAATCAGTAAAGACTTTAGAAGTAATCTCTGGTGACTAAAGTTCACTTACAAACATTTTGATCTAAATGTTGACAATATTTTTTTCTTCATCAGGGACTTATGTGATGCATCTGTCAGCATTTGATGCTGACGACAACACCACGGCTAATGGCATGGTGCGCTATCGAATCCTGTCCCAGACCCCACACAGTCCTATCCCCAACATGTTCACCATCAACAGTGAGACGGGGGATATTGTGACAGTAGCACCTGGACTAGACAGAGAGGTTAGTCTTTCATATTTTACACTTCACAAAAATACATATGTGACAGTAAGTAAATAAGTGTTTTAAAACCTGTGAACCCCTTTGGTAGGCTAAAGGGCTGAAACATGTCTTTATTTTTCTTTATGGAGCACAGTTCCTAACAGCATTGTTCACTCTGATGACACTTTGAGCTGCTACTTTTAAATCTGCCATTGCCATTTGTCACAACACATTTTCTCCACACACATACACACAAACATCAGCTCTTCCTTTATTTTTTTATTTTTTGTTATTGTTTTTTTACAGTAAATTGTCTTCGGTCACCTTGTTTATAAAGCTCTAAAAGTTGTGACAAGATCCAAATGTGTTTATTCTCGCAACATGGATGTGCCAGTGACAACTCTGCAAAGAAATCTGTGAAACAGATCATCCTCCCAAACTGTCACTAGTGACAGACCTATTAACAACACATCACGCTGCAGTGGGCTGTTCGTGTTGTGTTGTGTGCGCCTGTGTGTGTGCCTGCGTGTGTATTTGTGTGGTAGGGACAGAGAGGAAATTTTTGAGATAGAATGCCCTTGACACCTGTCAGACAAACACAAAAGCCCAAATAATCACATCTGTGCTCAATAAAACACAAGCAACAGAGGGGGAAAAAAAAGGGAAACTGAGAGGAAGCAAGAGAACAAAAACAAAGCTGAATAGATGGAATTACCGTGATGAGAGAAGAAGTGAGTGTGGATGTGGGCTAAGGAAATAGGCTGATGGAGACAGAGAGGATGAGACACGAGCCTGCCAGAGGGAAAAAAAAGAGGTATGAGGGCAACATGGACTAAAGATTTCTCAGCCAAACCTCTTCTGCTTATTTTTACCCTGTTTTAGCCACACTCAGCTATTCTAGGCAATAACCTTAAAATGTAGAAATGCCTTTTTTGTACTTCAAAGGATTCATACTGATAGACCTTTTTCTCCTGCCTATATCATTTTATTACAACAGCCTTTTTTCAGGTTAGACTATCTTTGATTAATTTTTCTGTTTTTAGAGAAATTTCTCATCGGAATAAACTTAACAGTCTAACAACTATCTGAAAGAAGCTCTAGAAGAAGCTACAAGCTAACATTACTCCTGCAAAGGAGGAATTTGAGCAAATAAAGCAGCACCGCTTGCGATCTTAGCCATAGTGACTGGCTCAACTTTTCTCACGTATTTTTCACGCTAAGATTGCAGTAAAGATTAGATAAAGGTGGTTTAATGGGTTTGAAGTCCTGTCAAAGACCCACGAACAGATGTCATCACCTGTATAACATGTCTTGACTGCATGTTAATACAGGTGTGAATGTGGCTGAGCGCTCTCGGGGAAAGGGGGAAGGTAAAAGCATGTTTAAAAGCCTGCTTCTCTAACCCTTTGACCCTTTTACAGTCTCAACTAGATCAAAGCATCTTCAAAATGGCAGATCTTGTGAGATTTTGCTCTAATGTAGTGGCTATTATTGACCTTAAGTGGGCCAAGGAGGGACAACCGATCAATCTGACTCAGGGTCATGGAAGCTCAACTCTCACTGATGTGCTCAGGGAACTGAAGCTGGTGGTTTAATATACCAGAAGAGCTGCTGTGGCACAAATTACTAAACCATAATGGCCTAACATTGGTGAACTTTGACTGCTGTGTGCTTAAGAAATGAACCATTGGGGATTATTTGTACATTAGTGATTAAAGTAAAGATTTTTGGGGCATAGTGACGCTAGTCTCTTTGAAAAACTCCTCATTGCTGGCTATGATTGAGAGTCTGCTGGGGCTATTTGGTCAAGAGTTGTTTTGGCAGCACAAACATTATGTCCAAAACGTGAAATAGTCCATTTGAATGTTTTCTGGGTTTTTTCAGATTCTCTTTTTTAATTATTATTATTTTCTTGATCTACAAATACATACTTCTGCTTTCCTGTAACTATGTCTCGACAGCAGATAGTAGGTATCAAATCTTGCAATGGGAAAGAAATATACTGAGCAGATCACTCTTGGAAAATTCTTCACAGCACATTGCAATGTTTTCTGATTCTAGAGGCTTTGAAAGTTTTGGTGTCATTCCTCACATTTTGGTCCAAGGTGTTAAAGGGGTTATGTGCCACAAAATACTAGAAAAGCGATACTAAAATGATTTACTCCTGCTGGATGTTGCCCCTCCCTTGAAACCTTGCTGATTGTTATCTGCTCCTCTGTTCTTTGCTTTCTATCTTCTTCCTCTTCTTTGTAAATCCCACATTGATTCTCTTCTAAAGATTTCCACTGGTCTGCAGTGGACTTTTAAGAGCTTGTTGACAGTTGCAGACCTCAGTCCTCCAGAGGGAACTGGGTATGTTGTGGTATTGTTGCAATGCTGAGAGTTTCCGAGGAGCTCTGCATAATTACTCCGTTGTCTAATTAGTGAGAGCGTTGTGTACATGCTGTTCATAGGCTGATGGGACAGTCAGACAAGTACAAGATATGTAGAAAAAGAGTCATCAGTGTGTGGTCATGTGTGTTTGTGGACGCTTCTGTGTATGTGTGAGTGTTAATGAGTGTGCACAAGGTTGGAGTTCAGCATCTCATTTAGCATCAAGATGAGAGGGACTGCGAAGAGCTGTCTAATCCTCCTGATGTGATGTCCCGGCCTAATTGGGATATTTACTTGGTAATTAGCAGGTGAGAGAGAGACAGTGGGAATGTAATTGGAAATCTCAGTGACAAGACATATTATCCAGGCAGTCAGCTCCCAGGCTCCGTCCATACTGCAGCCCATTAACTGCACCCTGGGACAGAAGAAGAGATAGAAAAGGCTGCAAAAAAGGCTGGAAGGAGAGCTGCTAATGCCTCAGTCTAGAAATACAAATAAAAGAATCATTTTTCAGGTTCCATTGAAGTGGCACTGTGTCATTTCAAAGGAGGAAATGGCATTTATTATTCCCTCATATTATTGCTTCACAGAAAGTCTATTAATCTCTGTCAATTGGATCATTGTCTTCACATCTGTCTATCACTAGTACTGAATAAGCAGTGCGTTTGATGGCTTTGATGGAATGCAGTACCCGTAGGGAGGCTTCACAGTCCTGCCTTTGGATGGTGTGATGTCTGGCCAGGTTCCACTGAGAAGGTTTCAGCTCTGTCAAATGAAAGACTTCACCCTTGTGATTCTGTGTTTCAAATAAGACCATGGCCAGCGACTAAAGAACAGAACACAAGCTCAGCTTTGTTTCCCCCGGGAGTCGCAGTCTGTGGCTGCTGCTGCTGTCGGCTCATGGAAGAGAAAGCTCTTTGCAGATGAATAACTGCATACTGTTTTATTTTTTTTGTTCTTTTTTTTTTTCTTTTCTATTTCTGCCTTTTTCAGAAAGTGTCCCAGTACACCATCATTGTGCAAGCCACGGACATGGAGGGCAACCTTAACTTTGGCCTGTCCAACACAGCCACTGCCATCATCACTGTCACGGACATCAATGACAACCCTCCAATGCTGACCTCCAGAACTGTAAGTTATTACAAATACAGAAGTGTGGAGAAGGTAACAATTCAGAGGCAAAGAAGGGCTTGGTTCAAAGAAAGAATGGCTAGAATGCTGGAGGAAAAGAAATGAAAGACAGAATTTAAAGCCAGGCAGTGTAAAGTGAGGAGGAAAATAAATTCTGTTTCATTTCAGTTTTATTTATATGTCAACATTTCAAAATAAAAAGTCATCTCAGGGCACTTTACATAAAAGGAAACCCAGCATTTGGCTTTGAGTGAGCCCTCGCTGACAACACTGACAACAGTAAGTCTAATTCTTTGCTATTGCACACTGTTGTAAGACAAGATTTATACAAGGACAGTGATGGAAATTTGTAATCTGTAGAAGGACACACACAGAAAAACACGCACAAGGATTACAAATCCATATTATTGACTTTCATCAGCAAGAATACCAGTTCCAGCAAATAGTTAATGATTGCTGCCATCTTAGGGATATTTAGAATGATTGCATTATAGTAATTCAATACAAGGAGCAAAGTAAAAATTAAAAGTCGAATGTAATGTGTTTTATGTAATGTAATAAATCAATATTAAGACAGGATATTTCCCCTTTGCCTCAGTCTTCTTTTAAGTATGTGTCAGTTGTCCTAAAGTTTGAGGTGTCAAAATATGGATGAAAGTAGAGCCAGTTTTCATGCGCTCTGAGTCATGATGAAAAATCTTGCTGAAGTCAGAATGGCTCCAGGTGTTGAAATCATTCATGATGTGTGGGCTCCTCCCAGTAATGGTGAAAACATTAGACAGTTGGCTAGATTCATGTCATTTCCTCATAATGCCAGGATCTTAGGCATTATAACCAATAAAGTATTTGCTCAACCCTTTGGGCTAGTAGTGGAAAAGTGAGCATTAGCATTAACCCTGGGGGCTATCAAGACTCTTATGATGATTAGTTAGCATCAGCAGTAAGCATGTGTTAGCCATAGAGCTAATCAGAGACCCCCTGCATTCTGCACACATGCAGGGGAATCAACAGAAAAAACATGAAGGAAGAAAAGAGATGGTGAGCAAAAAGAGAAAAAGTGAGGACTGATGAGTGGACCTTCATTTAGGTTCTACAAAGAAAAATGAAAAAAATAAAAATAGGAAAACATAATGAGAGAATGACAGTGAGACAAGGAAGGATGGGGGCGCATTTAAACGCAGGAGCAATTTCCTACAGTAGCAGTGATAAAGTGTAGACATGCCTTGTTGTAAATCAGGAGTCCTCAGTGACTCTGCACCCCACCCCTCCCTTTTCTGCATTAAGATTCTCAACTGATATTGATGATAGCAGGCAATAATAGATTGATACTCTCTAACTGGATTCCACCTAGTTTAAGTGCATTTCCATCAGCGTCACACGAGGAAGTTAATGCTATCACGAATATTGATGGCAAACTTTAGTGGAGGTTTTGGATTCACAACGAGCAGAGCACTTTTACCCAAACCCTTCATAAATCATCCATTTTAGGAGGGAGATAACGTAAAAGCCATTTTGTTGAAATTGCAAGCCATTATGCAAATATTTAGTTTTAGCAATAAACCTCATAGATCTTTCAACATGTCCCAGAAACATAAAGTTGGGGGAATTTGTCTTTAATGTTTATGATTAATATTTCATCATGCCTATCAAAGGCTGGCCTATATTTCAAGCAGGCAAAGGGTTGGCGTATGCATGTGGATGTGAAGGCTTTGGGTGCTTTTTGCATTATGCCTATGATACAGATAGATTATATAAAATGAAAACAAAAAAAATATTTTTGTTTATTTATGTGTACTATACCGCAGCCACGTTTCCCATATGATATTAAGGCCATATGTGATGAACTACAATCTTTCTGTTTGGGTTTGTCTGCAAAGGATTCACTGCACAGGTTTCTTGGCCTCTTGCCTGTATCATTCTTACAAAGTTCATATGATGAAGTTCCCTGTCACTTTTCTGCTCTCTTTCTACCTCACTTTGCCTCCTGCAGTCTCTCCTCACTGCCAACATAGTGACAAAGGAGCGAGGGTGCTGGCAAGAGGTGTTATGTCAAGTGTTGAGAGAACGCCAACTGTACTCATTGCCAATCACAATCAAAGAGATCCCCCTTCTTCCCTGTAGTCCAGCTCTTGGCGACAAGATACGTTATCGCAGAGAGAAAAACTGGCTGATCAAAGATTTGACTCTGCACTTACAAGATAGTTTTCCAGCAATCCTGTTCTAAAACAATCACAGACTGCAGTACTTTGCCTGAACCATAAAAGAAAAAGCAATGTGCATCCAATAAATTACTGGTGCCACTTTTGAAACCATATTAAAGCTGTTTAGCTCTTATTTATCCACCAGTCTGGTTTGGTAACCATAACTTGCCACATTGCAAACCAACACATTTTGCCTACAGTAGCAGGTCTAGGTCACAATTATGTTTTCAAGTAAGATCCTCTTTTGAAACTCAGCAGATCGTCAACTGTTATTAAAAAATCTGTGTAATTATCATACAAATATGAGACTTGACAAAGTGATTTTTGTAGGTAAGGCTCAATATATTGATTAAATAGAGTTTAATTTTAGATCATTTGTAAATACTACTATAGCTTGGAAATGGTCTCCTATTGAATAAAAGCAGCAGGACTTTTCTAAACAGAATTGCAATCTAAAATTATATGGGTAAAAAAGATCTTAAGTTAATTGCTCTAATAACCCTGCACACATTTGTGTGCATGCAAATTTAAAACTACTATACCATCTTAGATTGCCTAAGTGGGAAAAGAAATTGTTAAAACTGACAACCCATCCAACTCCTCCTCTTAATGATGAGATAATAAAACAATCTCTGAGAGCAATATTAATAATGAGAGATGTGGTGGATCCTTCAAAGCCTTCCATCATAACTGGTTAACACTTGGCCTTAGTTGTTAGTGGCTGAGAAGGAAGATGCTCAGGGGTTCCTGGGGGAATGTAAGCTCTTTCTCTGAAGTTTTTTTTTATTTTATTTATTTTTTTATTAAATTGACACTGGGGAGTCCCTGAACCAAATCACAGTAACAAACCACACAGGCACACATATACAAATACTCAGTGTGACAATAACATACGACAGCCTGCCTACTTATCCAAAGCAGACAGTGCATCAAGACCACCCGGACTTGTCTGTTGTCTTAAGAATGTCATTGAGTCTCTGAACAGCTCTCTTGACGCAGCCCTCTAATCTGAGCGGTGCTGTCGGCTGTTTGCTGCTTGATGTGAGGGTTGCCAGGCAGAGTATTATGGTCTGTTTGAGTGTTTGGTCTGTGGCTTTGCTCTTTGATATCCTACACCCACATAAGAGGCTCAGTGGCTCATCCACGCCTGTTACCCTCAGTGGTTATGGTAACTACATGGTGCTACATAGCTGCTGCCTTCAGATGAGTTGAAGATAAGTCATGACCTCATCTCACCTGACTTGTTATGTTGTTTATGTAGGTGGGGTTGCAGTCAACCTGTGTTTACAGGGTTGCTGGTAGAGTTAGTGTCAATTATCTCTTGAGCCTGTGCAGACAAACAACAATCTCACACCATAACAGACACATGACAGACAGCAGCTCACTCCTCATCAGGCTTATCAGGACAAAGCACATGTGTTTGTAAAGCATGGGGACAACTCAAAACTACTTAGATACACTGAAACAGCTGCTTTAAGCCTTCACACTGCTGGATTTTTTTCTGTTCATACATTTTTTTCTCTCTTGTCACTTTAAATTTTAAAAGGAATGAAATAGTATCGCTCATCAAGGATGGGTACAAAGACTGCAGAGAACATTTTAACTAAAACAATGCCCCTGTAGCTATGTACGTTCTAGCATGCAAGCTGGGTTTACTACTTACTTATGATTCAGCTGTGGTTTGAGTGAGATCAGTTGCTTTACCTGGAAAGTTTGAAAGGATGGCTGTTTCTAAATCGAAGGCTAAGTGGATTCTAAAAGACTGCAGGCAGTATAAAAATAAAGATATTTCTAAAGGATTGTATCCAGGTAACCTTTTACCCTACTTTCTGCAGTTTTCCGGTGAAGTCCCAGAGAACCAAGTGGATGTTGTGGTGGCTAATCTGACAGTTATTGATGCCGACCAGCCCCACTCGCCTAACTGGAATGCCATCTACAGGATCATCAGTGGAGACCCAACTGGGCACTTCACCATCCGCACTGATCCTGTCACCAATGACGGCATGGTCACTGTGGTGAAGGTAATATACCATCCTTTCATAACAGTCTCAGATTTTGGCCTCATAAAGGTCATTGCAGAAAGAAATATCATCTCTTTTTCCTATATTGAATGTTAGATTCCCTCTGGATTTGGGTGCTATAATAGGCTACCTGGTTAAATGAGGACAGGTTGGGCTCTTTGCCTTTCACATGACCCCTCATGTCCAAAAGAAGGATTGGAGGCTAATGTGCCCTTCAGAAACAGCTCATGCACTCTAACGCAGACTTAAATACAATGGCTGGTGAGACCACTGTAGCAAATTAGATATTGATTTCTCAATTACAATGGCAACGGTTTTATACACTCATAATGTTCTAGGTGCTGTGGTAAATGACAGCAACAACAAAGCCATGTCTTGTTACAACCTGCTATTTTAGTGGTTAGACCTCTTAGAGGGAGGTTAGCTGTATGGTTTAAAACATTTTTTTTTCAGCAATAAAATAATTTCATGAAAGATTAGAATTCTGATTGTGTGTACCATAGATGTGCATCCTGTTTAACGCCTTTGGCAGTTTGTGTGTTTATCTGTGAGACGCTTGGTGTAAATGCTCTTACCATGTTGCAGGCGTTTCGTAGAAATTACTTATTTATGAGAGTGACCTTCTGGACCCAGGGACATTTTTGTCATTTATCTAACTCCTGCAAATCACATATCACAATAATGTTAAACAATAGCAATAACACGTCATTATAATTCCCACTTCAGCCTGAGCAATGAGTATGGGTATTTTGCTTCTCTTCATTATCTCTAGATGACTGACTTTAATAATCCATTCCTCTCACTCCCTGTGAAACTCAGTAGGCAGCTTGGTTGCTTAAGCTTACATTGAGACCCATGGGAGGTTATCAGGAAATCATAAAACAAGAGACAAGCCACCCCCTGAGAGGAAATAAGCAATGCACTGTCTCAACAAATAAACAGAGGGGCTTCGGCTCGCTCGGGGAAAAGTGAGCCCAAACATTCACATTGGACAACTTGTGAAAAATAAAGTGAAGAAGCTGTGAGACGGCTCTGCCTGGTGGTTGTTATTTTTGCCAAGGTGTCTATGGCCGCTAGTACAGACACATCGAATCGCATTGACATCCAGGTACACATCAGTCTTCCACAAGGACCTTGAGCCTCTGTGTAAACAAGGCGTGAGGTCTTAACCAGAACATGTCACGCACTTATGCTGCTGTCTGGGGAGTGTGGGAGGCAGATTTTTTTTCTTTTCTTTTTTTTGCCACGCACTAATAGAGCCAGTAGACAAACAAGCACGCATAAAAACACACAAATAGAGCCACTTGGTTCGAATGAGTCATTAAGATATGTAAATCACAGATTATGTTAAATACAGAAGTTGACAGGGGGAAGGAGAGAGACGAAGAGGAGTGAGGCAAAGGCAGATTTCCAAGAATTGAGAAATGTAGCCCACAGAGAGCTTAGATCACAGAGAGCCGAGGTAGGGCAGAGGTGACATGCCGAGGGGGTGGGAAGTTGGGAGTCCAACAGAGCAAATTATGTAAAAGGGAAGGAGAGAAATGGGTAAAAGTGGTACAGAAGAGATGTAGGATGGGATGGCTCATGGGCAAAAGATGGAAGCCATGTTATTGACCTCTCACCCCTGTGGCTTCCCTCAGGCTGTGTGAGTCTGAGTGAGTGTGTGTGTTTCAGTTAGCCTTCAGCTATACTCTGGACCTCCTGATGCTCTGAATACCACAGGCTTTAGATCAAAGAGCCACGAGCGTGGTTAGCCTGTAAATGGGTTCCCTATGCGCCTCGGGGTCACACATGAATTTGCACTTGTATGCTAACATTAACTGAAACCAACATGTGTGTGCAAGCACGGGCCATCTATTGCACATCTAACATGCACACAAACAGTTTCACTGCTGGGGCACGTGGTCAACCAATCTCCCTGATTAACAATGCTTTTCATGTGCTCTCAGAGTTCCCACTGATAACAGTGAAGCGATGCAACATGCAGATGTGCTCAGAGTCTTTAACATCATCATCAAACACAAGCTTTGCAGCGGTAATCATCATCCGGCTGTTTAGAAATGTGCCAGCAGTGCTTACAAGCAGCATATTTGTTCTCTTTTTTATGACTTTGCTCGTTGTTGTCATTTGAACCTGATGGTGTTGTTGTCATTAGGAGAGAACAAAACTGTCACTCTGGTTTAAGCTCAGTTGTTGCACAGAAACATACTCAGACAGCAGAGCCATGGCAACAACCTATGATTAGTCTCAGCTCCTTTTTTTGTACGTGTGTGTATTGGTTCATAATGGGACCACTTGACGTGACATCTGTTCATTTATCGTATCAATCAGCCAGGCACTGGCAAAAAGACAAATGTTCATTAGGGTTTCTATTTCAAAATCAACATGTTTATAGTAAACACACTGCGCTTGATTACTTATATTGACAGTAATGAATGTAATACTTTTAATAATGAAAATACTCAGACTTTACTAAGTTTTTTTGTTGTTGTTATACCTTATTAGATAAGAAGATCCTCTCTAGTAAAACTCAGACTTTTGTTTGTCATTTTTTTTTATTTCATTTGTTGTTTTTTTTCTTTTCCATGTGTTTTGTTTGCATGAGTTAATTTGTAGATATTAAGATACCCTTTATTGTTATACCCCTGATTGATTATTTATTTGGTT